>JAESUZ010003286.1:0-370975 GCA_017311185.1 Proteles cristata cristata | reverse complement strand
AAAGAAACACAGAACTTAAAATGGATAAAGAAATGTTTTTTAAAAGTCCCTGTTTTGGTACATTCTGGAGAAATAGGATCTTCTAGCATATCTAGCCATAGCTCTGATATCTAACTATAGCCTCCTTGATCTGATGACTGCATTGTTTCGATTTGTTTTTCTGGAAAAGCATTTTTGCTAAAAGCCATACAGACTTCCTCCTTCCAGACTTTGTCCTTCCTATGTAGCAGTACATCAATCTTTAGTATAGCATCGTGCCATGCAGCATTTGAAGAATCAACTTTTTTTAAGATTTTATTTTTTTAAAGTAATCTCTACACCCAATGTGGGGCTAGAACCCATAACCCTGAGATCAAGAGTCTCATGCTCCACTCATTGAGCCAGCCAGGTGCCCCAAAGACTCAATTTTTAAAACTATTAACCTGTTGATGACTTTATTATGCTAATTCCCATTTCAACAGCGGTTTCCCTGAATTCAAGACACAACTTTTTTTTTTTTTTAATATTTTTATTTATTTCTAGGAGAGAGAGAGAGAGAGACAGCGTGAGCAGGGGAGGGTCAGAGAGAGAGGGAGTCACAGACTGAAACAGGCTCCAGGCTCTGAGCTGGCAGTCAGCACAGAGCCCGACGCGGGGCTCGAACCCACGAACCGCGAGATCATGACCTAAGCGAAAGTCGGACGCTTAACCGACTAAGCCACCCAGGCACCCCATCAAGACACAACTTCTTGTATATGACAGCTTTCCATCATGCATTATTTTTGTAAGTACTTATATGACTTGGGGAGAACTGAAAAGAAAAAAAAGCAAACAACCCACAGCCTTTTAATTTGTTTAAAACACACTTTCTGCCTTGTACATTTTATGCTCTTAATCAGTTAAAGAAACCAATGGCATTTTAATCTATTTCTATTTATCACCAATGGCATTTTTATTTAAAAAAAAAAAAAAAGAAAAGAAAAGTCTAGGGGCGCCTGGGTGGCTCAGTCAGTTAAGCGACTGACCTCGGCTCAGGTCATGATCTCACAGTTCATGGGTTTGAGCCCCATGTCGGGCTCTATGCCGACAGCTAGCTCAGAGCCTGGAGCCTGCTTCAGATTCTGTGACTCCTTCTCTCTCTGACCCTCCCCTGCTCACACTGTCTCTGTCTCTCAAAAATAAATTAAAACATTAAAAAAAATTTTTTTGAAGTCTAAAGATGCTTGAGAAGAAGTCTGCCAGGGTACAGAGTTTCATAATTATTAATTACTTAGTCTTCTACATCCTTACTTCTGTTTTAGCTGACAGATGTGAATTTAAAAACTTGTAAGTACTACATTTGCCAATCTAAGATCAACCAACATTTTAAAAGACAACTTAGCCTACAAATGCTTTTACATCCGTATAATGTCTTGCTCTTATTCAGTCTCAGGACTAAACAAAACAAAATCAACAAGAATATGCAGATTAATGCATATATGATTATATAATATGACAATGTATGAGTGTAAAAAATTTCATTTATATACTATATATATAATAATAGATTTCAAATTCTAAAGTCACCACCTACAAGCTGTTTAACAATTTACGGTTTCTTAATAATACAAAACAAGTTATTTGTACACCTGACTAACCAAGTTTTGTCCACATTCACTTTTAATTTTTACTAGAATGATTTGCCTTTTTTTTTTTTTTTTTAAAAAAACACTGGTTTATTTTCGAGTGAGAGAGAGACAGAGTGCGAGCAGGAGAGGGGCAGAGAGAAAGAAGGGGACACAGAATCCGAAAGCGGCTGAGCTGTCGGCACAGAGCCCTACAAGGGGCTGGAACCCACAGCCTGCAAGATCACGACCTGAGCCAAAGTCAGACACTTAACCTCCTGAGCCACCCAGGTGCCCCTGGAATGATTTACTTTTTAAAATTTTGCAAATTACAGTCACGTCACTAGTTTGTCACAGCTCTTTGTAATAATGGAGACTGTTATTAACTGTGGCTCGCAGAAGTTGGCCATTTACTGACCACTGTATTTCACTATTTTAAACTATTTTAAGAACATCACTGTACATTTAGAATCTCAAATGAGCAGACCCGGAAAAGGAAAAAGAAGGTAATGAAAGTGTCCTAGACTTCACAGATTTAAAACTTTCATTCTAAACTTTAACCTCCTGAGACTGATGATGTCCTCAAAGAAACCACAGATGTACATGGGAAAAGAAAAATAATAAAACTAAAGCTTTCCCTCTAGTTTCACCCTACACACCAGGATGGTATGAAGTTGTTCTTAATTTAGCAATACAAGCAAGGATGGCGAACACAGTATTCTGTGGCAATGGAGTTTAGAATTTTACAATGTTTATCTATATTGCAAACATGGCCAAATTTCTTTAATCTCTATACTTCAGTTCCTTAACATGGATAATTCTGTGCAATTTCCTGTAAAACTTATTTATTATAATGTTATCCTATTTGCTACCCAAAGCACTTAACCTATCTGATTAACAGGAAGCACAGTTGACTTTCAAGCCAACTACAAGTGTCAAACTTCTGCTGCAGAATCCAGCAGTGTATACACTTACTGTAATTTACAGCCCACATGGATAAGCAGGATCCAGATGTGATCCCAGCACAAAGGTCTTTGTGCAAAAACTGGGGGAAAGGCAAGTGTAATTCTCGAAGGATGTGAACTCCCACAAGTCAGCAGGTCTGAGTCAGCATTCAGAACAAGAACAGTCTGGGTTCCAGTCCTAGTCATGACAAGATCTTGCTACAATACAAAAAGCAACGTCCCTAATTTAAAAATCCAATTCTCTAGGCTTACTTTATCAAAGGAGAAACCAAATCCCTTCAGTCAGCGTAACAGCTTATGATTTTTTTCTTTAGATGCACTAAGGGTGACTCCAGATCCAAAGTGCCTAACCTGTGATCTGAAACCACTAGGGAACCTGACCAGTTCTGGCACCTTTTAATTTTATTGAACCCTTTGCAAGCAAGGGCAGAGGAGGCTCGAACCCGCAAGGTCAACACGCTCATACTTTCAGGGCTTCTGTTTCACTGCTGACTGTTAAAGAAACAGAGGGTGGGAATTAAGACCAGCTGTGTATAGCTGACGGGGCAAAATAAAGGTTATGTCCAAAGGGTAAATACAGCTGAGGCACCGACAGGCTCCACCTAGCTAAGCTCCGGGCTAAATAATCAGTACAGAGATTCATAATGAACAACATCGCCCGCTTGCCAGCAACCCCCAAAAGCCATGTACAACAACACGATGCAACATGGAGTCGTAAAATAAGCACTGCCTGTGGCTGAACTTACCGCCCTCTGAGGGTCCATATCCCCAATCCGGGATAAGGGGGAGGGGTGGGGACTGGGCAGGATCACCGAAGGCCTTTCCGTCTCCGACAGTCAACAGGCTCCGGCGGCCCGGAATCCCAGACCCCGAAAGGCAGGGGCCCTTCCGGCGTCCTAGCGCCGCCAGCGCCGCTCTCCCCTGGCCCAGCAAAGCCCGGCACCTCCCCGCTTTACAGCTGGAGGCACCTCCCTGGCCGGGGCGCGTCCGAAAGAACGCAGTCTCCTCCGTCAGAAAGGCTCGCTCCAGCAGCCAAACAGCGCCCCCCGCCCCGCGAAGCCCCGGGAAGTCTGGGGACCCGCGGGAAAGCCGGGAGCCGAGTGGGCGAGGAACCGACCCTGCGCGCGCGCGCGGCGCCTCCGCCGGCTCCTTCGGCTTCGGGCCCCACCCGGGAGGGCGCGCGCGGGACCGACCAAGCGCGCGGAGAGGGGTGGGCCCCAGCGGCTGCGCCAGAGGGCCGGGACCGGGCGGCCTCCTCAGACCGTCCTTCGTGCTTCCACTCCTTCAACCCACAGGCCGGGAGGAAGGCCTGTGCTGCCCACTCGCCAGCCTCCGGCACTCACCCATTGCAGCGGGCATCCAGCTCCGCGCCCGGTAGCCGCCAGCCCGCAGGTTGGCGAGCTTGCGAACCAGCGGGCGCGCAGGCGCAGACCTTGACCGACCCGGCGCGCGGGGCGTGGCGTGACGCGCTCGACGCCGCCCGAGTCAGGTCACGTGAGGCAGTCGCAGCCGCGCGGCTCCTCCCTAAAACCGCGGAGAGTCAGGTGACCCCAAGCAAGTACTCTTGGCACCAGCCGGGCAGGTGTAGGGTCATCCACCACACCTGTCGTAAGGCACTGGGTCTCCCCTAGCGAGAACCCCGTTCCCTTGGCGCCATACGGTGGCCTTGCAGTGCCACAAGCAGCCAGCGCGTTCTCCAGCGTACAGCCTAAGGGAGGATCAGTGGGAATTGACAGTTGTGAGAGGCAAGCGCTGAAAGTGCCCGCCTGGCTCCCCTTTGTAGCCTCTGTTAGGTTTCATGACACCCTCGGGGGGGCCTTTTGTCAGCTACCGATACCGCAGGCCACAGAGAAACACCTGCGTGTGCTTTAGGACATACAAATCACGTTTAAACGGTTTCCTCAGACAATTGCAGGTCTCGGACTCTATGGCACCTGGAGATAGGAGGCTTGAGTCGATCAATAGCCTTGACACTTCTGGGAGTGACCCTGGATAAGCCACTGGTTCCTAAGCTCCCAATCCCTGTGTGAAAAGTAATGCCAGCCTTGCGTGCGTCTTTTGGCTCTTGTAGGAATCACCACGAATTATGCGTGGCTCTAACTTGTAAACCGTGAAGGCAACACGACAGGTGTGAGGGGTTGAAGGAAAGGAGAAAGGTCAGCCTGGAGAGGAGAAGCGCTTCAGGAGGCTGCTGAAATATGTGTGAAGGATGTGGGTTAGACCAAGAGGCAACTTCCAGCGGATGGAAGCATCAGTCAGGGATTGGCTCTAGGTGGGTGCCTTGCCCTGCCCACTTGTCCAGAGCGCGCTTTGTAGCTACAGACTCCAAAAGTTTGTCTGCTCCGCTTGGGCGGGCTGTTTAACTGCTGCTTCAGATGTAGGAGACCGTGCCACGAGGTACCTGCTGTGTGCCAGTGTTCATGCCCAAGCTACCCCGGGGGAGCTGAGAGTCTAATGAAGGATATAAAAAACAAAAGAGTCTGGAAATTCAGAAGCCTGAGGGGCTTCTCCCCTTGGGAGAGAACCAGGGATGGCTTCAGAGGGTAGGAAGTGTTTGAACTGGGCCTGGGTTGAATGACTGGAATTTGGACTAGTGGAGAAAGTCGTAGTAGCAGAAGATAAGATATAAAGGTCAGGTGGCAGGGTCTGATAGGCAAATCTTGACTGTCAGACACCGGCACTTGGCATCTCATTAGTGCACAGGGGTAGATTTGGGGCTCCACGGGATGATGACAAGGCCACACACTGGTATGTTTTTTTAAATTTTAATGTTTTGTTTATTTCTGAGAGAGAGAGAGCAGGGGAGGGTCAGAGAGAGAGGGAGATACAGAATCTGAAACAGGCGAGCTGTCAGCACAGAGCCCGAACGCAGGGCTCAAACTCATGAACCGTGAGATCATGACCTGAGCCGAAGTCGGAGGCTTAACCGACTGAGCCACCCAGACGCCCAAGGCCACACACTGGTTTGAAATGATAAATCAGGCAACAGTTGGGGCAGGGCATTCAACTCAAAATTCTGTTTATCCCCTCTTGTGTGAATTTCTGTTCAGATGTATTATTTGAAAAATCAATAAATCAGGCAGGCATCCGGCATTTTCAGAAGCATAAATAATTCATTTCAGATTAGGATGGAGTTAGTCTCCTGTGGCAAAACCTAGAGAGTAGGAAAAAGATTGAAATTAAATAGACAGTTGGGGCACGACAGACTCAAAAGAGAGGAAATCCCAGGCCGACAAGAACACCCATGTCTGGAGTTGTGCGGGTGTATTTCTTTCATGCTGCAGGCCACCGCGCAGGCCTCTACCCCTCCAGGTCTTAGTTCCTGGTCAGAACCCCCTAGGCCCTTGATTGGCTCTTTTGGGGCATATTAAGGTTGGAACTGCAAACCCTTTCTGTTCTCAGGATTCAGCATAAAGTTAATGCTTTGGGCGCGCCTGGGTGGCTCAGTCAGTTAGGCGTCTGACTTGGGCTCGGGTCATGATCTCATGGTCTGTGAGTTCAAGCCCCACATCGGGCTCTGTGCTGACAGCTCTGAGCCTGGAGCCTGTCTTCGGATTCTGTGTCTCCCTCTTTCTCTGCCTTTCCCTGATTCATACTCGCTCTCTCGCTCTCTCAAAAATAAACATTAAAAAAGTGAATAAACAGAGTTAGCGTTTCATTCCTCGGTCCTCACCTACCCACTTTTTCATTCGTTCTTCAGCCCTTAAACCTCCAGCCTGCATATTAGCAGTCACATAATATCCTAGAAGGTATTAGAACCCACCTTTGATAATCAGGTTAAAAACTTCTCGGGTTAAAAACCTACAATGGTTCTCTCTCGCCACCCCAATCAGTCCAAACTTCTTAACTTGGCATGAGGACCGTTTGTGTCCTGGCTGCTCTGCCTTACTGTCCCTCTCGTGCCCGATGACATTCTGTGCTCCGGCCATGTGCAGTCTCTCAGTGTTTTGCAAATCCTTGGTTCCTTAAGCCTCTTCCCCCCTTTCGCCATCGACTCTTCTCCAATTAAACATGTGAACCGTTTTGAGGCTCTTTGCCTCCTCAGAAGAGCCTTCTCTGACCAACCCAGGCAAAATTGATGGCTCTTGCTGTTGCTTCCCCATAGCACGAAGTCTGGGGCAGTTCTAAATCCCTGCCGTATGTTATAGTAATTCACGAGGGTGAATCACTTTCTCACCACCGCTTCACCAGGGCAGCACTGCCTGCCTTGTTTCTGACCCTCCAACTCAGTGCTTGACAAAAAGGGTGTTTGCCCAAGAAGGTCTGGGAAAAGGGACATAGGAATGTTGCTGATGAATCATTGCTTAAGCACCTCTGACTCCCCCACCCCTGCCAAATGCTTTCTAGAAAGTTGTCTAAGGCCCTCAGTCTCCATGGGCCCTTATACCCACACAAAAACAGCTTTACCCGATCTGTCAGTGGAGTCTTGGCTGCTATGAGCCAAGAAAAGTCACCTGTGGTCATTCCCTAGCAAAGGGTCAGTGACCTTCCTTTCTCTTCAGCTCACACTCCCCAGGCGGCCTCTGCAATCCTCTGGGCCTATCTCTGCTCCTCCCCTTCACACCCCCAGGCTCCAGCCACACAGCCAGCCACTGCTAATTCCCTTCCCTGAACCTGCTGTGTCCTCTTCTGTACCTCCAAACTGTGTACATTTTGTCCTCTGTGCCTTGAAGGCCCTGCCTTGCTTCATGGGGAAGTCCTGTTCACCCTACACTGCTTAGCTTAGCTTAGCTTACACAGAGGCTTCTTGCTGCTTTCCCTGACTGTGACCTCTCTGCCTGATGCTTCATTGTTCCCCACTGTCGGCCCCCTGGGTGGTAGTGGCGGGAAGCCTGAGTGTCCTTGAATTCATTCAGTCTGTCTGTTCCTGTGGCTGGTCTGTGAACTCCAGGACGTGCTCATTTCTCCTTCACTCATTCTCAAACCTACATTGATCTAGCAACTCTTGTGATTTGCATACACCGTGCACATAATGAAGTCAAAGGTTTTACCCCACAAGTCCATGAGATGGTCTATTCTATTCCATTTATTCATGAATTTATTTTCATGCTGATGGGGACCCACTAAATCAGTGATAATTGATAATTCGTATATCATTGTATCAGAATTATCTGGGAAGCTTGAAACACCAAACCAAAAAACCTGAGGGATTCTGATTTAAAATGGCCTCTAGTGGGATCTGGACCTTAGTATGTTTGGTTGGTTGGTTGGTTAGTTGGTTGGTTTTTGGACCTCAGTGTGTTTTGAAATCTCGCCAGGTGTGCTCATGTCGAGACCAGCACAAAATCCTGACTTCTCCAGTGGGGCCTAAAGATAAGAATCACCTGAACGTGGCCAAGCAGCCTATGATCCTGGATCTGCAGCATTGGCATCACCTGGGGGCTTGTTAGAACTTATTCTTCCTTAAAAAAAAATTTTTTTTGAGAGAAAGAGAGACAGAGCATGAGCAGGGGAGGGGCAGAGAGAGAGACACACATATAGAATCTGAAGCAGGCTCCAGGCTACCAGCACAGAGCCCAATGTGGGGCTTGAACCCACAAACTGTGAGTTCATGACCTGAGCTGGAGTCAGATGCTTACCCGACTGAGCCACTTAGGTGCCCCAGAAATTATTCTTCTTAGCCTGCCCAAGACCTACTAAACTAGGGTCTATGTTATCGAGATCAAGTGATTTGTATGCACTTTACAGATGGAAAAGCTAGATTCTAGGTCCCGAAGGTTGGTACATAGATCCCCAGTCCCAACTCAGACCTACTACAAAATCAGAATCTCCAGGTGAGAAGCCAGTTGGCCTGTGTACATTTAACACAAGATCCAGATGATTTTTCTCAGGCAATCTTGCGAAATAACAGCTCTAAATGGATATCCCAATGCATGATAGTGACCTAAAGTTTGAAACACAGGGGACTGCAGGACTCAAGAATGTATGAGTGAAACAGCATGCATCCCAAGGGGGAAACTCGGGTCTGGCCCTAAGGAGAAACCATCAGCACTTGAGACCGGCACATACCAAGTGCAATGAGTGTCCATAGAAGAGAAAAATTGCACTAGCTGCAATCAGGGAAAACTACCTGGAAGAGGTGATCCACAAATCATGATTAGGATTTAAATAAGGTAGGCTCCCGAATAAGCATAGGATTGGGGGGTGGGGGGGAGTGTGTAAGGAAGGAGACACCAGGCTTCCCATTTTCCCTGACCTTGCTCATATCCCCAAACTTTGCCTTTGTCCCAAACACACCTATTGGCAGAGCTTATGCCCCCTGGTAGCTCTCAGGGCTCAGAACGATTGCTGACCTCTGCGTGGGATCATGGGACACCTTACTTGGTATTTAAGTGACACATACTTGTGCAATACAAACACGTTTTTATCTAGCAAGGACAGAGTCAATAAAATAACATCAAACACTTGCACAATACTCTCTAGGTTTTCCAAGCAGTTACATGATAGTTATTTCTTCTGATTTTCGCATAATTTGTGTGCTCAGAAAAGCCCTGTGACCTGGTTGAGTTTAGTGCCTAGTGAAAAGGGAGGCTGGGACCCTACCACCTCCACCATTTTTGAGTACAGAAGCACAGTTCAGCAGCTGGTGCTTAGCATTTGGAAAAAAGATCAGTGGATGGTGACTGGCAGACTGGCCCTTTACCCAGGACTCTCTGATCATATGTTTTCCCTGAGGAACTTGTCACAAATACAGGTTTCCGGCACCCACCCAAGATCTATTGAATCAAGATTTCCAAGAGGAAGGACTTAGGAATTGTATTTTACCGGAGACGCAGCATGTTGCAAGGTCAGCCTACCTGAGTTTCAATCCTAGACCCACCACTTCCTGGTTGTGTACCCGGGGCAAAGTTCTCCCCATCTCTGAGCCTCAATATCCCTCTTCAAAATGACGGTCCTGGCTGGTGTCCACCTCTGAGTCCCTGAGGGAGGCTTCCCAGAATGGCTCATTCTCCTTCATAGAGTGGGGGAAGGGTGGGGGGAAGGGGAACACTGGAGTTCAGGGACTGGGTCACCCAAAGCTTGAAATGTCACCCTTTTCTCTTGCTCCTGAGAAGAAGGAATTATGTGGTTCCCTTTATACTCTGCTCACTGTGGGTCATGACCCTCCTGTGGGGTGAGAGGTACAGAGCACGAGCTCTGCGCAGCCATCGCTAAATCAAATGTCTGTGTTTCCTAATATTCCCTTCACCTGTTTCTCCTGTTTCTCATCTGTAAGGTGGGGATCTCATCAGGGGAAACCAACGTGTGCACAACATGAAGGGCACATAGAGCAAGTCCACCTTCCTTGGGGACTTGATTATTGTTATATCATTTACCAAATACCTATTGAGCACCTACTATGTGCCAGGGACTCCCCTAGATCCCTGCTTGTGTGGAGTCTACATTCTAGGTACAATCTTGTGGGTAGAGAAAGACAGATAATGAACATGATACATATTTGATATTTAAACAGTAAAAACAAGGGGCACCTGGTTGGCTCAGTTGGTTAAGCGTCCAACTTCAGCTCAGGTTATGATCGCATGGTTCGTGAGTTTGAACCCCACATCGGGCTCTGTGCTGAGAGCTCAGAGCCTGGAGCCTGCTTTGGATTCTGTGTCTCCCTCTCTCTGTTCCTCCTCTGGTTGCACTCTCTCTGTTTCTCAAAAAAAATAAATAAATAAATAAATAAAATAAAGAAATAAAGAAATAAAGAAAGAAATAAAGAGGGGCGCCTGGCTGGCTCGGTTGGTTAAGCGTCTGACTTTGGCTCAGGTCATGCTCTCACGGTTCATGGGTTCAAGCCCTGTGTCGGGCTCTGTGCTGACAGCCAGCTCAGAGCCTGGAGCCTGCTTCAGATTCTGTGTCTCCCTCTCTCTCTCTCTGACCCTCCCCTGCTCATGCTGTCTCTCTCTGTCTCAGAAATAAATTAAAAAATTAAAAAAAAATAAAAGAAAGAATAAAAAAATTAAAACAGTAAAAATGCTGTATAGATTTGATATTTAAATAACAAAGACAAGGAGTGCCTGGCTGGCTCAGTCGGTAGAGTAAGTACGTGACTTTTAAAAAATTTTTTTTAGTGTTTATTTATTATTGAGACAGAGAGAAACACAGCATGAGTGGGGGAGGGGCAGACAGAGAGGGAGAGACAGAATCTGAAGCAGGCGCCAGTCTCTGAGCTGTCAGTACAGAGCCCCCAACGCGGGGCTTGAACCCATGAGCCATGAGATCATGACCTGAGCCAAAGTTGGTTGCTCAACCTACTGAGCCACCCAGGTGCCCCGAGTGTGTGACTCTTGATCTCCTGAGTTCAAGCCCCATGTTGGTCATGGAGCCTACTTAATTAAAAATAAATAAATGAATAAACAACAAAGACAATAAATAGGTATAACTGAAGTCAACAACAAATGTGGTAGTTGTTTAAATAGTAAACACAACAGATGTTTAATGTTTAAGTAACAACGACAGTGTGTTAGCATTAATTAAAATAGCAAAGATGGGATGTTAGAAGATACCTGGGTACAGGCACCTGGGTGGCTCAGCTGATTGAGCATCCCATTCCTGATTTCTACTTAGGTCATGATCCCACGGTCATGGAATTGAGCCTCTGCTTGGGATTCTCTCCCCCACCCCAACCCTTTCTCTCTCACCCTCTTACCCTTCTCCCTCTTCCTCTCTCTCTCAAATAAAAATTAAAAAATTAAAAAAAAGATGCCTGGATAGGGGAGTGACAAGTACCACCCTGGACTTCAGTCTGAAGAGGAAAAGGAGCTTGAGTTCTGCCTCTTACTTCGCAGATGTAGAGCTAGGGCATTTTTAATTTATAAAATGTACTCCATTCTCACCTCCTAAAGGAGGCCCTCCAAGAACCCCAGACCTTCTTTCCTTTGAAATTCTGTGGCTGTAACAGCCCCAGCCTTTCCCATGAAAATTCACTTGCTCTGGCTGACATGATCTGAGGGTTGAAGCTAAGACATGCTTAGGGTATTCATTTAACTCTGTAATCTCTGCAATAACCCCGGAAGGTCACTTCTCATGCCATCTTTTCCCCCCAAATGTTTACTTCTTTTGGAGAGAAAGCGCAAGCGAGGAGGAGCAGAGAGAGAGGGACAGAGGATCAGAAATGGGCTATGTGCTGACAGTAGCGAGCTCCAACTCATGAACCTTGAGATCATGACCTGAGCTAAAGTTGAACACTCAAATTACTGAGCCACCCACACACCTGCATCCCTCATGCCATTTTACAGTGGAGGAAGTGGAAGCTTTTTACCCATTACCCAGGTCACCCAGCCAGAGAGGATGGAATTAGGATGTGAACCTGGGTCCCCCTGTGCTTCCATGGAGGTGACAGCTATTCCTCTTGTTGTCTGCCCCCCAAACTCCAGGAGGGCAGGGCTCCTTCTCAGCCTCTCAGTGCCTCCCATCTGGCCCCCAGCCCAGGAAGTCACCTTCACAGGGGCAGAGGGTAAGGGGCTTGCTGTGGGTTATGTCAGAAGCTGGTAGTTAGGGTGACCAACCATTTTGGTCTGCCGAGTGTTGGCATCCTGGAGGGCTCCACAGTCCTGGCCACTGGGGATGATTGTCACTTACAAGCAGACCCCAGGCAGCCTCCTGTCCTGCCCCTGGTGGGCCCCATGCCAGAACTCAGGCTGTCTTTTATGAAAGGAAACTGCTTAGCTCAGGTCTCACATTTTAGGCAAGTCTAAGTTGCTTAAAGTTCTCTAATGTAACTGGGAGGGTTTAGGACACTCTCAGGCACACCAGTGGGAGATAAACTTGTTTCTCTGGAAGACAAGAAGCCTTCAAGATGTACCTAGCCTCTAACCAGGAATGCCACTTCTACGAGTTTCTCCTAAGAAAAAAGACGAGACATGGACAGGGATTTTTCTTTTGACAGTGATTTCTGAACAAAGATTTTCCCAGCAGAGCTGGTTATACAAAAACTTGAATGAGTGAAAATGGAATATCATTCAGCTAAGAAAACAAAATCATATCACAGATTTAATAACAGGAAGACACTATACTTTTAAAAATAAAACGTCTTTAATGTTTATTTTTGAAAGAGAGACAGAGCACGAGTGGGGGAGGGGTGGAGAGAGAGGGAGCCACAGAATCGGAAGCGGGCTCCAGGCTCCGAGCTCTCAGCACGGAGCCTGACGCGGGGCTCAAACCCACAGATCACAAGATTATGACCTGAGCCGAAGTCAGACGTTTAACTGACTGAGCCACCCAGGCACCCCATGAAGACACTATTTTAAATAGAAAACGAAACATGAAACTGTATAAATGTGGCATGAACCTAATTTTATTTATGAAGCACTTGACTGACTCAGTTGGAAGAGCAGGCAACTCTTGATCTCTAGGTCATGAGTTTGAGCCCCATGTTGGGTGTAGAGATTACTTAATGAATCAAAAATGTTAAAAAAAATACAATGTCTACAATCTAAGTTTAGACTTATGCTTTGATGGATGATTAAAGAAAATGTGGTACATAAATACAATGGAATATTATTCAGCCATAAAAAGAAACTATTCTGCCATTCTGACAGCATGCATGTACCTGAAAGGCATTATGCTAAGTAAACTGTCAGACAGAAAAAGACAAATGCCGCATGACCTCACTTATATGTGGAAACTAAAATAAGCCAACTCCTAGAAACAGAGAGTAGATGGTAGTTGCCAGGGGCTGGGAGATGAAGCAAAATGTGGAGGTGTTGGTCAAAGGGCACAAATTTCCAGTTGTAAAATGAGTAGGTTCTGGGGATATAATAGTCAGCATAGTGACTATATTTAACAATACTGTATAATATACTTGAAAGTAGCTAAGAGAGTAGATCTTAAATGTTCTTATTACACACATATATGATATTTCTTATCACAGATGACAAAATTTGTTATTATATGAGGTGATGGATGTGTTAACTAATCTAATTGTGGTAATCACTTACCAATATATACATATGTCAAATCATCACGTTTGCACACTTTAAAATTACAGTATTGTATGTCAACTGTACATCAATAAAGCTGGAAAAAATTATATGTACAGATAGAAAAAAGACTGAGAAGAATGTTCACAGTGCTTTTCTTTGCCTTTAGGGTGATTTTAATTTTCCTCTTCACATTTTCCTCAAATACAAATCTAGTTCAGTGAGTAAATATTATCGGAAAATCAGTAATTAAAAAAAATACTGCATAAAATTGTTTGGTACTAAGCTGTTCTAACTCTGCCCGACCTTCTTTCTCAGTTAGCATGAATTTAGAGTAGAAGGCAGTTGAGAGAACACTGGATTGGGAGTCAGAGGAAGCCTCCTTTCCATTTCTTGTTTACTCCTGGCTCCTCTCCTTGGGATGTACTTACTCCCTACATGTAATGCCCACCTCAATTGTCACTTCCTCTGCTGGCCATGCCTCTGCTACAGCACTCATCACACACCACTCTGCTGGCCTGCCGTTTATTTACATGTCTGCCTATTCCTTTTCTGGGCCTGTTTTTTTTTTTTTTTTTTTTTTAATATTTATTTATTTTTGAGAGACAGAGCGTGAGCAGGGAGGGGCAGAGAGAGAAGAAGACACAGAATCTGAAGCAGGCTCCAGGCTCTGAACAAGAGTTCAGCACAGAGCTTGACATAGGGCTCGAACCCATGAACTGTGAGATCTTGAACTGAGCAGAAGTCGGACGCTTAACTGACTGAGCCAGTCAGTCACCCCTCATGTTTTCTGTTTTTTTTTTCTTTTTTCTTTTTATTATTTTAAATAGTTTATTGTCAAGTTGGTTACCATATAGCACCCAGTGCTCTTTCCCACAAGTGCCCTCCCCCATGCCCATCACCTCCCTCCCCCACCTGCCCTTAGTTTGCTCTTGGCATTCAAGGGCCTCTCATGGTTTGCCTCCCTCCCTCTCCCCCACTATTTTTCCCCTTCTTCTCCCCATGGTCCTTTGTTAAGTTCCTGTTTTCTGTTTCTATAAGCCCGCTGACTTGGAGCAGTCTTACTCTCCCCCTGGGCCTGGCTGCAATGCTGAAGGGAACCACATGAGGGCGCCAGAACCACACTGGTGATAGCCTGCCACCCAGTCAGTCCAAGGCCCCTTCAAAATTGTCTCCAAGAGTTAGAGAGGACACCAATCACTGCGGGTCTGGGATGCTCCCTCTCAGGAGGAAGCCAGCTAGGAAGAGTTGAATTAGAAACTCTGTCCAAGAAGAATCCTCACCCCCACCCTAGTCTTCCCAGAGCCACACTGGCCAAGGTGACCCTCTTGAGTCCCCCTCAAGCACCTGAGGCATGTTGAGACCCCCTCGAGCTCCTGAGGCATGTTGAGATGGAATTGCTGTGTAACTCTGGACAAGTCCCTGCCCCTCTCTGGTCCTCTGTTTCCAGCCTGCACTGTTGGGTTTCTGTGCAGGGAATGTAGTGGGGCAGGCATCTGGCTGTTCGCTGACTGCTTCCTGTAGACTATGGTTGAAGATGTTTCCTGTGCCCAGCTTCCTGCTTCAGGTTACCAGCTTGTCATACATAGACCCTTTTGTATGCTCAATGTTTGTTAAGTTGAACTGAAACAGAAATAAAACCCTGCCTAGAACAGAAAACAGATTAGAGACGACCACCAGCGACATTTTCTCCTTGCCCCACAGGAAATTGCTAGTTGCAAAGCACTTGGCATTGCCCTCGCCCCAGTCCTGGGTACGTGTGTGTGATGTGGTCATGGGGTGTGCTCTGAGGAGCAGGGGGAACAGAAGGCTGTGCTCTTGGGAGAGAGGAGGAGAGGCAGGGAGTTCCTCCATGGTGAGATGGGGGTCAGGGGTCACTCCACAGCAGGCTTCCTGGAGTGCCGAGGGGACCCAGTGCAAACTGGGGTGCTCATCTGTGCGTGAGGGTGGGCTTGGGCTGCAGACCCTCCCTTCCTACCTCAGGCTGCAGGATGACGTCATCACGATGACAGAGTGAGGGCAAGTGATGGTGATCCTGTTCTTTTGCCTCCATGGGATGAAGCCCTTAGAGACCCAGCAGCCTTGCCATTTCCACCATGCCACACCTGTGCCACTCTCCCTGATGAACCCGGCACCTGTTACTCTGCCTGGACCACCCAGCCCTCGTCCTTCAAGGCCCTTTTCCTGAGCACAGCAGGCAGATTCAATTCCCTCATCTGGGCCCCCTCCCCGCCTAGCCTCCTCTCCCCCCCACCCCCCATTCCACCATGTGTAGCTACCTGTTTGTTTCCTCCCACACTGGAAACTTCCTGAGGGCAGGACGCGGGTCTCATTCTCCTGTGTATCCACCAGGTCCGAGGACCAGGAGGCACCCAACAAATGTTTGCTGAACAAATTAATTTGTTTTCATTTAACGAACTCATTAGAGCTCTATCTTCCTCTTAATTAGGAAGCAGGAGGTTCCGTTTCTCCTGGAACAATCCACCGTTGAGGGATGATGGCAGAACCTCAGCCTCTGTAAACAAAAGGCAATAAACTAGATTTCACAGTTACATTTTAAAGAAATACCACGTGTGTGCTCAATGAGGTACATTTAAACAAGACGACTGCATGTTAAAAGCTGCACATTAAATATGCATTATCAAACAGCTTATCACAGAATCAAAACTTTACAGGACACTTTTCTAGCAGTAGGTGGCTGGCATGGGCTCTTGGCAGTGACACACAGCTCTGAAGCAAGGGGAAGGATAGGCTGGGGGCTGCCGCCCGTGCCCAGGGGGCAGTTGAATGGGTCTCTGTGAGGTTCTGGAAGGTGCTCCTACAGCTAAGGTTCTGGACTCTGCTGGCTCCCTCTGGACAACTTGGCCCATGTAGTCTTTGCTGGTAAGTGATTCTCGAAGGGTGAAGAGACAGACGTGGCAGCTGGCTGGCTGGCCGCCTGATTCAGCCAGGATGCTTCGTAGGCACCCACGGACCAACTCCAAATGCCAGCCTGCCCCGTCTGCCGGCTTTCTGCACACACCGTCCCTCAAGTCTGTGAGAGCAAATGGTAAGAGACCGTCTGTCCCTGCTAGGCCCTTGGTCAAGTGACATCTACCACTTTTGAGACAGTGTCCTAGAGAGCCAGCCAGAGCTTGGGGTTAAAATCTTAAAAGGCAGGGGGCGGGGCACCTGGGTGGCTTAGTCGGTTAAGTGTCCGACTTTCGCTTAGGTCATGATCTCACGGTTCATGGGTTCGAGCCCCGCATCGGGCTCTGTGCTGACAGCTAGCTCAGAGCCTGGAGCCCGTTTCAGATTCTGTGCCTCCCTCTCTCTCTGATCCTCCCCTGCTCATGCTGTCTCTCTCTCTCCTAGAAATAAATAAAACATTAAAAAAATTAAAAAAAAAAAAAAAAAAAGGCAGGGGGCGACCTAGGTGGCTCAGTCGGTTAAGTGGCCAACTCTTGATTTCTGCTCAGGTCATGATCTTGCAGTTCCTGAGTTCAAGCCCCACGTTGGGCTCTGTGCTGACAGCATAGAGCCTGCTTGGTATTCTTTCTCTCTCTCTCTCTTTGCCCCTCCCCTGCTTTATTTCAAGAATAAACAAACATTTAAAAAAATTATTTTTTAAATCTTAAAAGGGGAATCTCTAGGTCCGGTGACTGTAGTAGAAGCAGAATGCCTGCCACGGGGTCTCCCTGTTGACATGAGGTCCTTGCTGAAAGCTAGGTCAGGATCCCTCTCTGCTCATTCACTGGCCACAGAGGGGCGCAAGCCCCGAGCTGCTCTGGAAGCCCTCTTCTTGAATCGGCCCAGCCTTCCTGAGGACCCAGACCCTTTTACCACTCTCCTTAGAAAGGCTGCTCCCTGAACCTTTCTCCTGACAGGCAGGTGGGCCCTCTCTCCCCACAAAGCCTCCTTTCTTTCTGTGGCCACCATCTTGTTGGGGAGAGGGGGTTTACCAAAAAGGTCCTTGACTCTTCAAGGCTCAAGGACAGAGCTGCTGAAGTGGTTGGGGCATTATGGTCAATAATGAGGCCAGCAAAGAAGGGAAAGAAAGGAAGAAAAAAAAACCCACAACAAAACAGTCCAGTGGCTCTGAGCAACGGGGCCTGTTAGTGGCTGGAGGCTGTGTGGAGACAAAATGCTGAGGGCGAGACATTGTGCAGCAGGGAGCTTTTTTTTTTTCTCAAAGAAATCCAGCTCATTTTTTCCATTAATTGGCAGCAGATGAAAAAAAAAAAGCCAAAACAAAAACCAAACCAATGCCAGTAACCTGAATGTGAGTGTTTGTGAAAGGGAAAAGCCGTTTCAATTGTTAGATATCCAAGAAAACATGAATACACACCGACAGAGGAAACGGTCACAATTAGAGGAAGAAGAGGGAGAGGTTCGTAAAATTAAGGCAAAAATTCCTTTCAGCGGCTCCCATCCTGTAAGCTGGCTCCTCGGCAGGCCTCTGTCCCTAAGGGCAGCTGGAGGTTGGGCCTCCCTGGAAACTTCAGGAAGATGGAGGGAGGGCCCAGGAATCCCTTAAAAGAGCAAAGGCAACAGAGAAGCAACCTAGTTCCTCCTCAGACAGGCAGAGCCTTTCCTGAGGAGGAACGTGTGGTGGAAGATTGTCTCCGGAGAAGGCTTACATAGCTCCTGGATGTCCCAGGCTGCAGCAGCAGCGCCCCGGGGGCATCTGGGCTTGCTGGTGGGGGCTGCTCCCACACCCCCAACCACTAAGTTGATCCTTGGGATCCAGTCTCCTTTGGCACTTCTGTTTGGACAAGTGCCAATTCCTCACTCATTTTCTCATTCACAAGAAAAAAAAAGGCAGGGGGAGGGGACGGGAGGGGACGGGAGGGGGCGGGAGGGGAATAACTTCAGGTAATCTCTTGCCTCAAAGGACATTTGGGGAAATGCAAAACAGGCAAAAGGTCAGGACAGAGTCTTTGGAGACCAGACCCAGGCCATGGCCTAAGTGGTAATCATGAGGCAGCTCAGCCCGTGGGATCCTCCGGTGGGAGAGGTGGGGGGGAGGAGGCCCTGGAGGATGAACCGAGGTGGCCTGAGCAGAAGGACCGGTTGCCTAGGAAACAGCTTTGGCCACAAACCTGGGAAATCCACAGGAGCACCCTAAAGAGGTGCAACGGCTTTCAGTCCTGCTCTGCCAGGCTTGACGGGCAGCAGCCGCAAGTCCTTTTCCTTCGCTGAGCCTCTGAGACCACCTCTGAGCCTGAAGCATCTCTGGAGCCTGGGTAATGCTGAATGTCTTGAACTGCTGGTGACGTCGGAACTCAGCCCCTTGTGCTGGGGATGACGGTCACCAAGCTTCCACTCTCTTCAGGCCAGTGGGGCAGGCCGGAAGACGTGTGCTTGGTGAAGGCACCGAAACTCGGGCCGTATTTGGATCCTTGCAACTCCTTCAGGAGATGGAAGCCGTTATCTGTCCTGCCGCTGGGGGGTCTTCTGCCAGCATTTGACCACAGCGCTGTGGTGGGTGAGTGGGAGGGTACAGAGGGGGCACCCAGTAAAAGCAACCTCACAGCCTTAGGAGTCTGCCCTGAAGGGGTGGTGAAAATCCCTGCTCCAGTCAAGGTCAGAGGTAAGATGGAGGTGAACTGTGGGAACGTGTGTGTTACCTGTGGGGAAGCAGTGTGCATGACCGAGAACTCCGTGTCCCCCGGGAGGTTAGGATTTGTCTTCCCTCAGGAGGAAGGTAAAAGCAAGGCCATGGAGAGCCAAAGCGCTGGCTGCAGAGCCTGCCAATCTGGACCCAAGAGCCTCTTTTGCTTAGGAGCTATGTGACATTGAGCAGATTACTTTCCCTCTCTGTTCCCTTTCCCCACATTAAATGCCTCACAGGGCAGCACCGAGCAGATAATGGGAGAACCCTTTGTAGACTGCTGGGTGCTGTGCACAGACTTGCCATCACTGGGCTGCTGTAGGCAGAAGGGGAGAGCTTGGCTGGTGGGTCAACACTTGAGGCTACTGTTGCGGGAGCCTGAATGCAGGGCCTTGCTGCACGGTCCTGAGGTTGGCCCTCAGGGGGCAAAGAAAACCCCTCTCTGCTTCCTTCCCTCCCCGGGGCCTGTCATACCACACATGCCCAGGGACACACCTTGCTCTGGGAATGAAACCAGCAGGTAAACCCTGCCCTCCTCAGAGACCCTCTGTGGTATACATATGTATATATATAAAAAAAGGGATAAGAATATATATTAAATGACTATTTTATTTACACACCCTATTCATAAATAATTGAATCCTCTTTGTGACTGCACAATGATTCCTTGAAGATCTCCTAATGGTTACACTGAGTGACTAACAGTGGGTTAGTGGGCTTATTCACATCTGTGTGTGACTGTGTTCACTCATGTATGTGCTCACACTCACACATACACGCACACCAGAGGGGAAGCCGGACTCCTGGGGCCTTCTGGGCTCTCAGGGCATCCCCGTCTGTCTCCCCGCACCAGCGGGGGGCCCTGGTGGGAAAGCTGCAGTGTCCCCACCCCACCCCCACAGGTGTGAATTCATGACAGCTGGAGAACAAAGAGCTGCAACCCAGGGAGCTCCCGCCCCGCCCCTCGTCCCTCCGGAGCTGCTCTCCTTTGTTCATCCTGGAAGGCATCTCTTTGGATTTGCAAATATTTTAATTCACAGAAACTCAAGGATGGGGTGGGAGTGGGGGCTGGGGTGGCGTGATGGCTGTCCTTCTGTCTTTATCCAAGCTTTCTCCAGCCCCCGTTAAGTGGACAGCATTCTAGAGACATGCAGTGGTGTGCTAGTACCATACACACGACACAAACTGGATCCGGCCTGCAACAGTGGCCGGGCTGGTGGGCGGTGGTGGGGGGCCCTCCGGCTCCTCCAAGTCTGAGCCCTGTCACAGGGCAGGGTGGGGCTTGTCGGCTCAGAGGGTCCGCACAGCCACCGGGTAGAGGAGGGACAGGTGCTCAGCCCCTTTGATGGGCAGCTTTCTGGTGGTATAGTAGTGGATGACTTCCGGGACACTGTCGAATGGGGGGCTGTTCTGACCCAGAACGTACTTCTCTTTGGTTTTGGCCAGTTTCATGTGCATAAAGCCCTGATTGCTCCTGTGAACAAAACATGGAGGTTATTATTAGGATATGCAGAGTGACAATGGCTGAAACAGCCATGCTGCTCAGGCCCGACTGAAATGCAGCTGCACCCCAGGGCTCCCCCAAGCCCAGCACAGACCAGGAAACCAGCAGCAAACACTGCTGGAGAGTCTTTTGGATCTTGAGAGCTTCTGGAGGCTTCCTCAGGAAAACAAGCCCCCAGACTTGGCTCCTCCTCCTATTGCTGACACAGACAAGTTGTGACAAGTGTGCAGGACAGGTCTCATCACCCCCAGTTTACAGATGAGGAAAAAGAGTGTAGCAGGGATGACAGTGAGCTCTTTCCCAAAACCTGATGCTCTCCCTTCCATACTACTTTACTGTCACTAGAAGGGGCTGCCCAGCCAGGGACTACACTTCCCAGCGTCCCTTGCCACCTCTGTAAACATGTAACTCGTTTTAGCTAATGGAACGTGGGGAGAAATGTGTGCTCTTCCCCAGCTCTGCCCCCATGCAGGCACTCTCTTCTCTATGCATCTTCCCTCTGTTCAGTGAACTCTGCCTCCTCTTCTAAGGCCCAACCTGAGTGTTTCTTCTGCCAGGAAGTCTTCCAGGCTCCCACAAGCACAGCTCCTTCCTTCCTCTGACTGTACCGAGATACTCACATCTCCATCAACACTTGCTTCCTTGAATTGCAATTACTTCTCTACTTTCCCAATTCCCCAGGGAGCTCCACAGAGCAGGGCCCAGTCCCCAGGTACACCATGTGTGGCCTCTGCTGAAAAGGGTAGTGGGTGGGGCCCTCAGAGGTCACAGTAGAAGCCTGTGTAGTAGAAGCTACACTGCATGCACTGGCTGGGGCACAGCTCTCAGATGGCGATGGCCATGCTGCTTCCACCTGGCCCTAGCAGACCCCTCCCACCTTCCACCCAGGGCTCTGGCCACATCAGATCACTCACTCCTCTGTCAATCTGCCCAATTTCCCTCATGTTTGCCACTTAGTGAGAAAGCTGGGACTCTGACCTCCTGCTGCCTTCTCTAGAGCCTGTCCCTTGGCACTGGTTAATTTGTGACCAAGCCTAGGGGCCTTGCTTCCAGGAGACCAAGACCCAGCCCCTGGTGAGACTAAGCTCCATGTGAACACAAACTTGCAGCCTCTGAGCTTGAGTTCCTCTCGCTCCAGCTGCTCCCACAGGAGCACTGGAGGACTTAACACATCTCTCCCAGTCAGGGCTGGGCTCCCCATGCTCACTGACACCCACTCTATTAATGCATCAATTTGGACTCCAGGACCATTTTCAAATGGCAGAGCAAATGCTTAATGAAGTGCGGGCACCGAGCAATATATCTGCTCATAATAATGTATTTAGAGATGTCACCCTCAGCTTAAAGGAAATCGTTCGGAGAGCAATTATGTTTCTAGAGAGAATAATTCCTGTAAAGAACTAAAATTTAAATCAAGATTTTTTAAGGCTGACAATGTTCTAATTACAGAGCCTGTGGCAAGTTCTGCTCCTCAGTGAAGGGTCATTTCATCGGAGAATTGCCTCGACACATCTGAGAAGCAGGAGGCGCACTCGCTTAAGCTGTTAGAAAGGGAACAGTGTGTGCAGTGAGTGAGAAAATGTACAAGCCCATTTAAGCGAAGACTGGCTACCCACCACACTGGAGATAGCATGAATCTGTGCCGGCCTGGATAGGGTACTAACTGCTTGAAGGAAGTGCTGAGCTTGTATGGCTAAAGAAACTGGGACTAGTTAAAAAGCTCTGCCTGGACAAGGCGGGTGTGGGGGCAGGGGGCAGCAGAGCACTGGCTGGAGCTGCAGGTGAGTGATGGTAGAGGGCAGAGGGCACGTAGCCTCGGACAGTTGTGCCCCTCTTTGTGAGTGCGGTGGGGTGATGATTTGGGTGCCAGACCACCCAGGCTTGAATGACTGTCACGGATGCACGCCTGGGGCGCAGAGTGTATGATGTGGAAGACTGGATCACAGCAGCTATAGCGGTGAGCCAGGCCAGAATGTCAAAGCTGCGCTGGCAACACAGGAAGAAGTTGCAGGAGGAGCTGATTTAATTTAAGGAGGTGAAGAGAAGTAACTCATATGATTTAATGGGACGTTTTTACAGTGGCTGTTCTTAAAACAACCAGCAAGGGAAGTGGGCAGGATGGTGAAAACAGCTGACAGGGCCAGAGGGAGAGAAGGCCCCTCTGTTCCCAGGCCACGGGCTCAGAACAGCCACCAGGTTATTAGAAACTCCATAATGATGCCTTCCCCTCAACACCGGGTTATTAGAAACTCCACATTGATGCCTCCCCCTCAACAGACACAGGTGAGGCAGGCAGCTGTTAGCATCTCCCCGAAGTGCCTCTGGCACACATATTTCAGTACACGCAAGTTACAACTGTGAGCTAGGCTGAGTGTCACAAAATCCAGACTATGGCAGAGAACTCAGGCCCTATGGCCCCCCCCCAGTCCACAGTGTGACCATCCCCTGGCAGAGGGATACAGGCCCTTGAGCTGGCTCCCACAGCAGGAATCCCCTATGGGAGTGGCCCTCCCCCCAGGCTCAAGCACTGCACATGGTCCTCTGGACCTGAGGCGGACCTCTGGCTGTGCTGGGTTCTGTCCTCGACTCCAGTGGATCTATGGGGAGGGTAAGTGGATGACCCCTCAGGGTGCTTCCGGGCCTAAGGTCCTGGATTCTATGTGTATAAGCATATGCTGTTGCCCACTGGTGAGGGCTTCCTGCAGGAAGAGGCCTGGAGGCAGACTCATGCCCCATTCCACTGCTACCCACAGCCCCAGCCTTTATTCTCATGGGGCACTGGCCATAATGGTCTTCATGGCCAATGTTTCCCAGGTACTTCCTGTGATCCAGGCTGTGTGCCAAGACCTGAGGTTCAGTCAGGTGGCCGACCCAGGGTCACAGAGCAATCGGCAGTGGTGTTGCTTCCCTCCCTGGTGGGCCTTTCCCAGGGTCCATGCTCCTGATCTCAGGACAGCCAGCTCCAGGAGAGAATCTGACTTAGCCCTCAACACTCCACGAGGCCAGGCAAGGTGGCAGGGGAGAGACGTTAGACCCTGTGCAAGTGATTCTTTGACTCTGGCCTCAGTCCCCAGGTGCTTACCCCACAGGGCTGATGGTGGGCCAGAGACAGCACAGGGCTGGCACGGAAAGTTCATCTCAGGCACTGGGGATGGTCTGTCCTGACTGGCAAAGGCCCCAGCTATGGAGACCTATCATGTCAGCAGGCCCTGAGAGATGAGCTTGCTTTTTGAAATAATCTGCCAAACTCTGACTCACAAACAGGTCAGGTAAAACCTTGTCAACACACACCCAAGAGATGTGTTGTAATAATACATCCAGAGCGGTCACAAGGTCCCCATGAGTGAGATGCTACCTTCCAACAGCTGAAGATTGAAAAATAGCTGTGAAGGGATGGCTTTAATAACTCCCAACTCAATACAGAAGATATCTAGCCTAAGAAGAGGAAAAAAAAGAAAAAAAAAAAAAAAGACTTTCTAGCGAGAAAAGAGGGTACTTCAGATAAGCAGCATGCCCAGGGAGGGCTGCGGGTGCTCTGGACAGAGCTGCTCTTGGGGGTGCCTTGGAGAACTGAGGTGGGAGAGACCAACACTCTGGGCAAAGGCACATGGCAAAGTGGGCTTTGGCTGCAGCCAGAACCAGGTGGGCCAGGTCCCAGGCCACGCCGCCTCGCCAGCATCACTTTTGGGAGGGCCTTGGTCCCCAGGAAGCTTGGACAGACTGCTGCCTCCCGCCAGGCTCCTGTGTCAGCCCTGTCTCCTTTGATAGGACATCTTGCCAGAGCAAAGTCACAATTAAGGGTGTCTCCGGTGGGTGACCTGTCTAATGAGTCATGTAAGGCTGGCGGAGGCTGGGGGTGCTGGGGCTGTCACTGCGTTTAGATCGCTCATTATCATCACAAAAAGCACCTCCTCATCACCAGGATTATCAAACGTGCCTGGCGTGCCGGGCCTAATAACAGGCCCTACCTCGTCTCATAATCATGGGCTTTAATAAAACATCACTCAGCCCGCAGCTGCCGGCCCAAGCAGGGTACAAGGCCTCACCTCTCGCTTTTAGACCTAATTGCTTGATGCATATTTCATGAAGAATCCTGAGTAATAGTTATGTTAAATCGCTTCTTTTCATGATGAAATGACTTAAAAATACTTGCATATAATATTTATGCAGGAGAAGGCGAGGAAATTGCCTTTGGGGACTAACGTGTAGGACCTGGTTACAGGAATCCACACACAGCAAGGATCTCTGGTCCGCCTCTACTGAAAAGTGGTTAGGGAACTGCTCTCTTGATGGCAAGATGCCCCAGAGCACTGTCTCTCAGCTCAAAACCATCCAGGACTCCCCATGACCCATCACTGCACAATGAATGACACCTGCACTGTTCAAACCCCACTGTGCACCAGGCAGGGAGCTGGGCTGTTGCTACATATTATCGCATGGAAGCCCACAGCAGCGCAGCTAAGTTGGTATAACTACCACTGATTACGGATGGGAAACTGATGCTAGGGAGGCTGTGTGCCAAGTCTCATAGTACATGGCAGGGCTAGGATTTCACTATGGCTGATTCCACAGCTTCATTTTTCCCTGCTCAGCCACTTAACCTGATGGATCTAGGTGTCTAGGTAGGCTTTTGGACTCTTTCTGTCCTGGGACCGTGGCTTCCTAGAAGCTCTGTGAGTTCCCGAGCTCAGGCAACCTACCTGTTCAGGGGTGCCTGGGTGGCTCAGTCAGTTAAGTGTCTGGCTCTTGATCTCGGCTCTAGTCATGATCGCACGGGTTCTTGAGTTCCCCTGCATCAGCCTACACGATGTTAGTATGGAGCCTGTTCAGGATTCTCTCTCTCTCTGTCCCTCCCCTGCTCATGCTCTCTGTCTGTCTCTCAGAATAAATAAATAAACTTAAATTGTGACGTTTCTCAGCAGGCCAAGACTTATTTCCTCTGGGCCCTCAGCATAAGCCTGGCCCAAAGCTGGGCATTTGGTCCATCTGTCCATCATCCATCCATCCATCCAACCATCAGCTATTTGGTGAGGGTCTGCCCTGAGCAGCAGTTGAGGCCCCACACATCCTCCTCACTGGTCTATAAGCTCCTAAAGGCAGGCTGGTGGCTGTTGCACCCTGTCCCTTAGTGTGGCCCAGCCAGGGTAGAAGCCACCTCCTCCAAAGGCCAGATACAGCAGCTGCTCTGTCTGGATAGCCTTGGTCCTAGGACAGCCAGTGAGGACAAGCTGAGCAAGCGTAGTGAGGGGCAGAGTCACGAGGAGCACCCAGAGGGTCACTCCTTTAGGAGATACAAAGTTGTGCACCTCTCAAGTCAGAAAGAGAAGTCTTGCCTGAGAAAGACCACAAGGAAGAATGGGTCAAGCCCCTCTTTCCTCAGATTTCTAGAAGAAATCCTTGGTGGGGCGACTGAGCCAGTCAATGCCCCCTGCCCAGATCTAGAGAAATGAAACACAAATATGAGACAGGTTCCCTCCTAGAGCCATGGACTTCCTGAGCATTTGAAGTGCCCTCAGCAGCTGGCTGCAGGAGGATTCTCAGGGGACGAAGTGTCACAGTTCCTCCATCCTCCGTGAACATGAGAACACCACCCAGTGCTCCCTCTGAGAGCCCAGCCCTCTGTGGGAGTGCAGATGGACATGGATGTTTGTGCTGTCAATGGGGAGGTAGGTGCAGTTCTAGGCCTGGCCCTTACTCTGACCTGTCATGACCCTGGGACCCGACATCCCCTGGGAGCCGGCCTGGAGGTGTCCGTGGCAAGACACCTCCTACCTTCATGGCCACCTAGGTTCCCGCCAAAAATGTTGTTCCGGACTAACTCCGCCCCTCAGTTGGCAACGCCGCCCATTTAAGCGGATGGCGCTGTGATTCACAATGTCTGACCCCCTCCTCCCTTCTCTCTGACCTCCAGTGAGATGGGATATTAGGCTGGGTGTATGTCTACAGAGAAATTCACCGTACCTGTGAGCAATGCGTAGGTACCCTGGAAACATTCACGGGTCCCTGCAAGAAGCGTGATAGGAGAGAAGAAATATCCAGAACAAGTGCCGAGGGCATTCAGGAGACAGGTACCTGTCAACCTGGTTGACATCTCCCAAGGCCCTACTTGCACGCAGGCTGTACATGCTGCGAACTTCCCGAGAAGGGGCCAGGAACCTGGGACCTAAAGATATACAACAGTGACAGCCGCAACCCTTGGTCCACGACCGGACCGACATGTGGCTTCACAAAGATGCAGGGAGGGCTGGCGTTATTGGCAAGGCACCCACGGCACAGGTGAGAGGACCAGGGGCTGGAGGGAGCGGCATCTTGTTCTAGCTGTGTGCTGGGCTTCTGCAACTGTGATGCGTAGAGCCGGAGGTACGGAGGCCTCCTTCAGCTGAGATGGTCAGGACTCCAGGGAGCTGGGCCAAGGGGCTCATAAGTCCACATGGCGAAAACTTGTATGCTGCCCACTGCCTTCTGAAATGGCCTTCACAGCGGTAAACCAAAGATGCATATGCCCAGTTACTGCGAACAAATGTCTACATGTAAGCGCTGCTGAGCCAAACGACTTGATTTACAACCAAATAATTGGACTTTCAATAAATGCATCGGCAGCGATTAGCCTTCCTGAGACGCTCGGGCATTTCTCAACCTCTAAGCTGGCGGCTTGGGGTGGGGGCCTTCAGTAAATCACGACAAAAAGCCATCTTCCAGGTAGAAGGAGAGCTGGCAGATGCCTCTCCCAGCAAACATGGAGAGGCATAAGGTCTGTTTTGTGTTGCATAGAACAGCAGGCAGGTCAAAATGAGTCTATTTTAGGCAATTTTCTCAGGAAGACTAACAAACTTTTAGACAGGAGGATTTTAATGATTAAGGCTGACAGCAGAGTGAGCCTCCCATTACTGGAAGCATGAAAGCAGAAGGTAATGATGCTTGGGGTCAGCCTGGATGACTTTTGCAGTCCCTTTGTTTGGGATTGCCATCAGTCCTCAGGCTCAGACAGTGCACACGAAAACTGCAAGGGGAGGGGTGGAGGTGGCATGTGAAATGTCAGAGCTTTGGGAAGAGTCAAGAGGGTCTAGCGTGTTTTGTTTTGTTTCCCCCTTTACTTCTAATAAGGACTCTCCTGGGAACGTGAGTTTTGTGTTTAGGACAGGTGGGGGCTGGCGGTGGTGGCTGGACTGAAGTCAGATGCCTGAGTTCAAACTCTGACCCCACTGATGATGTCACTAGCGGGGCAAGTACCTTCTTCCAGGGTCTCAGTGTCTCTTATTTGAGAAAGGTGGAGGGGGTCCCTCCAGCACTAAAGTTCTCAAGCCAAGGAAGGACATCCCAAGGAGGGCAGGGGCCACCCCAGCACCAGCCAGGAGCACCAAAGCAGGGCAGGATGGCTATCCTCAGTGCAGGAAGAAAGACAAGTAGAGCAGTGGGCATAGCAGATCCCCAGCTTAGGGACAGCACAATGATAAAAGCAGTCCTGGGGCACCTGGGTGGCTCAGTCGGTTGGGCATCAGACTTTGGCTTAGGTCATGATCTCATGGTTCATGGGTTCGAGCCCCGCGTCGGGCTCTGTGCTGACTGCCAGCTCAGAGCCTAGAGCCTGTTTCAGTCTGTGACTCCCTCTCTCTCTGGCCCTCCCCTGCTCATGCTGTCTCTCTCTCTCTCAAAAACAAATAAAACACTTTAAAAAAAAAAAAAAAGAGCAGTCCTAACACTTGTGCTATTAGATGGACAAAACGCATTCAGGCCCAGAGTGGTCTCCACGTACTGGGCCAAGCCCTTCCCAGCCCATTCACTCCTTGGAGCAGTGGTTCCCGTCGGGGTGAGTCAATCCCTTCTGGGGGGTCTTCAGCAGTGCCTGGGAACTCAGGGGCTGCTTACATCTAGGTGGAAGCCAAGGGTGTAACAAACCTACAATGTATAGGATAGCCTCCACGACAAAGAATAATCCAGCCTCAACTTCCAATGACACTGACATTAAAGTCACACACTCACATTCTCCAGTGCCCAAAATCTGCATCCATGAAACGGGAATAACAAGAGCCCACCCTCACAGTAGTGATGATGGCAAGTGAGAAGGTCGTTGTAAATGAATGAAGTGTGAATGCTCGATAAAGGTTAGGTCATTGGCTCCACATTTAAGGGCTTGAGACACAAAGAATCTGCCAAACCCCTTGGCTGCAAAGGGCTCCAGGCTGTTTCTAAGGACGAACCTCCTACCCTCCCCACAACCAGCAGATGGGGGGGGTGGGGGGTGAGGGACAGGCCACACTGAAGGAAGCTCCAGAACATGCCGGGCAGATGGGGCAGTGGTGGTAAGCACCAGTGGCTGAGAGGACTCTGAGGGGCAGAATGGCTTTTATAGATATAGAGGAGCTGGAAACCTAGGATTGACCTAGGAGAGGCTGAGACTGGGGTAGGGGGGTGCCTGGGCAAGGAAAGCAGAAACACTCCCAAAGGAACCGCTGCCTGTGGACTCAGGGTCCCTCAGACCTGGGTCTGAGTCCCTGCTCTGCCACATCGAGGTGTGGCTTCCTCAGTCTCAGTTTCTTCATCTGGGGAAGGGAGCTTTCACATATCCCCCTCCCCTCCCACAGGGGCTGTCTGAGGCCTGAGCTGGGCAGTGCATGAGCAAGTCTGGCGGGTGCTGAGGCTTGGGGTTCTGACATGGCTTTGTTTCCAGCCCTCTGCAGGAGCCCACATACAAGTTGCTGCCCATCTGGTCTGTTTTGCTGCCTCCGTGCAGTCTGGGCTGAGCAGTGAATGTGTCTTCCCGTCTGTCTGGTCTGTCATTCATG
This sequence comes from Proteles cristata cristata, assembly GCA_017311185.1. Taxonomy (NCBI): domain Eukaryota; kingdom Metazoa; phylum Chordata; class Mammalia; order Carnivora; family Hyaenidae; genus Proteles; species Proteles cristata. The sequence goes on along the minus strand of JAESUZ010003286.1, from coordinate 341,640 downwards.
GACACGCGGGCAGCCTAGAAACCATGAATGGCCAGGCAGACTCCTTGCTGTGGGACCATCTCCTCCAGCTGGGCAGTCCCCGTGGCTGGTAGGGAGGCTTAGGGTCTGGCCCTAGCCCTGGCACTGGGTGACACTGGGAATCGTGTTTACTTCCCTGACATCAATTTCCCCAAACATCGGGGCACCAGGTGGCTCAGTCGGTTAAGCATCAGACTTTGGCTTAGGTCATGATCTCATGGTTCATGGGTTCGAGCCCCGCGTCGGGCTCTGTGCTGACAGCTAGCTCAGAGCCTGGAGCCTGTTTCGGATTCTGTGTCTCCCTCTCTCTCTGACCCTCCCCTGCTCACCCTTGTCTCTCTCTCTCAGAAATAAATAAAACATTAAAAAAAAAAATTTCCCCAAACATCAAGAGGTATTTCAGGATCCTCTTAAAAGTACATTGTTACACACAGGGCTCCATGTGAAAACAGAATAGGAAAGAGGAGGAAAGAAGCTTCTCTGCTTAAAAAATACTGGTCATACATGATTCTATGGCATTTATTAAGTACCTACTGTGCATACTGCTCTGTATTCACCATGTCTTTAACAATTAAAAAAATTTTTTTAATGTTTTTTATTTTTGAGAGAGAGAGAGAGAGAGACAGAGCATGAGCAGTGGAAGGGCAGAGAGAGAGGGGGAAACAGAGAATCCAAAGCAGGCTCCAAGCTCTCAGCTGTCAGCAGAGCCCAACTTGAGGCTTGAGCCCACAAACTGCAAGATCATGACTTGAGCAGAAGTCGGATACTTAACCGACTGAGCCACCCAGGTGCCCCCCCACCCCCCGCCTTTTTGTAAAGTTTATTTATTTTAAGAGAGACAGAAAGAGTGAGAATGGGGGAAGGACAGAGAGAGAGGCTCCAAGCAGGCTCCAAGCAGTCAGTGTGCAAAGCCCGATGCAGGGCTCAAACCCATGAAACTGTGAGATCATGACCTGGGCTGAAACTAAGAGGCGGATGCTTAACTAGCTGAGCCACCCAGGTGCCCTTGTACTCACCATTTCTGAGGCAGCTAAGATACCAAGCAGAGGCCTTTGAGACTATATGGTTCCCTGCTTATTTTACAGATGACACTGAGACCCAGAAAGGGGGTAGAGGTTTGTTCTAATTCCTCAGCGAATCAGGGGCCAGAGTGCCCCTATCCCCCATGTTATCAGTTGTAGGGGACTCTTGGCCACTACCAGTAGTCTTTATAAGGTCTTGTTAGCAAGGATGGGTTATGACAAGGTGGGGGGGGTGCAGAGAGGAGGGGAGCAGCAATCTCCCACACCCCAAATCTCATCCTTCACCTTAGATCACAGGGCTTGCCCCCCTAGCCTCCCACTTAACTCCTGTCTTAGTAGGCTTCCTTTGCTAACTGAACAGGGGCATCCATTAACACAGCAAGGAAGGGACTTGCCCACAAAGCACCTGACCCAACGTGGTTTTTGCTTCAAAAAAGAATAAAAAAGTAGAGAAAGAAAATGCACAGGGATCTTTAAAGACTTTGGGTTAAAACAGATCTATCTGCTCAGTGACCCTGTATCTAACCCGAGGGTAGTTTTCTCCTCTCTGGAATTTCAAAGGAACACAGCTGACTGTAAGCCACCCAAACCCTAGCTAAGGGCCTTTGCAAATCATGTGAATGACAGTGGTTATTGGTGGAAAAGTTCTCAACAGTCCTTGGAATTTAGTCCTCAATTTCTTCATCTGTGAAATGGGAATAGTCTTCGATGCTCCCTGAAGTCCACTGAAAGCAAGTGAAAAGAGCTCTGCACTGGACATCAGGAGCCTGGTCCCAGCCCTGGCTCCTGCCCTCTCAGGCCTCAGTGCCCCTACCTATAAAAAAAGGGACATGACTAGATGACCCCTGAGATCCTGCAAACCTGTAAACCTTTGAAGCTTGTCACACAAGAGATGCTCACACCACATGACGAGGAAGGAATGACTGCTTGGCTATAAACAAAAGGACTCAACATGCATTACAGAGCCCCAGTGTCTCAGGGCCGGGAGAAGAGTACGTGTTCTGAAAAATAGTTTCATCAAAAATAGTTTCATCAAATGTGCCTCAGAATGCCCACATCAGAGTCCCTTGAAATTTGTCAAACCTGGGGCTCCCTGGGCCTCTTTGGAATCAGATTTGCTGTTACGATGCTCTCCAAGAGCTTCCGATGCACATGCAGGTCTGAGCACCCCCATTCTAGTGCGGTCCCACGATGGAAACACCTTTGTAATATTCACAATACTTGGTGTCCAGCTTTTGCTGCCTTCCCCCAGCATGGGGGAGCTTACTCCCTAGCCAGGAAAACCCCTTCCAAACTCTGATGGCTCTGATCATAGGGAAGTCCTTCTTGGACTCAGCACAGCTCACTGATGGTAGTAGCCTCAGCTCCAAGCTCTGGTTCCTGCAGGCTACAGCCCATTCCTTCCACCCTGGAAAGGTCTCGTAAAGACCAGAAGACAGAAGCAGGAGTGGACCCTAAACTGCTCTTTCTTCAGATGTCCTCATAGGGCAGAATTTCCTGTCCTTTCCCATTCCGGCTATACCTGCTGTTCACTATCCCCCATGCACTGGGGTTGTGCAAGTGGGCATTGTCCCTAGTGGGTCTATCCAGCTTTGCCCTCAGCCCTGCTGTCTGGAAATGACCCCACCATTAATGTGCACACCCTAAGTCTTTGCTAAACTCCTTTCTGGTGTCTATTGACCTGCCGAGGACACCTCCACCCAAGTTCCAAAGAACAGGATCTTACTGACATGCCAGTGTCATCGGGTGCAGATAACATTCACCTCTTGACCAAAACAAAAAGGGGCACCAGGTCCAAGAACATTAAAGAGCAAAAGCCCACTGGCTTAGGCCACACTTGGAAGGTATGCAAATGCCATTTGAAAGGTCAGTCAGCCCTCTGTAATCTGGGCTCTGGAGGGCAAGTCCTTTTGTGCTGGGCATTCATTCTGGCAGCTTCTTGACAACCTCTGTCCACAGGGTGGAGAATTTCCTCAAAATTAAATCTCCAGCTCTCTGCTCCCTAATGAAATTGATTTCTGCCTTGATACACAACAAAGCTTTCATTTTATTATTTGGCTAGGATTTGACCACATTAATTATAGTTTTTTTTCCAGCATGGCTGCAAGTAATTAAGTTTCAAAAAGTTAACTTACTATTGGAACTGATTGCTTTTTAAAAGCACAACTCCCGCAAAAAGTAAAACAGTCAACCCCAGTTTCTTCATAGAATACATTTTTGGTTAAGATGAGAAGAACTCAAGACAGAAAAGGTGTTTTTCTGGCCTGCAAGTATGAACTCCAAGTGGGATTATGCTAACGTTTGGAGATTGTGGATTTGAATCGGCGTTCCCAGATCACTCGATGTCCTACATTTGCCACCTCAATGGTTTTACCTGCACTTGTACACCGCCCCATGTTTTTAATCATTGTTTTTGATATAATTCTACCCACCTCACAGGACACTCTGCAGAGGCCTGTTCCAATCAATTTCTCCCAGTAACCTGCAAAGAGCCCTGGTGGGCACTGTATAAATGTACTTCTCCCTGGGAGACACTGTCCAGCCTGGGCGGGGTATACACCTTGAGGGTCAAGTAGAAATGAAGGGCACGTGGCCTGCTCCTTGGCAAAGCGGGAAGCCAAAAGAATGAAGAGCTGGGAATGTGGAGTGCTGGCATGGCCACAGGTAAGGCGCATGTCTTGCTGAGCCCTTTTCCTTGGGGGAGAAGTAGGGATGCTGTGAAGAGCCGGAGAGGGCTGACTGGGACTTCAGAGTCTTTAAGGCATGTCTCTGTCCATATTATTATTGGTCACCTGGGCCAAGGGGGGGACTTATGTGTTAGGACAACTGAAAACTCTGGCTGGAACCAGAGGAAGAAGGGATCCTGCAGAGACCTCTGTTTCAATCCCAAGACTAACTATCCTTCTACCTTCCTATTACTCCTCAATAAATTATCATCTCCCCAGCCCTGCTCAAATGCCAGCTCCTCTAGGAAGGCTTCCAAGATGCCCCTGGTCACTTAACTCTCCTCCCTTGATTATTCTCTGCTATATCTCCCTATAGCACAGCACTCATCTACCTGCTTGTCCCCTTGCTGGGACTACCAGCTGAAAATCTGACATGTCTTTGTCTCCCTGCCCAGTTAAAGGCCTAGCGCACAGTAGGAACACAGCAGTGATAGCCACACTGCTGACTTGTTTGTCGGCCCTGCCCTGAGAGTCTGCTGGTTCCCACGCTGGCTAGGACCATTAGCAGCATGAGGATGTTCAAAAGGAAAATAGCAAAAAAAAAAAAAAAAAAAAAAGTTCTAATTAAAGCATTTCTAATAAGCCAGCTTTGCCAAGCCAATTGTTTCTGATATTCCTCTTGGGTAAAGTAATCTTATTAAAAAAAAAAAGGCATTAAAAATGGCAGAAATCACCCCTGGCTGGAAAGACGGCGGTGGCTCCTCACTAGGGGAGCTGCCCAGGAAAACGCAGGTTTGAGATACCAACAAGCAGGAGTAGGGAGCCCTCGCCCCAGCAAAGTGGAAGGGTGTGTATGTGTGTGAGGGTGACACCACTCATGCATGCGCGCACACACACACACACACACACACACACTCATAGGCAGCAAAATATTATTTTTATGGTTATAGCATCTGAACTGTGGGAGCAAAGATGAGAGCTATAAATTCTGACATCCGATTTTATAAATCTGCCTCAAATTCTAAGAAGGTTTATGCAGAAAATGGGAGAAGAAAATATAGTGCTGTGGGGCTCAGAAGGGTAATAGCATTGGGGCTCCGTCAGCAACTTGCCACAGGACCTTGGGGAGGTCTTTTCCCCTTCCTGTGCCTGTTTCTCTCATCCCAAAGCCAGGGTCTTGACTGGGACGATTCAAGACACGTTTTCTGATTTTAAGAGCCTGAATGTCTGGGGAAGAACAATCCTGCATCTTAGGGTTTCACGGTACAAAGCTGTTTGCTTCCAGCCCTGCTAAATGCTTCTGGTGGGGGCTCAAAGTATTTCCTCTGGGGACCTTTGAGTTATTTGCCTAGCTAGAAGCAGAGGAAGACCACAATACTTTCCTGGGGCAAGCAAATACCGCCACCTGTACTAGCACAGCCTCTTCAAGTTTACAAAGGGCTTTCCTTCCTTTCACTGTGTTCCTGAGCCTCCAGGCTAAGAGGCTCAGAGATGTGATGAAGCCAGCTGCTGGGTGATCCTCACGTAGGGGGAAGCAGCGGGATTCAGGCCCTGGTCCTCTGGCCGTGGGCTGCATCCTTCTCCGTGTTTCTAACCCCTTTACTGACGGCAGAACGGCGTCTGTATCTGTCACCAGGGCCGTCCTGAAGCACCCATATGCCCTCCCCAAGTTCCCAACCAAGCCATTCCCAGATGGCTTCTGCACAAAAATATTATTAAATAAGTCCTATTAACAAGATGATAGAAATGTGATTGGAAATGTTTTTCTCATTTGGAGAGACCACCCAGGGCCTCCGAAGAGACCTCCGAAGAGAAGCTGTCCTGGGGCATGAGGGGTTTCCTGGCGACTCATGGGCAGTTGGAACACCTCCCCTGGCAGGTGTGCCACACAGGCAGATTTATGCGGGCTGAAAGGAGATAATTAAAAACCAGCTGGAAATGTAATCAGGGTGGCTAAGATGCTGGAGGGGACCAGGAAGCTCTCAGGGGAGCAAAACCTGCATGCTTGGCTGGGAGGGGAGATGCAGCAGGTCGGAAAGGGAAACCCCAGCCTGTCAGTGGGCACGGTTGGCACTGCCAGGCCAGTGGGTGCTCTGGACAATGGGCTGGCAGTGTGAGTGCAGGTGTCTGTCGCCTCTGAGCTTTGGGCACCAGTGGAAAGAGGGCAGTTGAGTTACGGAGAGCGTGTTTTCCTGAGTCTTTTCAAAACTGACCATTCTAGGTCCATTCCAGCTGGCGATGCCACCACTCACCAGTCATTCAGAAATCTGGATGAGGTCCTGGCTCCTCCGCCCTTCTCGCCCTCATTAGTTCCATGTCCTCCATGTCCTCCCTTTCATCCTGCCTCCTCAGCAGCCAGCCTGCACCCCTGATCTGCCTTCCAGACACATCCATGGTTGGGGGCCTCCTGAAAACCTGGCTTGCCAGCTTTGGAGGCCACCATTGTCCCTTTTGAACTTGCCTCAACCTCCCTCTCTGCCACCAGATCCCTAGATGCTCCCAGCTTCTGCTGCTTGAGGGCTGGTCCCAGAGAAGAAAAGTGTATTCTACAGCTGGGTCTGTATCCTGATACTGTCACTTTAGAGCCAGAAAAATCCCAATGTTCTAGGCTCCTACAAGCTGAGGGAAGGAGCTTTGGGGTCTCTGGACTTCTACATGTCACCCCGGGGATGACATGTGCCTGGCAAAAGGCTTGTGGTCCAGGTCCTGCTCAGAAAATCGGGCTGTGGTCCTGGGGTTATACTATCCAGACACCACCCTGGGCCCTCGCTGGGTTTCTTGGGCCCGGCTATACAAGAAGGGTTGGGGGTGATTCTGCTCAGAGAGGCTCAAGAGGGCAGAAGGGGGGAACTGGGCTGCATTTAAGCCCAACTCTCCACTCATTTGCAGCGACATGAGCCCCAGCTTCTGAATGTGTTAAGATAAAGGTAATCCTTCCTTCCCTTCTCCCCACACACTAGACTACCAGGATGGGAAGACTCTATATTTGTAAGTATCAGCAACCACGCGAGGTGCCCTGCCATGTACCACCTCACTATAGCATTTCCGCAACCCAAACCTAGGCCTCACAGCTCCGAAAATGTCAACTGTAACAGGGAATCCTCCCAAATCAAGGTGCCCCTCATGAAAGGAAAGGGCTTATGATTGGTCTGCAGCCCCACAGCTAGACAGAGGCAGGGCCAGGATTTGAACCCAGGTCTTCCGGGCCCAAGCCAGAATCACCAAAGCACCGTGTATGGAATGCAGGAGAAGAGCCTGTTTTAGTGGTGAGGGCAGCATCCTTGGAAATGTTTTACCACTGGCAGGGCATATTTTCTCAGTAATTCTCAGTACAGGGAAGTGTCTATTACTCCTCATACTGCCTCTTGATGGCATGTCCCTTCATCCTGCGAGGCATCTGCACATTCTAAAGTTCACTGTTGTTTAGTCCTCTGCGAAGAGCGTTTGAGGAACCTTTTGCCTACAGCAGCAGCTAATTGTGACATTTCCTTTAAACCTTTTAGAAGGAGGAAACACACTGCATGCTAATTGAGCAAAAAGTTCATTTTTCCTCCATCAGCCCTGAAAGGATGTGAAATCCTTCACATGGTGGGAGCAAAGACACGGACCTGACACAGCTCCGGCCCTGTCTTCCCTGCCCTCTGTCTCAGCCCAATTCAAATGCTGCCAGAAAACAGGGTCTGGCCGGGAAGTCAGGAGGGAGCAAGCTTCTTGCTGTCTCTGGGCCCGTTTCTCCACCTGTATGTGGCACTGGGCCAGGTGATCTAAGAGACTGCCTTCCATTCCCTAAATCCCAAGATTTCTGCTTAGCATACTCTGTGTCCCAGAGCTGCTGCCCAGGCTTGCCACAAAAATGCTTCCCTGTGAGAACATGAGGAAATGCCTGTTGGGGAGCTCATTATTTTCAGCTGGGAGATCACAATGGCTAAGTGACTTACCCAAGGTCACACAGCTAGGAAGAGGGCAGTCTGAATTTGACTCCAGCTCTGTGATTCGAAGTCAATGCAGGGTTTCGAGTTGCAGCCTGCATAAACTAAAATTCCACTCTAGTAATGGGGAGTAGATGTAGGCATGGACAGAGACTTCTAAGCCAGACCCAGAGAAAATCCACAAGGCTTTGGACCGTGCTGAGCTCTTTCCTCAACAACCTGTAGTTCTTCGAAGTCTATAACAAAGACTGTGAGCTACCACTCACTTATTGACCGAGCACTTACTGCATGCTGGGCACATAATAAGCGCCTCACACATTGTCTCTTCATTAATACATCTGTAAAACCCATTTTATAGATGAGGAAACTGAGGCTCACATATGTTAAGATCCTTATGCCCAAGGCCACCCTACTATCAAGAGGCAGGGCTGGGTTTAAAGACCCAAGTGTTCTGCTGCACAGAGCTGTCTCCCTTGGGGGTGGAGAGGATGCTCATGACGGTAACTGTGGATTGGACAGTAGGAAGCTTCCACTCCTGTGTTGCTGTTTCCCCAGCAAGAGCAGCTCCTTACCCTGCCTGCTCACAACTGCCTAAATCCTACTCGGGCCATGTCAAAGCCCCTCCTTCTTCCCACCCTCAGGGTCCCCAGTACCTCCTGCTGTCACGGTCTGCCCCACCCTCACCTCCCTTCTGTGAGCCCCTCCTGCAGCCCTTGCACCCACTCGGCAGCTCAGAGAGGCGTGGAGTCAGAGGGTCCCTCACATCAGAGTCAGGCAGTCCTTTCTTTAAGGCCTCACCCTCAGAAGCAGGGCTGGGAAAAGGGCCATTGATGAAGGAAGTCCAGGCATTCTGGGGCTGGAGGTCACCCAGTACGGAGAGCTTAATAGCCACTGGGGAGGCCCTGCCGTGGTGGTGGGGGAATGTCCTGGGCCTTGCCCTTGGGAGCAGGCAGCCACCCTGAAGTATCTGGAGCCTCAGATGTTGACCAACAAGGGGTGCTTTGATGGTAGAGGGAAGTGAAGTCCGTGCTCCCTGCCAAAGGCCAAAGAGTTAGCAGCCTTTCCGCATCCATCCCTCCTCACCCTGCAAACCTTTATTATTTCTTGCTCCTAGCTGTCAGCAGCAACAAACGAAGATTAATCACTCGCCTGCCTGCCCAGACCCAGACATGCCTACTGTTTGAAAACTCTCTCCTTTACTATATAAATCAATGAAGGGAGAGAAGAAAGAAAAACAACTCTAATAGCAATGTGCCCCCAGTACCCCTGAAATGCAACCCATTGGCTCCTCCTGGCCCTGCTAAACCCAACACCCCACGCCAGAGCCCCAGGAAGCGTTTGTGGTGAGGACTGGCTGCCCAGCCATCGGCACAAACATGCCGCTCCAAGCAGGAACCAGGCGGGTGTCCCTAAGCGATAAGAGCAAGAGGTATGTTCTTGATAAATTGTCCCACTTCCTCCTCTCCTCCTTGGAGAAGGAGATGGGGCTGAGTCTTCCCATCATCCTTGGAACCTAGGGGAAAGGTACTTCTCCCTAACTGTGGAGCCCTTAACCTGGAAGCAAATGTACGAATCAAATCCCAGTCCTTCGTTCAGTGGTAGCAGGAGAAAGACATATACGAATACATGCTGTGGGCCATCATAGGGTGAAACTGCAGAGCCACATTACTTCTTGCAACAGCTTTATGAGAGTGGCCCACGTGGTTTTCTGAGCAGTGATCAGGCAAGTAAATGTTACGTGCATAGCATCACACAGCAAGTAAAAGATGGAGACAGGATTCAAACTCTTTGAATCTTTAAACTGTTCAGTTTCTTTGACTGCAGAGCCCATGTTCTTCCCTCTACATCTTGAAAAGAGCTGGACCATGTTAGCTTGAGTGGCATGTGTGTGGGACATGGAGGGAAAGGAGGGCTCAGGAGGGCCGAGGGAGGCAGAAGTGGTGGCCCTTCCTGAACAATGCTCATGGTGCATCCCGGTTCACTAATGGTTCTAGAATAAAGCTGAGGACATGGCTGCACCTTGCTCCAAACCTTCAGGGATGATGCCCCCTACCTTAGAGAATGGAACTCAAATTCCTCAGCTTGGCGACTACGACTGTGTCTCTCTCTTCTCAGCTCCCGCTGAAGTGTTATTTGTTGTTCTGACACAAGTCTCCACTTCCCAGCCTCTGCTTGGGCCGCCCTCTCTGCGTGTCTGTAGGATGACCTGATCATCCTACAAATACCCCGTTCTTTGGGTGCCTTCCCTTTCACAACCCTGAGCATTTTCTGCCTTGGGTGGCCCTCAAGTAGTCCCGTGAGTATATGAGTCAATAGGTGTAAATATCTTGTCCTCTCTATGAACTCCTGGAGGGCTAGAGTCCAGTACATAACTGATGCTCAGTGGGGCAGAACTTACAGGGGATGAGGAAGGCTCCTGAACGATCAAGACTGAGCTGCAACCTGGTGGAAATAAGCCAGACCCCAGAAGTGTCTCCTGAGGTCAGAATCTGGGCCACTTTTACAAGAGTGCTGTGAGGTTTGCCTCTGGGGAGTTGAAGGCTGATGATCTGCTTGTGGGGGTTTTTAGGGGTCATGTCCCCCACTGGGGTTGGGACTTTCACTGCCTATAGAAAGCCAGGGCCAGGGCCTCGCCAAAGGAGTAGCGACATCCCTGTGAGGCCCTGAATGCCAGTCTGCCCGCTCCCAGGGATGGGCCCAGTGCAGGCATAACCTGCCCAGCACATGGGGAGGGGAGCCCTGGTACTTGTCCTGCCTCCCTGCCCCCACTGGCTGCAAGCCCTCCAGTCTCTGAAGATCCATTTTCCTCATCTTGTCCAGATTCCTTTGCAAAAACTCATGAAACTGGAACTTGCAAAAAGTCATTCGTAGTCCAAAGTGCCTGAAGAACCTTTTTAATGAGATTTTTTGACTTTTCATCTCTTTCCCCCACTGCCTGCCTTTCCAGACAGGAAGTTGTTAGAGTGTGGTGTTTTCTTACCAATATCTAAACGTTCAACCTCTTGATTCCCTGAGGGTGGAGTGAGTGTTCTGAAAGGCCAATGTGTCTGCTAGCAGCTGGGAAGAAGCCTAAGGGCCCGCTGCCTCCAAGTCAGGCTGGAGACTGGGAAGAGGGAGGCCTCCACTGGGAGGAGGGGATAAGGGCCGTGCTCCAAAGCAGCTAGGCAGGATCTCTGTAAGACTGCGCCACAGGTAGGGGATGTCTGCCAGGCCGGGGATCTATAGGCAGTGAGGTGGGGAGCACAAGTGCCATTCTGGATCGCTGTGAGTACAGGGAGCGTTTGGTTGAGGGGCAGATGGGTGGCAGCTTGAGCCGGTCCCCACTGTGGGAAATAGTCACCGTCTCGATTGTCGGTGTGGTCAACTGCCACCTCAGTAGCCTTGAGGTCAATCACAAATCCCCCCTGGGTCTGAGTCTCCCCACCCATGAAGGAAAGGCTGGACCAGACAGGCCTCTAAGGTAATTCCAGATGACCTCTGACCTGGTATAAGGAGTGCTTGAGAAGGGTGGGAAGAGACTGGGCTGGGGGTCTACGGCCTCCCCTCTAGTCTTGGAAGTTCATTCAGCTGTCTTTACCCTAAAATGAAAAGGATGATGCTCTCTGTCTGCCCTAGCCACCTGTGGGGCTGTTCTAAGGCAAATATGCAGCCCTACTAAGATGTAAGGTGCTGCAGATATGCAGGGAGACAGGATCAAGAAATGAGGTTAAAGCATAAAGGCAGGTCCTTGAGAGTGGACTCTGTACTTTAGTGGCTCCATCACTAAAAATTAAGTCTCAACTCCTTTGTGAGGCAGGCACAAGGCCTGCCAATAGCTGCCTTCTGCATCTCTAGGGCTTTGCCTGGGCTGCTCCTGCCACCTGAGATCCCCCTAGCCGCCCCTGCCTGGGGACCACTTACTCTCTCTTTAAGGCTCAAATGCACCTGCAGCTTCTCCTAACCCTCCATGGCAGGACTGCCCACCCCTGTGCCAACTCCAGGTTCCCAAGGCCCTTTGTGCAAACCTGCCTGTAACAAGGCCCAGGCTGTGAGCTCCTGTGGCCTAAGCTGAGCTGTTCTCCTTTCGGCTCTCTATGCTGCTCTGCCCAGTGCCTGGTACAGTGGGTTCTGGTAAATATCTGCTGAGAGAAGGATGGAAGAGGTGGAGGGCTGTCATCTGAGGCTGGATTCCCCCAAAACCTTTCTCCACACTAGAACATCCTCACAGCAGGACTCAAGGTGCACATGAAAACATAGCTGGAATTCCAAAGTCAATTTCCACCATGCTCCTGACAACACCATACATGGGAAAGGCCTATCCTACCCTGCCCCTACCAGGCAGGCCTTGGGGATCTGACTTGGCACCTCACGTGGTGGCTGGCAAAGCTGGCACCTGTCCCAAGCAGCAGTGACATTCAGTACCAGGGCCATTCAATTTGTGGTCAAGGTGCTTAATGCCAGGTGTCACCCCCTGGCTGGCTCCTGGACTGGTTATCGTAAACTAGGGCCACTCTGGAAAACAAGCTCACTTCCCCTTAGCAGGCTGCCCTGCCCAGCAACGGGACAGCCCAGCTCACCTCCTTAATTCTGGGCTTCTTCAAGGGAAATCTGGCCAAGTGAGACCACTCATCTGGCCTTTGGGATCTTACGGTTCTAGACAAGCATGCAAAACTAAATTTCCAGCACCTGTAGGCAGAGACCAGTCATCCTACCTCAGACCTGATGGTAGAGTGTTCTTATATGGGGTGCTGGCCTGGCTTTCAGTCTCCTCCACCTTCTCCCTGGCTTGAGAGGGGCAGGGGATCTCTCCAAAGTGCTCCAAAGACAAAGGGAGGCTGAGCCCATGGAAAAAGGAAATCCGGGGAGTCAGAGACACTTCAATGTAATAGGTGGGGGTGTCCTCAGCAACCATCAGACATCATCCCACTGTAAGATGCGGGTGCTGGGTCCCAGAAGGAAGGAACTTGTCCAAGGTTACACAGTGAACAGTGAGTGGCAGGTCAGGACTCCTGTCCAGAACTCTGGACAACAGGTTCTCTCCGCTGCCCTTAAAAGCAGCTTTCAATGAAACCATGGGGCCAGCCTGGGAAAGCAGGGACAGGGTGAGAATAATATAAGATGATGCTGACACCGCACTGGCTGGGTTAGAGATGTTTCCCCTCTGTAAGAAGAGCATCGTCATCCCCTGTGCACAGAGAGAGCTTGAAAAAGTGACATGACTGCCCAGGCCATAAAGCTGTGGAGTGGGGAAGCCTGCCCCCTGCTCTCTCCACTGCACGTAGCCCTGCACATGGGACGATAAGCCTGTGAAAACAGAAGCGAGGGGCTGTCCATCCCTTTGGAGTGGTCCTACGGTCTCAAGGAATTGCACTCTTGGGGCCGTGAGGGACTCTTCTAGAGACCCACCCAGGAGGTGGATTTTAGGCCTGTTTGCATAACTGGGCACATTTCACAGGAGACTGAGAATTGGATCCTGCAGGTGTTGGTAGGGTTACTTCTGCAACTGGCTTGAGATACCTTATAGGGCCCCATGTTGGTGCCTCAGCTGTGACACATCCTGGGCACTCAGGAGGCTACTGTTCCTGTGTAGGCAGAGCTGTGCTGGAGTCCCCAAGGGGTCCGGCCCGCCTAGTGCTGAGGCTCAGCTGGGACTGGTATGGGGTGCTCTACCCCAGCCCCCTTCCTGGCTGCACTCAATCAGTGGTTTTGGGAACACCCTTCTGGCCAGGTCCCAGATTCCAGGAGGGAAGAGATTCACAGAGGAACACAGACTGGCAGCACCATGAGTGCTGCACTGAGGAAGCACAGGGGGGTAGGTGGGCTGCCTTGGTCAGCGTGGAAGGGCAGTGACGTGGGAATCCCATCTCTGATGTCACCTGCCACCTTTACCTCTCGAAGCCCAGAAAAGCACAGTTCACCTTGAGGCAGGAGGTGGGAAGTGGGGTGGGGTGTGAAGATCTGGAAGAATCACTTAAGAGCACCTGGGTTGCTCAGTTACCTTGGACAGTGACGGAGGGAGTGGGGCTGCATGCAGCAGCAGGCAGGTGAGGACCCTGGTCCCTGTCAGCATGGCCGGTGATGTGCACCTGCCCCCCTGCCCTCCGTAGAGGGGTCTCTGACTGTGCTCACTGCCAGTCCAGCCTCCCAGCCCTGCAGTTTAGTACTGAGATCTTCTCAGCTGAGATAACTGAACGGATTCTTTATGCCAACAGATCTGATGGTAGACCGTGAAGTATGTGGGTGCTGTTTGTCCCAAGTGCCCTCTCAGCTGGTGAGAAATCCCCTCCATGTTCTCCCTGATGAAGGGTCATCCAGCTCTGTTTGCACACCCTCAGTGATGAGACATGCACTACCTCTTGAGGCAGCTTTGGATGGATCTAATTCTTGATCAGTTCTGACGGTTAGAAACCTTTTCCTCTTGCTGAGCTGGAATCTGCCTGCCCATAACTGCCATGTGGGGGCCCCCAACCACAGCGGCTCCTTCTGCCCTGATAATTCTTGAGAGATTTGTGATTCCCACCATGTGCCCACATATCCTTTTTCCCCAGGCAGACTTTCAGTGCCTCTGTTTGCTGCTGTGCTCTGCATCCAGTCATGGTCCCTCTCAGGGCAGAGCCCAGCAGACAGGGTAGGCTCCGTCCTGAGTGCAGAGTGCAGGCCAGTCTCTCATTCTGTGGCTGCACTGCTGCTACTGTCCACATGGCTGACAGCCACGTCACAGCAAGCCCTCTCTCTATCACATGCTCTAAGAACGGTGAGCAGAGCAGAGAGTCAGCCACGCAGAGGGCTTCACTGTTCCCGGGGGTCTGTGCTGGCAAATGCGCCTGAGTTTCTTAAACCCCAATTCTATCACTAGCTCTCTATATTTCCTTGAGAAATCCTTCCCCTCTCTAGGCCTCAGTTTTCCTATCTGTAATATGGGTTTTAGATAATCTGTTGGGTCCCATTCAGCAACAGCACTGAATGAGGAAGCACTCGAGCAAAAAACCCTTTTCTTGTTTTGGGGCTGCCTATCTCAACAGCGATGTTTCATGGGTCAGAAAGCCCAACAGTTTAAAGAGCAGCCAAAGATGAGAACACCGGTGGGATTCTTCCTGGCTCTTCCCAGCACTCCTCACAACCTTTGTGACACACGTAAAAATCAGACCCGCCCAAATCAGCGCTTCACTCGAGGCTGCTGAGGAGGGCTGAGGGGGGTGGGCGAGGCTGTACTCACTTCAGGGAGAGGGAATAGTCGTGTTTGCTGGTCTGGCTGTTCCGGACAAGGTAGCTGCACTCTTTGCAGAGCCGCAGAAGGTTCTCGGCGTCTCCTCTGCTGATGGCTCCGTGATACCAGCTGGAGAGAAGAGAGATGGTCAGAACCCAGCGAGGACAGGGACCCCCCAGAGCTGACACCGTCGCAAACTCCTCCTTGGGGAGGCTCAGCCCCGTTAGAGGGCAGCTGGCATGTCCCAGCCCCCTCGTCACAAGGCAGGTAGGTGACTGTGCATTTAGTCATTCGGTACGGAACCGCCGAGTATGTGCCACACGCCTGACCCTGGGGAGAGAGCAGTGAGCAAGCCTGCAGCCTCCTCCCTCACGGGGCTTGCACAACAGTACAGGTGCTACAGAGGACATGAAGCAGGGCAGTGTGGTTTGGAGCTTGTGTAGGGACTGCTATTTTAAGCAGGAGACAGGGAGGCTTTCCGGAGAGAGCAACATTTTCAGTGTGGACCTGAAGGAGGTAAGTGAGGAAGCCACAAAGGATGGTAACTGGAAGAGAGAGTTTCTGGCAGAGGGAGGGGTGGCAAAGGCGAAGGCCCGAGGCAGGAATGCCCGATGTGCTTGGGAAACAGCAAGGAGGCCAGCACAGCTGCAGAGGGGTGGGCAGTGCGACCCACGAGGCCACCAGGCAGGGCTGGTCTTGGGGCCTGTGTGCAATGAGAGGACCCTGGCTTTCTTCATCTCGAGTGACATGGAGACCATCAGAGAATACTGCCAGGAGGGACACGTGCTGACTCTCTGTGGCATCTGCGGGACAAGTGGGGGGCTCTTGTCACTCAGGACAGCAGACAGTTGGGTGGGGAAGCCACACCAGTGTTCCTGTCAAGCAAATCTGGCATCGGCTGGGGCAGTGGGAAGCCTGGCGTCACTGCTTCTGGACATCATGTGGTGAGGGGCAGAATCAGAAGGGAGGGGTGGACTGGCAGACAACCTGACTAAGGCCCCTGGCTGCAGGACAAAAGACGAACAACTGATTTTCGAGATTGGGAGATTTGAAAATAAAATCTTAGAGGAAGAGTGAAGATCACAAGATGGGTCGTCAGTGGGTCTACCCAGAATGCACTTCTGCTTACATCACGGTCTCTAAGGGGCAGGGGCAGTGGGAAGGTGGGGAGACAGGACCAGGAAGAGAACCATAGGTGTGGGATGGGCACAGAGGCACAGACCACTCTGCCACTCGCCAGTCGGGCAGTCAGGGACAAGTGGCCAAACCTGGCTGCACCTCATTACTCTATCAGGTTAGGGTCACTTGGGGGGTGAGGATTAAATGAGATGATGCATAGGAGGGCTTATGCAGAGGCTGGCGTGGGGTGAGGCTCAATAAATGGCAGTTTCCAGAATCTGCAGAAAGAGACTGAACTTGCAGTTGGCCATGGGGAACTCCCCCAACTATTGTTATTCAGGCTGCTGCCCACCCGTAGGCTGCATTTCAAATTCCTGGGTGTAAGCAGGGATGCTGCTGCCTCCTGGTCCTGGCCCAGGGGTGCCCTGCAAACAGTGCCTCTGGGGTTCTGTTACAGGCATTGTGCTGAGGGAAAAACATGGCACTGCCTTTCACCGCACACTTTCTGCCATTTACAAAGAAGAGTTCTGAATGGTTAGCTGCAGTGGTGGCGATGACATAATTATAACCTCAAAACCCAACCTGCTTCAGGAAAGCAAGGGTGGGAGAGCAGATTGAGTGTCCCTGCCCAATGAGCATGTGAGTGAGTCACTGACCACCGAGGAGGCGACCACTCACAGCAGGTCAGCCCTGGGGCTGGATATCTACAGGGGAGACTCACCAAGGGAAGGGGCAGGGGAAGCACAGATCCACCTTCTTTTCTAGATGTAAAGAGAAATGAAGAGGAATACAGGCTCCTGTAATTAGAGCACTTCCAGGGATGCGAGGGCTGAAACCACACGTTGGAAGGGATACATGACTGTAGCTTGGGGAAATGGCCAGACAAGGATGGAATGGACTTTAGAACTAAGAGTTAACAGACTTGGCAAAGTCATTTTCCAGGAAATTTCACCTGTGTAACACTCCCTCAGTGATCTGACAAACATGTTGTTTTAGTAGGAAAACAAGTTCCAGCCACGTGAAGCAGAGCCATCCTCAGGGAAAGGCCTAGATGAAGTCTCCGGGGAAGGGCCGCCCACCCTCCGCCCCTGGCTGAGCACAGGGGCTGAGCTGATAACCGATGGGCCTCCGGGGGCTCGGGATCCTGGTTAAAGGTAATCCTTGGTGGGTAAACAGGATGAGCTGCTGGCTCCTTCCCGGCTGCCCCAGCTACCACACGCTGAGAGAAAGGCAGGGACTCCGGTCGAGATTCAAAGGAGACCCAGGCAGTTTGGAATGAAGGGCCAAAGGACACAATCGGGGCCAGGGCCAGCCGCTGGCCAGCCTGTTGGCATGAGGTTGGCCACCAGGAAACAGGGTGGGCCTGGGTAGTCCCACGGGGGGCTGAGGGCCAACTGCTGGGCCCAAGCAGGCTCTGCTTGGATTGCAAACAGGATCTAGGCAGGAGGCTATAAAGTGCAGGACTTTGCGGGGCTGGCCAGTCATGCCAGAATCCGGGGGATTAAGAAGACTCAACCACTGCCATTCAACCTATGCATTACCTATTAGCTCATCCAATATTTACTCACCACTGACTACATCCTTGATCTCATGGGGCTGATGGAGGAAAGAGGGAGAGTCAACAAACAGATTAAGGACACAATTTCAGAAAGTGACAACTGCTATGTAGGAATCCTGAGTTTGTGATAGGCAGTGACCAGGGCACGGGAAGTGCCTAAGTTAGAATGAACAGAGAGGGGAGGCTCCCAAGGAGATGATATCTGACCTGAGAATCTGTATCGTGAGAAGGAGGCAATCACGTAAGGAGCCAAAGAAAACATGTCCTCTGCAGAGGAACCAGCAAGTGCAAGGGTCCTAAAGTAGGAAGGCACTTGGGGAGTTCAGAGAGCAGAAAGGCAGCAAGAATGGCGCAGCCCAGCACTGTGAGCGTGGGGAGTGGTACAGGATGAGAGTGTAAAGGGAGGCAGAGCCTAATTCCCCGAAGCCTTGTGAACAAGGGAAGAAGTCTGATTTCATTCTAAGCATAGCAGAGGGCAATGTGTTTTAAAAAGAGGCTGAGACTTGCTCTCGATGGTCTTACGAAAGGCCAACCGGGTTACCCTGAAGAGGGGCCAAAAGGGGCAGTGAAGTGGGAGACAAGGTAGGGGCTTCCGCAGTGGTCCCAATGGGAGGTGGCTCAGAGACAAAGAGGAACAGATGGTTTCAGCCTGTGATTCTGGGTGTAGAACTAGCAGAACTCAGTAATGCATTAGATGCTGGCGTAAGGCCAAACAAGGAACCCAAGAGGACTCCAGATTGGGGGTTCGAGGAAGTAGGTAGATATGATGCTGTTTATGGAGGTGGGGAAGCTGGGGGAGGAGCAAGTGTCCGGAGAAGATCAGGAGCCCAGTTTTAAACATACTAAATTTGAGATGCCCACTCGTCAGCCAAGTGGAGATGCCAAGATGGCAGCTGGATGTAGGAGTCGGGACTTCCAGGAGGTGTGTGGCACTGCTGACTCACTACCAGGATCCTGAGGAGACTACCCAGGGAGAACATGTAGCTGGAAACCCAGCCCCAGACCATCCCACCCTTAGGTCAAGCTGAGTGAGGCGAGGAGCTAGTTGGGGAGACAGAAGAGGTGGCCAGGGGAGGCAGGAGGAAAACCAGGAGCAGAGTCTATCTTCAAAGGAGGGAGCCGTCTACTGTGTTGAGAGAGAATGGGAGGTGATGGAAGGGAAAGAGACAGCACTGACATCTCTTTGGGGACTTCATCCATTTCCTGAACAACTATTTTTTGAACACCTATTACGTGCCAGGTGCTGTTCTAAGGCACTGAGGATGCAGTGCCCTCACAGAGCTTATATTCCGACAGGGGCGGGAGCTAGAAGGGGACATTGGGTGGAAACGGTCAGGATGCAGGCTGAATATAGCCCAGCTATCTCTGAATAGTATTTTGCTTGTTTATTAAAAAGTACACAGTGATCAGAAATAAGCAAAACCTACCACCCAATCTGGGTGGCTGTGAGAGTTAGCAAAGATGCCCACTGGGAGTGCTTCCTCACGTGCTTGGTACAGCAGGCATGGGGGGGTCACAGAGGAGGCTGCACACCTCCTCCCAGATGACAACATGTGCTGAAAAGGGGGCACATGGCACATGACATCATTTGGAAAATCCTGCTCACCAAGTGAGCATTTCCTGTGAGGGACGCACTGCAGGCTGTGCTGAGGGACAAGAGTCTGTGTCCGAGGAGAGGTGAGTAAGGGGAGAGTGTGAGGTCAAGTTACAGGGCTGGAGTTCCAATCCTGCCTCTGCACTGTTGAGCTGTGACATCCCAGACAAGGCCATGCACCTCCTGGAGTCCTGACTTTCCATCTATGCAATGGGGATAACCCCCTTTGTCGCACATTTGTTGGTTAAGAGTATGATACACCTGAAGGTATCAACACAAGATCCAGGACCTGATTTAGCAAGTACCTGGAGAAACTCGCTTTAGTCCAGGTATATGGAATGGCGAGCAACTGAAGAAGCAGTCTGGGGGCAATTCACAGAGTGAGCGGCAGGCTAGGGAGCTGAGATTTTATCCTGGAGGTGAGGGGGAGCCATTTAAGGTTGCAAAGCAGAGCAGAGCAGGGGCATGCACACAGTGAGAAGAGAGGTGATCACCATGGTCAGAGGGAGGGGTAACAGTGTTGGGGAAGAGCAGGGAGGGAAGGGGTCAGTAGGGACGGGACTGGGTCATGAGGTGGGAAATCTCAAGGCAAAGAGGCTGAGAAAACCCAAATCTAGAGTGTGAAGTCCTTGCCCAACAAATGCCAAGCAGATGTGAGGCAAAACTATCAACGTAGCTAGAAAATGAATCTAATGTATAATTATCCAAAGGAAAGGTAGTGATATGGTATGAAGAGAAAAAGCATGGGGCAAAGGATCAGGAGACCTGTATCCTAATCCCATCAGCCACTGGCTTGATGGTGGCCTTGACCTTCTCTCAGCCTTAACAATGACCGTATGAACAATGACTGAGGCTGTGCCTTGCTCCCTTAGAACTTACATTTGCTTTTCCAGGGGGACAGCAGGATCCACTCTTTCGCCCAAGATCCCACAAAACTCAGGGCTACCATGCTTGATGGGCTTAAAGCCCCCTCCAGGAGCTCGAAGCTGGCGCCGCCGGTCCCGGGAAGGCGAGGGAGATGATTGCCGTTTCTCGTTGCCATTAAACTGGGCTGTGGGGGAGAAAGAAAGTGCACGGTCATCAGAGTGCCATCCGAGTTTACTGGGAGGTGCACAGTGGGGTAATAGTCTACTGCTTTCACTGGGGCTTTACGATTCACAGGGGGAAGAACTCCAGGCAATGAACGAACATGGCTCAAGAGACTTGACTTTCCTACAACAGGTGTTGTCAGAGCCAGATGGTGCATTCAAGGGGCTGGCTGAGTGTCCCTCCAGAGGCCACTGAGCTCAGCCTTATCCCCGAAGGACATCCCTGCAATCCCCAGCAAAGGAGGCATGGCACTCCCACAAGGGCTCGGTCCCCTGGATAGTTCTCAGTGGGGCAGGGTTCCTTATTTCTGCCTCCCAGTGGCTCTTCTCCTATACTCCCATCCCCTTCAGGGCACACTGGCCACATCTGCTCCCTTTCTCCCGGGATAACCCTACAGAGTTCCAGTCAAGGGTCATGGACCATCCCCCATGTCTGCTCCTCTTCATTCACTGCCCTCTGCATGGGGCCCACACGCAGAGAGCCCTGTCCCACACCCAGCAGCCAGGCGAGGCTGAAGAGGCACACAGCACGGGGGCCAGCCTTGCCATATGCTTCCTCCCAGCTCTGGGCCTGTGGGAGCATCATGCACCCTCACAGGCTTGGGGAGGATGCCTCTCAAGTGCAGGACCCTGGAGATACCCCACAAAGGGAAGAAAAAACTGAGTTGAACCTGGAGTTGCCAGAAGTGTTCCGAGAGATCAGTTAGTCCACCTTGCAAGCTATCTCTCCGGACTTCAGTTTCCTTCTCTGCAGGGGATGGTAACTGTCTCTACCTCACGGGGTTGTTGTGAGGGTTCAAGCAGGTGGTATCACTGAGATTTTAGCACAGCACCTGGCATGTAGTTATGCTCAATGTTATTATAAATATTTACTTTTATTATTAGCACATCTGCTCAGTGCGGACACCGTACCAGGTACTTCACATAAGCTTCCAAATCGAACTGAGTTCCTCTCCCAAGACTGTCAGTGGCTAGCTATGTGACTTGGCCAAGTTACTCAACTTCTCTGAGGCCCCATTTCCCATCTCACCACATTACCGTGAATACCAGATGACAGAATAACCTCCTAAGGGCCTAGCACACAGAGTGCTAGGTGACCTGGGCCAGGGCCTGGCGAACAAGCCGCAGGCCCACGGACACACAGTGGGGGAACCTCCTCTCCAAAGAGCAAGCACAGATGTAGTGAGCCATCCTCTGCTCTGGCCAGACTCATGGCAATCACTCACAGGGGGTGGTGGGAAACCCCAGCTCTGACCGTAGGGGCGTGGAATGTGGATGAACTTGATCTAGGTCTCCACAAGATCCTCCATCAGGACTGCAAAGCATTTCCAACACTCCAAGACACTCTTCTGCATTAACCACTATGGAAAACAATGGGAAGGGAGGTTCCTGCCTATGGAAGGCTCTGGACATGCTGGACCCATGTGTGCATGCTCACTCACATCATGACTGCAGGGGAGGCCGGTAGCCTGTCCATCAACCGGCCCCACTCCTCAACACTCACTTGCATGTGCCAGGCAAGGTCAGAGCTGGAGAAGGAGCAGTGAGCAAATGACAGAAATCCCTCCCCGAGGATTTTAGAGTCCGGGCAGAAAGAGACACGATAAGGGAGCTACATCTGAGCTATGGCATGCCTACCAGCTGCTGTAACTGCCATGAAGAAAGCCTGGGGGAAGGACATTCCAGGCAGAGGGAAGAGCATGGTCAAGGACCCTGAGGTGGGAACATGCCATGGGCGACAGAAACAACACAGGCCAGCGGGAATGGAGGGTGGCATCTTGCAAAGGACTTTGGTTTTATTCCGAGAGAAATGGAGAGTCATTCTGATGTTTTGATGGGGAGGGTTTTGACCTGGCACTTTTGAATAGGACTGCTGTGCTGAAGAGATGGAGGACAGGGGTTTGTGGGAACCCCCTGCACTTTCTGCTCAATTTAGCTGTGAACTGAAAACTGCTCTTTAAAAAGTTTATAAATGAGAGAGAGAGGTGCATAAGGAGAGCATTGAGGACACTACTGCAGGCCAGGCCAGCAGGGCTTCTCTGTGTGTTCCCAGTGGAGTTCCCAGTGGAGTGTGGGGGAAAGAGGACCGACGGGCTACAGGCTTTTGGGCTGAGCACTAGAGGAACAGGGCTGGCATTCTCCAGGAGGTGAGGACTCACAGAAAATTGTAATTAAAATTCGTGAGGAAGCAGGACAGAGGCCAAACTCTAACCTAGAGACACTGACAGGCTGTGAGGCCAGGACTGGCAGTGTGGGGAGGGGACAGATAGCAATGACAAGGCTCTTCTAAGGAACAGGTCCTGGGGCTGGGTGTCTGAGAGAATCCTCTTCCATCTGGCCAATAGCCTGGACTTTCACCCAGGTGGTGGTAGTAAAGCGGGGAAAGCCCAGAGCTGGGGTCCTGGCACATGTCACCATGGGCCCCTGCCTGGCTTCCCAGGCACCTGGCTCTCCCACCAGGGCTCCTGCTGAACCACACCTGCCCTCATGGCAACTAGTCAAATGGTGTATGTGTTCTTGGGTGGGGGGGTTAGGAAGACATGAGCCACTTGCCTTGCAGAGCTCTGGATGGTGACCTTGGGCAGAGGTGAGTACCTGGTCACGCAGCCCTTTTCTAACGAGCTGGGTCTTGATCCTATGGATGTGTCAATCAGGGAATGCCATTCTCAGATTGAGTTTTAGAGAAGGGATGTGGGGGGCAAACAGGGAGGCAGGGAGATGAGTTAGGGAAAGTCAGGGAGGCTGAGTACCTCAGGGATGGGAGGGATGTTAAGAGATGACTCCATTAGGACTTGACTACTCATGGGCTGAGCCAGCAAAGACCTCTTTCTGACGCTCCACTGACAGGAGACCTGGGGCACAGCAGGAGAGGGGTGCCAGGGACTACAGGACCAGTGTGCCCTTTTCCACGGTCCTCCCCTCTGCTAACTGAGACTGTCAGGAATGGAGAGGGGGCAGCACAGCATACCTCTGTCCCATGGGGGCTATGAGTGCTGAGGCAGGCAGGGAAGTGGCATGATGTGGGAAGAGGTTGGGGGGAAGATGACACTCTAGGTTTACTTTTTCCACAGGCTAAAGAGAAGGAGAGACCCGATGAATTTTAAGACATGTTCACCTCAGACTAAAATTAGAATCTGGAGATTTCTGTCAATATAAAATCCCACCATATACCCCCTGGCACAGAAAGTGAGGACAGGCATGGAGTATGGAACACTGATTGCAGAAGGAACCCCAGCCCTTCAGCACAGCCACTGACCTGGTTGCCTGTCCGGCTTCAGTCTGCACCATGACCACTTCCAGGCCATTCTTCTGCCTAAATGGCCACAACCCCACAACCTTCTACAGCCTCTCCACCTAACCGACTCCATTTGGCCTTCAGAGAGCACCTCTTCCAGGAAGCCTTCTCTGACCTCATCCCCTCTCCAGACTCACCTTGATTTCAGTCTACGGCATCCTACTGGCCAGTTTACTGGTCTGGTGTCCAGACTCTCAAGGGCAGGGCTGTAACACATTTACCCTTGTTTCCTATCCCGTACACATGCCTGCCACATAACTGGTGCCCAATTAATGAATGAAGAAGCTTAATGAGTTGTTGTTTCACTTTATTGGAAAAAAATATTGGTTTTCATACCAGATAAACTGGATAAAACCTAATAACATCCCAGTCAACACTGTAATTCCCCACTGAATTAATTTATACATTCGCCTGCAAGCTTAATAATATAGCCATATATTTAGAGGGAACAGGTGGTGATAAATGACAGGCTTAATTAGGCAAATCATTTCACCTAAAATAAAATACACAAACTGAAAGTACAGTGATTCAGCAGCAAAAGAAGAAAAAAATGTTAAGAACAAAAGCTCCAAACACAACTGCTTTCATTCCTTCTAATTAAGTTTCTCTTTAATCTGCAATTTAAAATGGCAATTCTTTTAATTTAGTGATTTTCTGCAAAAGATAAAGACACAAACCCTCAAAAGAATATCTGCATTTAGAGGAAAAATATGCCACCCTTGTGAGTCATTAGAACGACAGAACCTAATTAATTGCACCTATAGGCAATTACAAATGGAAGTCAGACTTGTGCAGGAGACAGAGGAGGCTCAGGTGGGCATGACCAGCCCCTGGGAGGCAGTGGGAGATGTGAGGAGGCCCCAAATGCCCTTCCAAAAATTCCGGTCTAACAACAGGTCTCAGTCTTTAAAGGCCCAGCTCAGGTACCCCCAGCACTGCCCTTCCAGGAGGCCTTTCCTCCCTCTGCATTAGCCTCCAACTCTGGTGGTCCCCTCCTATTTGCATTACAGATTTTATGCCAACTGGTCCTGTGTTTGGTCACTGCCAATAACCGAGATGGCGTCCCAGGCACCCCCGTTGGCTCTGACTCTCACAATAGCCCCTCCACCCTGTGTGTGATGATGGGTGAGGGATTGGGACTCAGAGGTGAGGAAGAACTCACCTAAAAGGGTCTCAAAGCTAAAGGGTGGGATGAGGTTGGGGGAGGCAAGGCTTGAGCCCAGGCCTCTGAGTCATGACTGTCAGCCCCTCCTTGGCCCCCTCAGTCCTCCTTCCCTATGGTCAGGCAGGGGCTGTGCCTCCTTCAATGAGTCTGTGGTGTGCTTTCCACTTCTAGGCCTGGGATGACCACTCCCCTGGTCCATCTCTATGACATCTAGAAGGTTCCAAGACCTGGCAAAAGGTTACCCCTCCACAAAGCCTCCTGTGATACTGCCTGCTGGGAGTCCCTTCCTCCCCAGAAGCACTTGGCACAGCTCCATGGGTACCCCTCCCACTCTTCCCAGTCAGCATGGGTGTTCTGTGGGGAGCGCCTGGGATTTATTTTCTTTCTCTTTTCCCTCTCCAATCTCGTTTGCCCCTAACCCGAATGTAGTGCTTGTTAAGGAGATGGTATTTGGTAAATGTTTGCTTAGATGAAATAAATGTGCTCCTTCAGGGTCCAGCTCCCTCTTGTTTATCCTTCAGGGCTGGACAGAGAAAGAAAACAAGTTCCAAAAAGCCAGTAAGTCTCTAAAGCGCAGCTCTGCCGGGCTCACGAACCCTTGCTGGCTCCCAGTGCCCACGGATGGAGGGCAGACACTTCACTCTAGTGCTCAAGATCCTCAGTGACTTGGACTTTAGTCCAACCTTCTGGACCCATCTTCCCCCTACAAACTCCCTCTGGGATCCATATCCAGCCCTTGGCTCCAGTCACAGAGAAAGGCTAGTCCCCTACAGTTGCCTGGGTGGCTTGGTCAGTTAAGTGACTGGCTCTTGGTTTCGGCACAGGTCATGAGATTGAGCCCCATGTTGGGCTTTGTGCTGATAGTGCAGAGCCTGCTTGGGATTCTCTCTCCCTGCCCCTCCCCTGCTCTCTCTCTCTCCCTCAAAATAAATAAATAAACTTAAAAAAAAAAAAAAGAATGGTCAATTCCCAAATCCACCATCTGCCCCTAGACCTTTGCCTTGCCTTGCCTGCTCTCTAGAATCCCTTTCTTCACCATTTGGAGATGCACAAATCCCAGCTATTCTTTAAAGCTCCAATGCTACCTCCTAGGGGAGGTTTTGACCTAGACCCTCCATGTAGTATTCCCTTCTCCTCTTCTGTGCCCTGCAACCCCAGTCTCTGCCATTGTCTAATCCCACCCCAGTCTCTTAGTAGTATGGTGGGTAGGTGTCTTTTCAGAACCAGATGGAAATTGAGCCTCATACCTCAGCCTCCTCTGGACCTCTGCACAGCCAGCATGTGGCAGCTGACTTTAAAGAACGGCTGATGGGCTGCCCCAAGGCCAGGGGATGGAGGAACGATAGTGGCTCGGCATCATGAAAAGAGCATGGACTATGGAGTTAGAAAGACCCATGTTTGAATCTGCCCTTATTGTGTGACGTTGGGCAAGTTTCTAAACCTCTCTGAACCTTAGCTATCTCTTCTGTAAAACAGGGTTGACAATACCTATGCTGTAAAGGACTGTGGAGGTAGTCAGTAGTAGTAGCAGTCTCTGACCCTCCCAGTTATCCATGCTGGACAGTCTGGTAAGTAGAGGCAACGAGGATTAGACAACTGAAAACAAGGCCTTGCGAGGAGTTCTCAGCCCACCGAAGAGGCATCTTTAGGCCTTCAGTGGATGAAGGGGAAATGAATATGGGTCATTTCTGTAAACCACAAGGGGCTCAGAGAAATACAGGGCCCTAAAAACACAAGGGCACAGGGAATAAAATGAATGTGTCCAAGGCACCCCTTCTGCACAGTCTTGGCACTGATGCTTCCATTCTGCCAACAGCTGGGCCTCAACGCTAATATATGTGTGTGTGAGGGGGGAAGGGAGCAGGGAGGGCAGGGGTGGAGAAGCATACAAGGGGCTGCTTCCCAGGCAGAAGTGAGCCCTCAAGAGGGGGCAAGGAAGGGGCAGTGCAGTGGTCTGGGGAGCCGGGGTGGACCACATGACCCCTGGAGCCTCCAGAAACACCCTAGACTTTCACAATGTGTAAATACTCGCGACAGACTGAAACTCTGTTCCCATGACAATGGTCTTTGCCGCTTCAACTTTCTAAACACACGTTCTAGGTTACCTCATCTGCTCCTCCCGGCAAGACCAGTATTAGAATTCCCATTTCCCAAACGGAGAAACTAAAGTCCAGAGAGATGAGGAGGCCCTCGTCCCCTTCCAGTTTAAGAGCAGGCCTGGCTCCCTGCCTCCCCCTCCCCCACCTGCCTTGTGCGTGAGAGCTGCAACTCCAGGTATTGTGAGACAACAGGTGGCTCAGCAAATGTTTGGTTTGGGTTCCAGGACTGCCAACAAGAGACTTCTGTGTTCACCTCGGCAGACACATGCAAGCCCCAGGGCACCACGCAGCCATATCTCGTGGGCAGTGCCTGAGAACAGAAGTCTCCATTGTGAAGGGAGGTAGGGGTGACTCCCCAAGAAGCGGTGCATTGGATGGGTTTGAGGCAGGCTCTGGGGTGCTGCTTGGGTTCCAGAATTCTGTCCATGCATGTAGACCCAAGCCTGGGCTGGAGGAGGAGGGGCCTGGAACATGGCGGGTGGGAGTGGGGGTGGGAGTGGGGGTGGGGGTGGGGGTGGTGGTCCTCGTCCTCTTACTCTGCATCCCCCATAGGAAATAGGCACCGCTGTCTGGTGCAAAGACCCACCCCAAGGGCTGCTGCTTGGCTATGGGAAATAGGATAAATCTTCTTTTTTTTTCTTGCATATTTTATTGTCAAGTTGGATTCCACATAACACCCAGTGCTCATCCCAACAAGTGCCTCTCTCCATGCCCATCACCCCCCTTCCCCTCTCCTCCACCCCCATCAGACCTCAGTTTGTTCTCAGTATTCAAAAGTCTCTCATTGTTTGCCTCCCTCCCTCTCCCCAACTATTTTTCCCCTTCTCCTTTTCCATAGTCCTCCATTAAGTTTCTCCTAATCCTCCTATAAGTAGAAGCATATGGTAGCTTTCTCTCCCTGACTTATTTTGGTCAGTATAACACCCTCAAGTTCCATCCACATTGCTACAAATGGCCAGATTTCATTCTTTCTCATTGCCATGTAGTATTCCATTGTATAGATAAACCACATCTTGATCCATTCATCAGCTGATGGACACTTAGGCTCTTTCCATGATTTGGCTATTGTTGAAAGTGCTGCTATGAACATTGGGATACATGTGCCCCTATGCATCAGCACTCCTGTATCCCTTGGATAAATTCCTAGCAGTGCTATTGCTGGGCCATAGGGGAGTTCTAGTGTTAATTTTTTGAGGAACCTCCACATTGTTTTCCAGAGGGGCTGCACCAGTTTACATTCCCACCAACAGTGTAGGAGGGAGCCCATTTCTCTTCATCCTCACCAGCATCTAGAGTCTCCTGATTTGTTCATTTTAGCCACTCTGACCGATGTGAGGTGGTATCTCAGTGTGGTTGTGATTGTATTTTCCTAATGAGGAGGGATGCTGAGCATCATTTCATGTGTCTGTTGGCCATGGGGATGTCCTCTTTGGAGAAGCGTCTGTTCATGTCTTTTGCCCATTTCTTCACTGAATTATTTGTTTTTCGGGTGTGGAGCTTGGTGAGTTCCTTATAAATTTTGGATACTAGCCTTTGTCTGATATGTCATTTGCAATTATCTGGGAAATAGGATAACTCTTGATGAAAATGATGGAATGACCCAAATGCAGAGGCCTTTATGGCCGCTGAAGCAAGCCATCTTTATTTTTGTAACTCATTTTATTCTGAGAATTGGAGGGCTGGAAATGAGACTGATTTGCCCCAAATCAATAGCTAGATTGGAACTTGGACTCCAACCCAAGTCTTCTCAATCCCAGAGGCCTCTAACAAGGTCAGCACAAATCTTGTCCACAGTGTAATACGTTCTCAAAAACAGTAGTTAACAATGACAGTGATACCAAAAGCCGGCATCCACCAAGCACTCGCTGTGTCCTGACTCTCAGCACTAACTGCCACCCCATTTAAAGATGAGGAAACAGGGGCGCCTGGGTGGCTCGGTCAGTTAAGTGTCCAACTTCGGCTCAGGACATGATCTCACAGTTCGTAGGTTCAAGCCCCGTGTCGGGCTCTGTGCTGACAGCTAGCTCAGAGCCTGGAGCCTGTTTCGGATTCTGTGTCTCCCTCTCTCTCTGACCCTCCTCTGCTCATGCCGTGTCTCTCTCTCAGAAATAAATAAAAAAAACATTAAAAAAAAAAAAAAGATGAGGAAACAGGCAATTTGCCCCAGGTCACCCTGTTAGCAAGTGGCAGCACAGGGCTTTAAATTCAAACCCCATGGCTCTGGCATCTGAAGTCATGTGTGCTCTACTAGTTCGGAGCCAGGCTTACCTGTCAGATGGAGAATGCCCACTCTCGTCTGATGCAGCAGGTTCCTTGATGTTTACATGTACAGACACCCACAGAGGCTCAGGCGGAATCCTAGGGCCAGGCAAAAAGACTATTTCCCCTATCCACAAGTCTCAGAGGATTTGCATGGTGGGCATCTGTGGAAGTAAGCCTCCCCATCCAGGAGGCCAAAAGCCTGCATCGAGCTGTTTATATGTCTCTGCTGCTGTCCCTCTGCAGATGGCAGTGAGGAAAAGGAAGAGTGACAGGAGGGGACAAGTCAGCTGCATGACTCTCAGGGGGCTGTGTACCACCCACTAGCACATCACTCTCTCAACCTGCCAACTTGGTCAGGGAACTCCTGGGTCAATCCTCAGACAGGCAGGGACACACTCTCAGCTTCTTCCTAGGAATTCAGACCAGAGGTAGCAACCGCGGCAGCTAACAGCAGGAAAAACTGCCTATCCAGGTACAGATCCCTCAGCCTCTCCGCATGAAAGAATGATGCGAAAATAAACCATCCCTGTGTGAGCAGGCTGCATGATAACCTAGGTATGCTAGCGAGCTGAAGAAATCATGGGGTTGGTTTTCCTGAGCCATGATTTAGTCAGTAATTTAACAAATATCTGTATGTTCATTATGTGCTAGGTATGGATCTAGGTGGGGACCCCAGAGGGGTGAACAAAGCAGGCAGAGTCTCTGACCTCAGAGAGACTACAAAAATCTCTACCCACATGAAGATTTCTGCCTTGCCAAACAGAAGAGCAAGACTCTATAAAATCTTTGTGTTTTTTGTTACACAGGAGACAAAGGCACTAGAAGGAACATTTCTATCAATATAATTAGTAGACAAACCAAAGCTATTAAACAATAGTGTTTTCCTTTTTCTTTCTTTCTTTTTCTTTTTTTTTTTTTTTGGCGACTAAATGAATTCATTCATATGTCAAGTAGAAAAACCAACTGGAAAAACCTGTCCTTCAGTAACATATTAGCCAAAGGAAGCGAGTGATCCCAGTTCTCTTTGTCATCATTTAACCCCCCTTTTCTCTGCAGACCTGCTGTTCATATGTGTTAAACATTAATTACAACTGTTACTCATTACATCGCAAAAAGCTCCCCATACAAACAAAATTTAATTTCCTCGCAGGCCCAAGGTATTCTGGGAAGCTATGCAAGGCACAGGAAGCATCAAAAGAGCCCCACTGGGGCCCACGGTGAGCAGGAGGTGGCATGTGTCTTGGTGTGCCAGGTGATGGTGGCAGGTCTAAGATTCCCCAAGGCACCTTCTCCAGGGGCTGAGCCTGTTTATTCTGAGTGCATGAGGATGAGTCACGGGGCTTGGTGGGAACAGCAAGCCCAGAGGAAGTGTCTGCTCCACATTATATCAGCGTTACCAGCCTCAGAGCGTTTGCGCTTGACAGTGACAAGTCAGGAGGTCAGCATGGAGTGGGCGCAACTGCTCCACGGCAACCAAAGGCACACCACGCCAGCACAAGGTAAAGGGAATGTTCAGACCTGCCTTTTCCTCACTCGAGAGGTCAGTGCAGTGGTGGAAAGAGTAAAGGTTTTGCAGTGAGACTGACCTAGGTTCATCTGCTGTGCGACTGTGGGCAAGCTGCTCTTACTCTTTGAGCTTGAGTGCTATCACCTGTGTGAGGACAGGGAAACCACACCTACCTTGCAGGGCTTCTTAAGTGGTGCTCTCTAAATGTGAATTTCCTGTTCTTCCCCCATTTATCCCTTTACCTTAATAGGATTATTTTAAATTGGCCAACTGAGCTTGTTCAGAGATGACTCAGAATTGTGGAGGAAATAGACCTTATCCAGGACTTTACCTGCCCTCTCTCTGCCCTTTCAGCCTTATTTGATGAGGCTGGGCAGGTGTCAGAACTCAAGAGGGTGTCTCTTGGGTTTTGGGGTGGGGTGACCAACACAGCATTAGCACCTCCCCTGCAAGTGTGTATCTGGCTACTCCAGAATAAACCAATGTACCCTGTATAGGCTGTGGTAGGAGCACAGAGGTTCCAGCCCAACCTGGGATGAGGGTGGGCAAGGGACTGTACATGTCCAGGAAGGGCTTCCTGGAGGAGGTGGTGTTGCTACCACTGAGCTGAGCTGTGATATCCCCTCTCTAACTCTTCCTGATCCTGGTACCTAACATGTAACATATATAGGGTACACTGTAGGTTCTCAAAGTGAAGCCCTTAGGTCAGTGGCATCAGTAATACTTGGACACTGTTAAAAATGCAAATTCTCATGCCTCATCCCCAGAACCTACTGTATCAGGAACTCTCAGGAGTGCAACCCAACAATCTATTTAATGCTTCCTCTGGGTGACTCCCCTGCTCGCTCTGGGCAAGCCAACCAACCAATCCACAAGTGTGCCATGGCTATAATGGGGAGGGGGACAGAGGGGAGAAAGGCAACAGGGACCCTCTCATACCCAGAGACCAGCAGTCCAATCCTTGGGAAGGACTGAAGAATGGAAAGACTGGGTGGCTCCTCATTAGAACTATTGTAGGATTAGAGATTAGGGTTTCCTATAGAAGTACTGCTTTCTACAACATCCATGTTTCTCATTACCAGGTGTAATGAGGAATGAGCTTTGTAAGTGGGGCTCTGAGCCTTCCAAGTACCTCTTCATGGGGTACTATTTTAATATTAAATTGAATTTTATCTAGTACAGTAAGCCTTCCCTGAACACCAATAACCATGCTCTTAAGTGTGACCCTTTAGAGCTTACACAGTCTTTTTATCCAGATCTTTTCCCTTAATCATTATAGGGATCCAGTGTGACAAGGGTTGTGAGTATCCCCATTTTGTAGATGGGAAAGCTAAGGCTGAGGGGACTGAACGGCCTGTCTGTGGTCGCACAGCTGGTGAGTGGTGCAGCTGGTATATGAACCTGGGATTGTCTGATTCCTTCTACTGCCCCACTGACTTCTGACATGCAAAACACTGTCCTGAGCTTTTGAGAGCAGAGAAACTCTCTGAGAAGCTAGTGGAGAAGACAGACAAATACCCAAATAACTATGTTAAGCACTGAGTCATTTGTCTGTCTTCTACCTTTGCTGGGAGGCAGACCTGTTGCTGGCTGAACCCAGGGCACTGCCCAAAAAGTAGCTTCAATGGAGACAAATTTTTAGACAATGAGTTGGAAATGAAAAAATGAAATGACTTTGTTCCTTTAAAAGATCTCAAGGGCACCCTTCGCACACTCCTTGCCACCTGGCTCCCTGAGCAAGCACTCTGATCATTTGCTTCTCAGAGGCAATTACAAATCACTAAGAATATAGCTGTTAACTGTTCTCATTGGATTAAAAGGAAATGTTGATCTATCCTCTGTGTATGGCCTGACCAGCTCTGCTATGGGGTCTCTGGTGGTTCTCTTCTCCTCTCCAGGCCTCATTTCCCCAGCTGGATAAGAGGGAGTGGGATGCCATGGTGTGGGAGCTGGGAGGTGGCAGAGCATGGCCAGCCGGTGGGATGGCTCTGCTCAGCCCCCATGCAGGCACGAACTTCCAGAACTTGGGCTCCTACAGAATCCTCAGGTGGAACCACTCCAGAGGAGATCACACACCCCAACAGAGTATCCTCCCAGATGTAGACACAGGGAGAAATCTGTACAAGGGCAACAAAAGGCACATGACATTCCCCATGAGCTCCAACCATATTTTAGGCAGCATCTCTGATGGCAGCAGGGAGCCCAGACATCTACTGGGTTAGGCCTAGGGCTCTGGAAGTGGACTTCACATACCAGCTCTGTGGCTGACTAGCTATGGGCCTATTCTCTTTGGGCCTTTTTTCTCAGTAAAATGAGGAAACTAATCTCCCAGAGCGTGGCTGTGAGGATTAGGGGAGATAATGCAGGCAGAAAGTGCTCAGTAGATGCCAGCACTCTCCTGGTGCCGTGTCCTTTAAGCCTCACTAGGACCCTTTGCAGCAGACACATTTCCTGGGTGAGAAAACGGAGGCTCCTAAGACGGGTTCAATCCTCGTCCTCCCAGTGGCCACTCAGAGATGTGAAGACACCTAATCCGTGCCATCCTGAGCCCATGTGTTTCTCTAGGTTATCCTCTCAACTCCTCTGCCCTCCCCTGTGTGGACACCTCCTGTGCAGGCTCCATTTGTCCATGTCACAATCCTTGCCACAAGGCCCAGGGCTGATTAGACCCTCCGGACCAATCCATGCCACCCCAAGACTGTGGAATCACCCTAGGCTGCTTTTCCTGCGCCACTGGGCAGGGAGTTCCACAGGCCATTTCTAGACCCACCTGCTACCTTGCAATCTGTTGCTATAAAGACTCCCAAGGTGGGGAGTCAAAGCCAGCTGGGAACTGACTGTAGCCAGCTCTGAAGGCAGGTGTCTCTGCGGAGGGGTGAAGGGGGCTGC
The DNA here is from genome assembly GCA_017311185.1 of Proteles cristata cristata. Lineage (NCBI taxonomy): Eukaryota > Metazoa > Chordata > Mammalia > Carnivora > Hyaenidae > Proteles > Proteles cristata. Next base: position 308,243 of record JAESUZ010003286.1, on the reverse strand, counting down.
CGGCTTGATGGAAGCCACACCATCTCTCCGTGCATGGGAGGGGCAGGGAGAGCTGCAGTCTGCCTGTTCCCTGCAGTTGGTGGTGCAAGAAGCCTGACTGGGCATCTGTCCTGGGGGTTGGGATCAACAAAGGCCACACATGTGGGAAGGGACTCCAGTGCTGGGCGGGTGGAGGCTCTGGCTGAGGCTGCAGTCAGCTTCCCGGAGGAAAAGTAGGCAACGAAGGCCCAAGGTTTTCTGGAGAGCTTTGTATTTCTCACTCACCTGGCCAGAAAATTCTAGGAGGGAAGACTTTCATTCCCAAGAAGCTAAGACCACCTCACACCCTGCAATAGCTGTTTTCACGACAACTGGGCAGTGATAATCGAGCCTTCCCGAGGCAGCAGCCCCCAGATTGTCAGAGTGTGGCTGAGCTGGGAAGGGCCTGACTTCCATAAAGGCTGATCTGGAGCTGTCGGCTGAGAAGGTTTACTTCTTGGGGAATGCGAAAGGACTCCTTTGAGAGTGCCTCTTTCCATGAATGCAATACAGGACAGCACTCTGAAAGGCAGGAAGCAATTTGGCTTCATAGATTGAATCATGGAGATCATTTGGAAGCCTTCCCTTCTCCCAGTCTCTGATCAGCACGGTGGGGTGCTGAAGGATGGACACAGCCGTTGAGGTGACAGACCAACCTCCCACTGCTGGGCAAAGCCTCTATCATCATTCTTGCCTCAACCGAGCTGCTGGCTGCAAATTCCCAGCGAGGGGAAGCTCATTATGTACTTCCAGGTGTAAATGAAATTCTTACCACTCGCTTGGACCCAAAATGCCCGTGACTCCCCAGTGGACCCCACTCGGACCTTGGGGCTCCCTCACAATCCATACCCTTTGGAAATTTGAAAACACTGCCCAGATTCCCTCATCCAGGACAAAAATACAGAACCAGAAAACACAAAGGGAGGAAAGAGACGGTAACAATTTTTCCCAGCCAACTCTATCCTGCACACAGATGCTCCCAAGTCCCTGCACCCCAGGCTTTCAGGGAGCGTCAGAGAGCTTCCCGAGAGTCTAGAGAAATCATTTCAAATGGGTGTTGTTAGGAGGACAGGACCTAGCCAAGCACTGTCTTCCTCTCCAACGACACCAATGACTTGATAAAGCGTGTGTGTCTGGCCGTACCCATGCATGTGCACTATTGACTCACACAGGAATGCCTTCAGTCCTGGGCAGCCACACTTCTGGGTGTACACATGGGACCATGGCAGTGCCTGAGTTACCTACTCGAGCCATTTCAACTTATCCTCATTACCTGGAAAGTGGCCCATCCACATCTCACTCCGTCTTCACTCTGGGCTAGGATACCAGAGGGTGCCCCTCACCTATGAACACTGCCCTGACGGGCTCTGTCCACGACACGGGGAGGCATCTGGTCATGACTAACGATGGGTCCCAGCGTCCCTCCTGCCTGAGTAAAATGCTTTCTGAGTAGGCCCTAGAAATCAGAATGAAGCCAAAAGCTTCTTTGGTAGACAACAGCTGGTTTAACTCTGGGGCAGACCACGCGGAGATAAGTGACTTGATGAGACACAGACAGGGACCTGATTCTGAGTCTGTCTTCTCTCGGCAGCCTAAGAAGTAGACCTATAATGACACTTGTGATAGTAACTCAGTGACATAAAGCCATGTCCAGAATGGGCACCTGCGGCCCAGAAACTTAGCAGGAGATAGTTCTAGTTGAGAGCTTATGATCTTTTTGTATAGAATGTACAGGAGTTCTAAGACCACCTTTGGGCAGAAGTGGGCAAGTTCTGGTATGAGATTCTTAAGAACAGATGAGGTCCTATAGGTTAAGTGCTTTTCACTTTAACGCACACGCAAATCACCCGGGGGTCTTGTTAAAACAGATCTGACTCTGTAGGTATGGGGTGGGGCCCAAGACCCCGCATTTCTCACCAGCTCCTAGGGGATGCAATGCTGCTGGTCCAGAAAACTCATTGTGATCAGCACGGTGCCAGACCAGACTAGAGCATCAAAGGTAACACGACCTTCGAGGGACCTACAGGTGGTCAGTCCAGGAGAGTGTGAGACCCTCCACCTGTCTCGGTGCTATCTCATGCCATAGGGGCCGGGTATCTGGGAGAGCTGCCACATGAGCCCTTTAATCAAACTGGTGTTTGCAGGGAGTAAGCTCTTGGATGGCAACGGCCCCATTCCAGCTCCTCTCACGGCCAGGAGGAGGAGCACAGCCCCTTATCGGCCATGCCAGGGCATAGGAAGAGCCCTTGGATTCCTTTCTGCCAAGGGAAGACAGGGGATTGTGAAAATGCATGGGGGTGACCTGACCTTCAACCTCATGACTACTCTTGTGTCTGGCTCTCAGCCAGGCGCTCCGGCCTGACAGGCAGAGACCACCACCAACAGGGCTAACCGTACGATGAGGAAAACGTCCTGCCAGGGTTGAGTGCAAGAATCTCAACCGTCCCAAGGGTGCCTGGGTGGCTCAGTTAAGCATCTGACTTCAGCTCAGGTCACGATCTCATGGTTCGTGGGTTTGAGCCCCGTGTTGGGGGTCTGTGCTTACAGCTCAGAGCTTGGAGCCTGCTTTGGATTCTGTGTCTCTCTCTTTTCTGACCCTTTCCTGCTCACACTGTCTCTCTCTCTCTCTCAGAAATAAAATATTTTTTAAAAGTGTAAAACAAAGAAAAAAAAAGCTCAACCGGCCCAGAGACCCAGTAGGAAAGCCCTTGGGATGCACAGCTGTGTCCCAAGAAGGGCTCACAGAGATGGCGACGTGTGAGCTGGGCCTGGAAGGAGGCACAGGATTTTTTTCCATGGCAGCGAAGGGCATTTAGGGAGAAAGAATGGAATTTGCACGACACACACCATGTCCAGGGAACTGTGAGTAGTATGTGCTCAAGCAGCTAGAACATCAATTGAGGGGATCAGCATGGGGGAAGTGCAGAGGCCTCGCTGCTGGGGGCTAGAAAGGAAGGGTCCAGTGGGCATGAAAAAGAAAGACTTCAGGCAAAAATGAATCTTAAATGAAAAATTAAAGCCATCCCCCTCTTTTTGACCTTCAGTGTGGCAAGAATTAAATGAGTCATTCAATGTCTCTTTTTTCACATGCCTAAACTCTTAGATGCATAAGAAATTTTTGGCATCTGCCTTTTCACCTAACATTAAACATAAGCATTTCCCTCATATAACTTTATAACAAGAGTTTGTTATAAACTCTGTCAATATCACTTGCTAGTGGCTGTACAGCATTCTGTTGAATCAATGCCTGTTTGCTGGACATTCAGGTTGCTCGCCACCTTTCATGATGATAAACAATACCTTTTCTGAGTTTTAGATCATAGCCCTGGCTTGGATCCAAAAGGCTGGGATTAGAATTAGAGGGTGAGCACATAAGTTCAAGTCCTGTGACACATGTGGCAGGCAGCTTTGCAAAAGGCTGTGGGAGAGGAGTTTTAGTGCTGTGACAGATACCCAGATTCTAGAGAACCAGTCTCAGAGAGAGGCGGGCGGGGGGGACCTGAGTCATTCTCGGCCAGGGCGAGAGCCAGCTTGAGGTCAGGATGCGCCCATGCCTATGCTCTGTGAATGGCTTCGTGCCAAAGCTGAAACAGGAAACACGGTGGCCCCAGGTGCACACAGGTCTAGCAGAGTCGCACAACTAGAGGGAAACTCCCTTAGGCCTAGTGGGAACCACTCTGCAGGTTGGTTTTCTTTTAGTTTGTAAGCAAATTCCTTCTGAAATCTTGGCTTCAGTGAACTAGAGCATTACCAACAGGACAAAAGACACAGTCAGACAATGAGATCATCGGGGCTGTCTGTGAAGACTAGGAAAGACCGGAACGGAGGGCCTGGAGACCCGGCCTGGCCTCCCTTCCCTCCAGAACCCTCATCATCTTTGAGGGGCCCAGCCGGACTATCCAACAAAGCCCTGCGGGTTTACCTGAGCAGAAGGACCAGTGTACATATCCCCTTTACCAAAGGTGAATACTGAGCATGGGCCAGCAGCGTCCTCTGAGCAGGGCCACCGGCTCCTTACCTGCCAGGGCTGGGATGGTGACCCGGTTCCACTCCCATGGCTGGTCGTACTCGTCGGCGGGCCTGTCATCGTCCTGGGGCAGCTTGCTCTCCCGTAGTCGGGGGCTGACCGTGCTCTCTGAGTCCGAGTCGACGCTTTGGCCCTCGGGTTCATAAGGGGTGTCGTATAACTGGATGCCTTTGTGCTGGGACCGTACGCTTTCTTGCCTCTGAAATTCTGCAGGCAAAAAGGAAGGAGACAGGGATGTAATGGATGTGCGGAACGTACTTCCCCACCTGGTATCTGCCAGGTGACACCCACAGGAATTCAGTCACGAGCCAAGGAGGAAAGACTCCACAGGAATAGGCCCCTGTTTCTGCATTTACCTGTTCCTCCCCACCCCCTTGAAGGCAGCATCTCTGTTCTCACAGGGCAAGATTTCCTCACAAAGATCTCAGGCTCTTGGACCTAATGATGGAACCAGAAGGTTCACTGCTGCCGTCTGGTTGTGCACTGTCATCTGCGAGGGCAGGTCCAGATGTGCACATGATGTTGCAGGTGTGTTCTCACATCACAAAGAGCCCTTGCCCCCTTGCTTTACAGATGAGTAGGGAGCCTCCCCACTAGGACTCGTCTAACACACTATAGCACATCCGAGGGACTTGAGAGCAGACGTCTAGGTTCACTCCTTCTTTATTTTTGAGAGAGAGCAGGCAAGTGTGCATGAGCGAGGCGGGGGAGGGGTAAGGGGGGAGGGAGGGGGAGGGGGGGGAGAGAGAGAGAGAGAGAGAGAGAGAGAGAGACAGAGAGAGAGAATGAATCACGAGCCCCAATGTGGGGCTCGAATTCATGAACCACAAGACATGACCTGAGCTGAAATCAAGAGCTGGACACTTAACTGATTGAACCACCTGGGTGCCCCCAATTTCACTTCTGAATAAGGGGGGAAGCTCCAAATCCTCTGGAGGGGAGGCTAAGGCCTGGCCCTCTGTGGGCTGAGGGGTGACTGCCTATTCAGACCAGGCCCCAGACAGGGGCTTCTATGTCAGCTCCTGCTCATTTCTGAGAGGCCGGTAGTGGCTCAAAGATGGATGCTAGGATGCTAGAATCAGGTACTTCTGAGCCAAACACCTGAGGTGACACTTTGCTTGCTTCGATCCTAGACACTCCCGGTGTGAAGAGCCTGCATGGGACACAGGGAAGGGAGGGTTTGCTAGAGAGGCTGTTCTCAGGAAGCCCACTCCTTCCCGAAGAGGTAGACACATGCATCTAAATTGCCCTAATTCTCTGTGGCAAAGGGGCTCAGTGCAGGGCCTATGAGGAGGGGGGTAGGGGGAGAGAAATGAGAACAGGAGTGTCAGTGATCCCTGTGGTTGGACCATGGTGAGCCAAGGCAGCGTGGCTGGAGAGGACCGGCTCACTGCCTTTCTGTTTCATGTGGTAAAAAACACTCATAACTTTGCCATTTTAAACATTTTTATGCGTGCAGTTTAGTGGCATTAAGTACATCCACACTGTTGTGTGACCATCACCGCCATCTACCTCCAGAACGTTTTCATCTTCCCAGACAGAAATTCTGTACCTATTAAACACGCACTCCCCACTTCCCCTCCCCCACCCCCTGGGAGACACCACTCTACCACCCCTAGATACTTCAATTGGAGGGGAATCATATGGTACTGTCCCCTCCTGTGATGGGCTTATTTCACTTAGCATAATGTTTATAAGGTTCTTCCATGTGGTTGTACATGTGTTAGAATTTCCTTTCCTTTTAAGGTTGAATCTCTTTTAAGGCTGAATAGGCCTATCCACTGTCCACTTTTGCTGGAGCGTCGGGTCCAAGGAGATGAGAGGGGAGAGGTAAGGCTTGATATAAAAGGGGTGAGGATCATTGAGAGTAAGCTGTTTAAAAGGACTCTAGAGACATTCTCCAAATCAGAGTTCCAATGGCATAAAGGCATGGCAGAAACCCACAGGACTTCGGTGCCTTGAAGAGCAGCAGACAAAACGCATGGTGACGTCAGCCCTTCTAAGCAAGAGCATTGTTTTTAGGCTGGGCTTCATGGTCCAGGGCCAGCTCATGGGGATGGCAAAACTCCGCGTGCACATGCCCTGATACAACAGAAGCCAGCTGATGCCGTGCCAGTGCTGACGTTAAATAGCATTACGGTAGCGTTTCCCAGACTTCATTAAGTCACGCACACCAGCTTCTGTTGATTCTGTTGTTTGTAGGTTCCACCTGGGTTCTTACTTGCCATTTTTATTTATGCTGCCTCACTTTTTAGAGTTAGTATATTCATTACAAAAATTTTACACCACCATGCTGAAGTCATTATCCTTTGCTAGAAACAGTTGATAACACATAAAAAGAATGAATGAGAACAAAACCAAGTAGGTAGGTACCAGCCCGAGGCTTGCTTTCTCTTTGCTGGAAATAGACCTGAGCTGGAGAGCCGGTGAGGGAGCAGGCAGTGTGCAGAGATACTTTCTTGGCAAATGCTTTCTCTTTTTACAAGGACAGTGGAAGAAAATGGAAAAACCTTCTCACCTTCACAAGCCCCTGGAAATCCTGTCCCCTCTGAGAAGATGTCCCATACCTTGGCAAAACATGGCTTTACTGGGTCTCATTAGTAAACTGGGATAATAAACTGGGATCATTTATTAGTTTTAGGGATGATGTTTCCCTTTTTATGGGGGAGGGAGAGGAAAAGAGAAGAGCTATAAAAGGTAGGACTCAGGGAGCTCCTGGGTGGCTTAGCTGATTCAGCTCTTTATTTCAGCTCAGGTCGTGATCTCACTGTTCATGAGTTTGAGCCCCGGGCTGGGCTCTGCACTGACAGCACGGAGCCTGCTTGGGATTTTCTCTCTCCCATTCTCTCTGCTCCTCCCTTGCTTGTGCTCTCTCTCAAAATAAATAAACTTAAAGGTAGGACTTGGTCATTTTAAAGTGAACACCAACTGTAAGGTACTATAGACAACTCTGTAACCTACCAAGCTATCTAATCTGTTCTGTGGGGCTGTCATAGCAGCGTCCCTCTCACTGGTTCTGAGGAGCACAGTCTAGCCTCCTGTCCTTGGAAAATTCTGAGGCCTGAGAACATTGGGGATACAGCTGATGGGCACTGACCGAGGAAAACCACCTTCTTCTTCACCCTACACTATCAGCAGGCCCAGCAATCATTCATGCACTGTACAGTTTATAAAGCACTTTGCATGAGAATCGCCATTTAATCGTGGATACAACAAAGCAATTTACAGAGGCACATTTGTGAGCTTCCAATAATCAGGAGTGCCTTTGCTCTCTCTCTCACAGAGCCTGGCTACAAACAGATCTTCAAAGAGTGTGGGTGGGATAAATGAATGACAATCGACAGCCAGAAACCACTCCTTACCCCCAAATTCTTGTTAATTTATGGAAGTCCTTGACAGCAGTGATAAAGTATCTGGAGCAATATGCCAACTGCATATAGTTTACTATTACACAACATGCAGAAGAGATGGATATTCTACACAAATACCCGCATAAAAGGAAAACATGTGCAGTGAACAGATTAGCTATTAAATCAGAGGGACTTGTGCATATACCTCTCCTACAGAATTTATTGTTCCAAAAGCATCTGTGCCTTCCTAAAGCTGGGTTACTAATGGCATGCAGTTAGGGCAGGGGATGTTATAATGGTAATCATTAAAACGAGTTTCCCCCTGTAGTACATGGTGAATTCAAATTTTCATTAAGGCTGTAACAATTGAGAACAGTTAAGTAAATTATGGCACGCTAACTGGATGGAATATTAAGCAGCCATTAAAATGATAAATCTGAAGATTATGTAGCTACATGGAAAAGCATGCATGAAATTATGCTAAGTTAAAAAGTAAAATAACAAGATTGTTTATGTGCTGAGCAAACCATATAATGTGGGCTTTCTAAGCGAGTCCTGGCCAATGTGAACGATGCCCCAAAGGGAATTCTAGTCCTTGCTTAGGAATCGCTGAGTACTGTCATCACACACTTTGCCTACAATATCTAGACTCTGATGACAGCAATGTTGTCACTACAGATACACATGAATAAAGGGCCGAAAACCTGATAGAGGAAGGTAAACAGCTCCTGTGCATGAAGGAGTTACTGCATAATTATTTTTGAAAGTTGTTTTAAATAATGAATAAGGACGCCAATAAAGAAAAAAGGTAATTAAGACAGGAGAAAATGAAAGTAAATACAGTTTTAAGCAAGTTGGGCTTATAGCAGCTATGTGCATTTTGGAAGCAGCTGCCTTTCCCTGAGAAGATACTCAGTTAGGGAGCACCTTCTCTCCCAGGAAAGGTTCGCTAGGGGCTCCAGAAGTCAAGGGCCACTGCATCAGGTTTGCTTACCAGACATCACTGTTTCCCGCCTTATGACCAGGCCCATCCTCCTTATTACCCAGACTGATCTCTGATGGTCCAGAGACTGATCTAATAGGGGACCATATGTTTTAAGTCACAAGTTATCTGGACCTAACCATCTATAAGTTCATGGAAAATGACCTTTAATATATTAGTGGCAGGCTGTGATTTCATGCCTCTTAGGCAAGAGCAGAAATATTAAATTGACAGGTGGGGATTTCTGTTAACCTCTGGAATAGAAAGGTTTTCACGTGGAACTACATATAGAGAAAGAGAACAAACAATCAAAACAGTGCTTTCTCTAGAATTAAGAGACTTAAGACTCAGAAGGGAGCCTGGGAGCACTCACCAAAGACACAGAGCCAGGAGAGGGAGGCGGGCATGCTACACAAGGATTACGGCTTAGAGGAACAAGGGCCAGGGTATCATTGTGAGTGAGGAAACAAGGACAGAGCTTGAGGCAAACCAAGAATCTCCTGAGTGGATCCGAGGAGGGTTTAGAGTTAGTTCCCCAAGCCCGTAAGCAACAAGCTACATTTTTCTCCAGGGTTTACCAGCTTCGTGCTGCTTCCCTCTCGTCCCCCTTTTCTTTGGTTCGGCTGCCAGGAAGCTGAGTTAATTCTGATGCTCAACTTCAATAAGTATATTATCTTAGATATTGTATCGCCCTTCCTTCCATATCGATTTTGATTTCCATAATAATGACCTCATTATACACATTTTAAAAAACTATAGACAACTTCAAATCTGTACTTTCAAGTTTATTTATTTATTTTGAGAGAGACAGAGAGAACACAAGCAGGGGAGGGGCAGAGAGAGAAGGAGAGAGTCCCAAGCAGTCTCCAGACTGTCAGCACAGAGCCCAATGCAGGGCTCAAGCTTAAAAAACTGAGATCATGACCTCAGCTGAAATCAAGAGTTGGACACTCAACCGATTGAGCCATCCAGGTAGCCCCAAACCTTTAGTTTGAAAGCAGGTGGATACACATCTAAATGAAAAAAAAAAAAAAAATGTGCAACATACTTTACGGTTAATATCTTTTACTCATAAAAAGACTAGAAGAAAAGAAACCTATTCTATACCTCTTTACCTTCCTTTGAGGAACAGGAGAAGGAGGTCTCTGGGAGACGGAGGTCAAGGAAATCCGTGTACATCCCTGGGCCACCCAGCCTCCTCCAGCAGCACTGGCATCCACCCCTCCCACACCTGGCCAGGCATCTACTGAATGCCCAGCACAAGAGCCAGATGCGATCCTGGTCTTTAAAAAACCCTGGGTGAGGGAGGGCCCGAGTCTCCAGCACAGAGATGGCTCAGGATCCTCACCAGGGAGCAGACATAATACTACAACTCAGTTGGAGGAAACATGGGAACGCTTAAGGAATTTAGACATGAGGTCATTGGACAGTGGTGTGGTGAGGAAGATGGCCATTTGATGGAGGAAGGACTGAAGCAAAGGCACAGGGGCTGGATGCATAAGGTAATACATGGAGAAGGTGGGCCATCCTGGGGGCCTGGTGAAAGAGGAAGCTGGAGGCGGGTGGAAGTGGGTTCTGGGTGATCTTGGATGTCCCCCCCAAGAGTGTCTAAGGAGAGGTGTCTCCAAACCTCCGGGCAGGGTGGAGCTAGGCAGGGAGAGGCTGGCACAGACGTGCAGAAGCCTAGCTGGAAATGATAGACGCTGGCCTGCAGGCCCCTCACCTCTAATTTTCCCAGCTGGGCTTGTCTGGGAATCCACACCAGATGCCAAATCACAGGGTGGCAGAGCCTAGTAGGGATGTGGCCCATGGAGGTCTCCATTCCCAGGCCAAGAAACCTCTACTCAGCCAGTGTGGACGTGCCTGAGATGCCAGGGATGGGGCTAGACTAGACTCAGAAGCTTTGGACTGCATTACTAGGTCAATGCACCTTCCACTGATGGGCTGCCCTGCACCACCCACCTGGAAGGAGGTAAAGCTGTGGGTCCAAGTGAGTGACAGGTTCAGCAGCACCATGTGGTAGCTGCAAACACAGGTCCCGCCAGACTGCTTGGGCCTGAGGACTGGCTCCAGCCGAGGACCCAGGGCAAGTTGCCCCTGTTTCCGAATCTCTGGATGGGGGATCAACAGTATCCACCCTGGAAGGCCATTTAGGAGAGTTAAATGAATTCATATACCTTCCGTGTTTAGGACAGTGCCTGATGCACAGAAAGCACTCTGTGGACGTTGTTGTCATTTCAGGTGCCACTGCTGGGCTTCCTGGGAACACCATCATCCTAAGACCCTTCCTGCTCTGAGATGATCCTTCATTTCCCAGAGCCACAAAAGGCCTGCTCATGGAAATCTGACAGGCCAACCCTGCATTCGCAATGGAGGGTTTGAACACCAACCTCTCAACCTACTTTCATTTCTGGATCTCAGACTTCTGATTCCTTCTGCTGCTTGGGCTGTCTCATGCCTTCACGTGGGAGCCCTGCTCTGGATCAACTCCTGTGTGTAACGTGAAGCTCTCAACGATCAGCAGGTGAGTCATTACACTGTACAGATCAGGGAACTGGAGAGCTGGGGAAGGGGGGAAAGTAGCAAGGATGAGGCCTGGAGTTCTCTCACGCCTGGGCTGGGACTCCTCCTCCTGCCTTTCCCAGACGCTTCCTGACATCTCTTTTATCAGACTGTCTAGTTCTTAATCTTCTGGAGGCAGGGGCATCTATTTCAGTCAGGTCTGAGGTGTTAAAATCACACCCAGCACCACAGAGCGAGAGAGGAACTGCATGGGAGTGGCGGGTGGCTGTTCCTAATTAGGCATGCAGCTGAAAATCAGCCAACTTCCAGGGCACCACATCAAAGGGAAGACAGGGGACGTTCATCCCCATCTGAACTGTTAAAACATTCCCTGGAAAAAGGCCCTACTTCTGACTGAGGTGTTTCAACGGGCATCTGAATTCAGGTATCCCTTAGAGGCCGAGGTGGTGGCACGGGGCTGCAGGGGACTTCTTGGGTGCACACTGTGGGCCAGCAAGGGCAGGGCAGGGAGATCTGAAGATAAAGCCTGGAGATAAACTCAATGCAACACAAGCATGAGGCTCCACCTCCTCCTCCTCTATCTCGTCTTGTTTCCGGAGCTGTCTAGAAGCCAGGAGACTGACTAATTGGAGTTCTCTTACCATCTTTTCCAGGCGTGCACAGAAACACCCAAGAAGCGGGGGGGGTGGGGGGGGTGGGGGGGTGAGATCTGCGGAAGCAGGGGGTGTGGAGCGAGAACAATGGTCATGTTGGAGGGAGCAGAAGGGCCTGTCACTGGCCGGCAGAACCTGTACCACTTGCTCTTTTATGCTCAGCCCCAGGGCGAGGGAAAGGCCCACGTCCGAGTCAGGGAGCCCAGTGTGCTCCCTTCCCTCCGTCATCTGCAGTGATGGCGTCTTCCCTGGAGTCCCCCTGCTCTGTGGCACCAGAGGGGAGACAAGCACGCATACCCGATGATACCAATTATGCTTTCCTCAGGATTTAAGAAGCCATGCGGGTCTCTTCACAGAGCTCCCAGGCCCTCTCTGCAATTACGGTCAAGTCCATCAGCCCTGCCTGTCACTCGACACCAGGGGACTGCTCTGGCGTGCTGAGGCCTCTGAGAGGCTGCAGGCCAGAGTTCTGTCGCCATCCCCTGTGGAGACTCACTGAGGCGAACTTGCTGCTCCAGGATCTTGGCGGCCCTTGTACTCAGTGCCGTGCCTAACCAAGTTTCCATCTAGAGCAGCAACTTTCTCAAGAGACAGCTTTCTGATTCCATGTCAACTGCAAGACCCCAATTCACAGGCAATCAAGGAGTCTGCTGCTTTTCTTTCTCAAGCATGTCCACTGAGTCCTTACTTTACTAAGATGGGCTGCAGGCCAAATGCTGAGCACTCACATGGCACTGGACAACGCTCCCGCCCCCAGGAGACCTCACAGTTTAGCAGGAGAATCGGGATGCCAACATCCATAAGCACTGAGCTAATAATAACAGCTACAAGTTAGTGGGCACTTGCCTATGCCAGGCACTAACCTGGGTATTGGCTGTATATCATTCCTCATCCCTATGAGTCGCACAAACAAGCAAGTGTGACTATATTTTATGGAGCAGCAACTGAGGCTCAGACGGGTTCAGAGGCCCAGCTGGGACTTACCCAGTTCTGACTGGCCCCGAGTACCCTAAACTGGTACACACAATGGCAGCTTAGTGGGGGCAGAAAGCAAATGCTGTCCCTGGGAATTTGAAAAACTTCAGGGAGGTGGCATTTCACAGAATCTCAAGTCCTAGTGCAAGGAGGCCCCTCAAGGGTCAGGGACCTGCCTTGTGTCACACACAGTGGGTGGCAGGCCCTGAGTAGAATACAGTCAAGGAAAAAAAAGACAGGTAAAGATGAGGGGCACCAGGAGAAGGGCAACCCAGGCAGGTCAAGCAGCAGCCAAGACATGGGCAGAGGAAAGCTTGAGGGGTCCTGAGATAAAACCAAATATCATGAGCTGTCTTGGGCTCGGTGTTCATGAAGAGGGGACATGGAGTGGCTGGATAAGGAGACTGGAGTCGGGCTGTGGAGGGCCCTGAAAGTCAGGAGGAGGGGTGCAGACTTGAAAGGGGAGGAAACTGGGAAAAGTGGCTCAGGAGCTCTGATCAGGTTTGTACTTTAACCCAAAAAGCCTTTTTCAGAAACTGACGGTAACCACCAGGGTTCTGCTGATGATCTGAGGGTCTGACCCTCCAAACAATTAGGGTTCCACCCTTTCAAGAAGTGGACAGAGGATGCCCAGTGCTCCAGAAAGACAGACACACTCCAGCAAACAACCCAAACGTGAGCATTTCCATCAGGATAAGGGACACCAGGATCCTCTGGTTAATCCTAAGAGGGGCAGGTATCCCCTGACCCCTGTGCTGCAGAGACCAGGGCCCTGCAGGGACTGCCTGGGGCCTCAGCAAATAGAGGCAAATGCAAGTCCCATCTTGTGTCTTCCCAGTATTGACGGACTGTGCAAGAGGACCAGTTGCCCCCTGGTGCAATCTTCCACTCCGCTGGGCGCAGTGTGGTCCCAGCTTCCACAGAGGCCTCTGGCCACACACTAATGTGATAAAGCCACAGGGGACAGACTTTCATGCCAGACCAGTCATGGTTATAAGCCCTCACTGAGCAGCGTCACTGGCCCGTTCTCACGGAACCTCACACAGAGCAAGCCTTGGAAGGGCCATGACCAAACCCAAGCCCCCTCCCCACCTGACTGATGAAAAATCTGCAGGTCAGACAAGCTGAGTGGTTCAGCCATGGTCACAAAGGCTCCACTCTTAATAATGCACTCTATGAGTGGCTGAGTGACGGGTGCACACTCTGTGCGGGGCTACACCTGGCTCCCCATTTAGTTCCCACAATAGCTCTACTAGGGGGTGGTGATGGCATTGCCACCTTAAATGAAGTCACACAGCAAGCCAGTGATGGAGACAGTCTGGCTCCAAAGCCCATGTTCTTAACCATGTAGACTGTCTATACTGCTTTTCCAACCCAGGTCGGTGCACCCTGCACCACAATTGCATGAATGAGTTCAGGTCAGCAAAGGAAGCCAGGAGTGGAAGCGCAGATTCCTGGCTCCGGTGTACCAAGTGATGCCAGTGGGTCACTGCTTCTCTCTGGTCATCAGTTTGTTCATTTGGAAAGGTAACTCGGGTCATCGCGGGGTTTATCTGACTAGGACCACACACCCGGGTCCCTAAAGTAATCACTGTGGTCAGGCATTTTGGGAAGAAAGCAAAGGGACATGTCATGAGGAAGAGAAATGCCCATCAAAGAGGTATTCCAGCACATTCTAATCTTTAAAAAATTTCTTTTTTAATCTTTATTTTTGAGAAAGAGAGAGGAGAGAGAAAGAGAGATCACATGAGCAGGGGAAGGAACAGAGAGAGAGACATACAGAATCCAAAGTAGGCTCCAGGCTCCGAGCTGTCAGCACAGTGCCTGACGCAGGGCTCAAACTCATGAACCGTAAGATCATGACCTGGGCTGAAGTCTGATGCTTAACCGACTGAGCCACACAGGCGCCCCCAGTGCATTCTAATCTTTAGTGGGTTGATTAACCAACACATATTGCTGGTTCCGATCTGGCTGGCCACAAACAAGGGATTACAAACTGGCATCAGGTATGGGGTGCCAGCCTCCCAGAGTAGAGCGGGGACTTCTTCCAGGCACCACCCTTCCCTCCACTCTATCTGACAGCACCCTTGCCCCATGCCAGGTTTGCAGACAAATTGGTCAAATCTCACCCAGACCCATCTGGTGGTGATGGCAGCCCTGAAGCCAGTCATGGGGTCACTGCCTCACGCTGAGGGGTGTTGCTGGCATTGTGTCCTGTGCCCAGTGCAGCTGCCTGGCCGGAAGCAACTTGCTGAGATCTGGCAAACTCTCTGCCCCAGCCCTCCTCAATCTGGAACTGCTTCAAGAGGGACTGATCCCCCAGGGGACTTGTAGACAACCTCAGCTTTCTGTATGGTGATGATGAGGCAGCCGGCCTGGGACCAGCCTGGCCCTCCGCTCACCAGCTGTGTGACCCTGGCCAGCGGCCTGAACCATGGGGGCTAAGATTCCTACAGGTAAGGTGGGAGGGGGTGAAGCAGAGGCCTTGGAGGACTTTTTGGCTCCAGAGTCCCTCAATCTGCTTCTATAAGAGTGGATGTTCACATGTGCATCCTGTTCCAGTGCTGTGGCTTTGGCATGTGAAGAAGAAGGGGACATACACAAGACCGTGGCATCCTAACTAACTTTCAGAAATTCCTCAGCAATTCAACTACAATATACAATGAGAATCCTGGACCACAAGACTGGGAATTTTGGCAGGTATCCCTACCTGGCCCAGGAGTGACCATCTGCCAAGGACCAACCCAAATTTAATAAAAAGATCAACAGCAAGACTCCCTCCTTCCATACAGTACTTTCTGGTCATCAGAGCCCTCTGTGTTACTTGATTCTTATAATCATTGGACTGATGACAGATCCTATAGGCATGTAACAGGGCCCCCACATAAGGGGGCAAATGGTAAACCCAGAACAGAAAGGTTTTTGCCAAAGTCAGAATGAGAAATCGACACAATTGCCACCCGACTGGTTTTTTCAACTTTACTGTCACATCTTGTATTTCTTGGTGTCACAACACAAAAACCCAATGAAGTAGTTTTTGTTTTGTCTGAAAGGAGGGTGGGGAAGGGGAAGATGTGCAGGTGGTGCTATGCACAGGAATTAGGAACCTGAAAACTGCCACTGTTCAGAATTACCTTCAAGCAGCAATTTCCCATTTGCAGCTATTACAGATTACACCATCCATACAACCATCTCAAGAAGTATTTGGAAAGAAACATCTGGATGATGAACATTTTTGTGCTGAGAAACACAAAAACAGCCCCTCTTCAGGACCCTAAAAAGGTGTCCTAAAGAGACTCCATGCCAGGAGAAAGGTGTCATCAACACCTAGAACACAAAAGCAAAGGCACCTCGAATTCTTGGTGGAGACAGCCACCTCACCACTGCTGCCTCTTCCACCCGGCTCCTTCCATGGCACACAGGCCTCAACTGCTGCCCCAGAGCCCCAAGTCTCAGGCTTCTGTTCACTTTGGGACACCATGTACTGAACCCCGTCAATATGTCAGTGGTGGCTTAACAGCTAAAGCACAAAGCCGACACCCTTACTAGCACTTCCCTTCAAGAAGCCGGGAAGGTGTCCTGACATCTCTTACCACTCTCTCCCCACCCCCACCGCTGCCTCCTGCTGCCCACCTTCTCAATGTTCGCAGTCAGCCCAGGGACCCAGGCCTCTCTACCACAGCTCTAGCCATTTGCATGCTCAGCTCCCAGGCTCACTTCAGCTTCTTCTTCTTCTTCTTTTTCTCTTTTTTTTTAATGTTTATTAATTTATTTTTGAGAGCGAGCACAAGTGGGGGTGTGGGGAGATGGCAGAAGAGAGAGGGAGAGACACAAAATTTGAAGCAGGCTCCAGACTCTGAGCTGAGAGCAGTGAGACTCGTGGGGGCTTGACCTTACGAATTTTGAGATCATGACCTGAGCGGAAGTTGGATACTCTACTGACTGAGCCACCCAGGTGCCTCATCCATCACCCAGCTTCTGAGAGCCAAGTTCAACTTCAAGCCATCCAGACACACCCTCTGCAATTCCCAGCACAGAACCTGGCTCTGCAGATGCCCTGTAAATACTGGATGAAGGAACAGAAACAAAGAGGCTTTTGCAAATGTAGACAGTAGCACAGAAAAAAATATTTTAAAAATATTTGTCTACCCGAGGAAGGGAATGTTACTCAGAGACTGGTAGAGGGAGCAGAAACTGGGAAATGGCTTTCTCAGAGATAAAACTGGTAAACTTAACAAGAATTAAGTATTACGTCTTCAAGTTCCACTTCTGGGAATCGATCCTACAGAAATGTCCAGACCCTCGTAGAGAAGTATATGTACATGGATGGTTGCTATGGAATGTAAGAAGGAAAAACCGAAAACAAGTTAAAAGTCTATGAATAAGGGGGATGAAGAATACAGTGTGCCACAGTCCAGGATAGAACCATTCAAGAGAATGGGCAGCTTCGGACAAGGTCTGTGACACAGAAGGATGTTTAGTAGGAGAGCGTTCGTGTAGAAAACATGCTTGTAATACGTGGAGATGTGTAGTTCTCTAAGCAAATGGGCAAAGGCCAAATGAATACACAAATTATTAACAATCCTTATCTCTGGATAGAGATTTCACCTTTCACTTCCTCTGTGCTGCTGCAAGTTGAATCGTCTTGCACAGAGCATGTGTTTTTTTTTAATGTAATAAAAAAATTCTAAATTTAAAATTCTTTAAAAACTGAGGGCGCCTGGGTGGCTCAAGCCCTCTCTCCTCCTCCACCTGCATGCATGCTCTCTCTCAAGAATGGACATTTAAAAAGAAATGGAAAAAAAACTTCAAAAAGAAGTTTCAAGGCACCTGGGTGGCTCAGTCGGTTAAGCGTCTGACTTTGGCTCAGGTCATGATCTCACAGTCCGTGAGTTCAGCCCCACATTGGGCTCTGTGTTGACAGCTCAGAGCCTGGAGCCTGCTTCATATTCTGTGTCTGTCTCCCTCTCCCTCTCCATCTCCCCCACTCCCACTGTGTCAGTCTCTCTGAAAAATGAATAAATGTTAAAAAAAATTTTAAGAAAAAGAAGTTTCATGTTTAGATGTGTCACATGAAACCATCCTCTTTATTGTTGTTGTTAGTGATGGTGGTGATGGCACTTGTTGAGGGTCTGCTTTACACTAGACTCTGTGCCAGGAAGTTTAGATTAACCCTGGACAGATGAGGAAACGGAGGCTGCG
This sequence comes from Proteles cristata cristata, assembly GCA_017311185.1. Lineage (NCBI taxonomy): Eukaryota > Metazoa > Chordata > Mammalia > Carnivora > Hyaenidae > Proteles > Proteles cristata. The sequence continues at coordinate 290,513 of JAESUZ010003286.1, read as the reverse complement.
TCAGGAGAGGGAGGAAACTAAGGGTGCTTGGGTAGCTGGGATTTGCTGCATCTGCTTCTATCTGCTTTTGTCAGAGCCAATGCGCTCTGTCCTTATCACTCACACTCCCTGCTGCTTTCGGGAAGCACCGGCTGTGGAATTCCCTCATCTTCTACTTAACATTCCGGTGGAACAGGCTTTAGATCAACAGCTTCTGCTTTTGTAACTGTTTCTAAACAATTTCCATTTCATGTCATGTTTACACACTTGAAGTTTAGGAAACAGAGTTCAGAAGAAATTCTCTCTTGGTTTTTAGCTCTAAGATGTGCATTTTAATTATAACAAGACCCCTAAACATAGCCCTGGTCATCCAGGGAGTGTTAAAGACATGTGAAAGATTTGCAGTTACAATCTGGGCACCACAAATGATGAAGGCTTTCCCAAGACACACAGCTGCGGGGGGAGCCCGATCACTTTTGGGTTTTACTGCCAAGGGTTCCCACTCTCCCACTCTCCCAGGAGTTTCATATCTGTTCTTCTAAGTCACAAGTCAAGGTACTTCCCATCAACCAATGTTGATCAGCAAGCCGTGAACCAAAATCAACCTAAGATGGGCAATAAGCAAACAGGTTGCCCTTTGGGGAGGGGGTGTGCTCAGGGATGAATGGGGTTTACACCTTGACACCTAGTTCTAGAAGTGGCTGCCTCCTGAAAGGTGACTCCTTGCCAAGGGGATCAGAAGGGATTACAAGCTGAACAAAAATTCTTATTCACAGGATTCTAGGTTCCAACATAAGAAGTGTACTTTGGGAAATGGACTGAGAGCCCATTCGCTGGAAATCCCTGCGGCAAGGGGGAATGAGACAGGGAGGCCAGATATGGCAACTAGTTTAACTAGTTCATTCTTCACTCACCTGACTGAGCATTTGTGCCGCTGGTTGATGGAACATGTTGATCAATCAAATCTGGTCCCTTCCCTAAAGAAGCAGCTTACAGCCTAAAACACAATCTTTTCTGGGGCTATTTACCTAAGTGTGTCATCTGCTCAAGTACTGCTAGCCTAAAAGGCTCACATTTTAGTGGTGACGCAACAGGGAGCCATCAAAGGCTTCTGAGGATGCCAACTAGTGTTCAGGGGCCTTGGGTCCTTAGCTTATGCCTGGGGCTGGGCTGGTCTAGTCAGGTCCCCTGGGACCTGTTTCCTCAAGTATTAAACTAGATTTTCCCTGCTGCTTTGCCACTGCACATGGGGCAGTGTAAATGAAGTAAACACGGCAATGCTCTGTAACAACCATGGGTCCCCTGCAGCACGAGAGTATGTGTGCATGGGTGTGTGTGCATTTATATATGGACACACATACACAGAGTTGTATGTTCATGTGTTAGGCGCTCTAGCAGCCCAGTGCCTGAGCCCCTCGGGTCCCCTGGTCTGCCAGTTCTTCTGTGGAAGTGGGCTGGAGGTGGGCAGGGTGCATGGGTTAGAAGCATATTTTTCTCAGGTATGTACCCATGCAAGGAGTTGCGGGCACACAGGGTAAGTGACAGGTGACGAAGCTTTCATAAAGTGACAAGCAGCAGCCCAGGTTACAAGTAGCTACTCGGGGCTTGCGGAAGACTCTCCCTCTTGCTTGTGCTTAGGACAAGAGGAGGCTGAGCACCTGCCGTTTGGATGAAGTTTTGTGACCCAGGGAACAAGGACTGGGGGAAGGCGGGGTGGGAAAGGGAGCCTATTTGAGTGTACATTAAATTGGAAGAGAAAGGAAATCGCAGGAAGAAAAGCAAAGCTAAAAATAAGGCAGTTCCAAATTATTGCTAGACAGAAAATATCACCCCAGCTAGGCGGGAAAACAAAGTGGGACAGAACAGAAAATATCAAACTCCTGTCTAAAAATAACCAGGAGTCCTAGTGTGGACTCGCCGTTGAGAAATACGGAATTTTTGATGGGAGCCTGAGATTACCGTCTCACCTGTCAGGGAGGGTTGCTGCAGCGTGGAACGTAAGGTTCACTTCCAACTATGGAGCTGGAGAGAGAGAACTGGAGGAACCCCAGGACCCTTCCTACCACCAGCTCAAAGACAGATGGAAAACTCAGCACCCAACGGCTTGCCTGAAGCTGGGACACAGGTGGGGTGGTGTCAACAGGCCAAACTCGGGTTGGGGGTCAGGTGCCTGTCTTGAGCTTACTGCTAGCAGACCCTGAGCAGGCCTCTCCTTGCTGCTTCCTCATCCGCAAAGTGGCTCCAGGTTAGGTGGCCAACTGATCTGAGCTATTCGTTCATTTACTGAATCCCTCTTTTTCATTTTGTTTCTTCATATAAAATGTATTTCCATTCTATACTTCTGTGTGGTTCTCATAACTCAGTACTACCAGAGGGGAGGAGAAGTATCTGCTGGATCAGAAGGCCACTTCTTTTTTTTTTTAAACAGAAGTTAGGAAACAGAGCATTTATTATTATTTTATGTTTGTTTTTTATTTATTTTTGAGAGAGACAAACAGATAGACCATGAGGAGGGGAGGAGCGGAGAGAGAGGGAGACACAGAATCCAAAGCAGGCCCCAGGCTCTGAGCCGTCAACACAGAGCCCAATGTGGGGCTTGAACCCAAGAACTGCAAAATCATGACCTGAGCGGAATTTGGATGCATAACCAACTAAGCCACCCAGGCACCCCCAGATGGCTACCTCTGACCTGGGTGACCTCAGTGAGTCCTCCAACCTCTTTGGGCCTCCAGCTCACCAGCCAAATGACATCACTAGGTCTCAATGAGTAACAAGCCAAGAGCACTGTGCATGTGAATGCTGTCCTCTGCCCCACCCCTCACTCCAGTAGGTTTCGGGTCTTGACTACCTTGGAATAAATGCAAATGTGATGCAAGTGATTAACTTCCTACTTTTCCCAATAACACAGCGCTTCGATTCCAAGCACCAAACACACTGGCAACTCTGGTACTGGTATGCACATTTTGGAACTGGACTTGGGAGATTTCACTTCAAGCTCAGGCCCTGCCTGCCATTTACCAGCTCACATCCTGGGGAGAGTTACTTGCCCCAGCAGAGCCTCGGCAGCCTCTGCTGTGCGGTGGGGAGAATACTAATATCAACTCCATGGAGTTGTTATAAAATAAAACCAGACAAAGGATATAAAAGAGCCTTGTAAACCATAAAACCCTATGCAGATGTTACAGATTAGGGCGGCATACGCATACATATGCACAGATAGATACACAACCTGATTTCGAGCTGACATCTGGTATAAATGACTCGCTGTTCAATTGGTTTATATCCACGAGGAGATGTCTCATTTCATTTTTCCTCTGTGGTATCAGTGGTGTACAGTGCCTTTCACTGATGCTGAACAAATAGAATCAACTTCTTCTTCTCACTATTCAATATTTTCGATGCCTGCCCCCAAAGCGAAGGATGCTGCAATGTGTGACAAGGTTCTGGGGAGGCCCGATAGGATTCCAGGGTTCAGAAACATCACATAGTTTTTGTGTGGCATCTAGCACGAACAATTCGGTAAAGCTCTGGGAAAAGGACTGCCTTTATGTCATATGTGAAACCCCTAATAACTGGAACTGAAGCTTTCTTCCTGAGCGTTTCATTAAGTAGATCATCTGCTCGTGTTTGGCACTTTTCCACTAGCTGAGAACCTACAAAAACTGATGTGGTATGACAGCTGAGTCGGTGCTGCCAGACAGGCTTCCTCGCTCGGAAACGGGGTGGGGGAGGCAAGAGCTGGGAAGAAGGAAGAGTGGGGGGAGGGTGGCAGCTGTCACGTTATAGCCGCACCACGCAGACACACACTTCAGATTTCACTCACGTCCCCCTAACGAGGCACCAGCCACAGGCCACATGACTGGGGACTCCACACTCGCCCTTCCTGGTGAGACAAAGAGGCTGTGCCTCCCCAGTGATGTCCCACCCACCCAAGGAATCTCTCAACTCCCTTTTAATGCAAGGTCTCCTCTGGTGTTTACACCTGCTGGCCTCTGGGCCTGATGTGTCAGCCACCTGCCCCACTGCCGCCTGGGAGAAGGCTCTGCTGTGCTCAGCCTCACGACTAACTCAGCGGGGCTAGCTACTGGCTGTGGTCGGTAAAAACGTCCCTCCAAAGGCAGTGGTCACAGAGTGCTCCAAGCCTGAGGCAGGATGGGACCTCAGGGGTCCTGCTGAGGAGCCTTCTGTCACGAAGTCCATTAAAATCTCATCCATCTCCACTTGGAAGAAGGCTCCCTCTGCCTATCTTGTCTTCCTCAGGGACAACATCGAGTACAATTAATAGCAGGAGTAACGTTGTGGGGGACAGGGCAGGGGTAGTAGAGAGAAGAGGGGTGCTCAAAACTAGGAGAACAAGTGTACTAAGAAAACCCGTCAGGACCTGCAGGGGGCCTAGTTATACACCAAAGTGGGGCAGGCTAATTTCCTGTTGTTCTTATCTACTCTGGAGAAGGTCGCTGTTGCTAGGACCCTCAATTGCACTCCCTTACATCTACCAGAAGGAATGGCTTAAGATCAGCTACTCCAAGAGCCAAATCATCATCTTAGGCAGATGTCTTTCAACATCTAATTGGCTCACATCCAACAGTTCCATACAATAGGTCAAATCATTCCGTTTCCTGGGGGTTTAATTTGCAACTAATTCTTCTTACAGAGTTCACCAGGAAGCTCCTGCTGTTTTAAATACATACTGGGGTGCTTTATGAAGATTTTTCTTTGTGGTAGACAATGCAAAATGGCTGTTTTGTAAAGCGTCCAAGCGACCATGGCTGCAGCCATTCTGTGAGCCCACAGCCAACCATGGTCTGCAGATGGCGCCGGAGCAGACATGGGGCGGCCTCCCATCCATAGGCTTGGGTGAGCATCTGGATTTGCAGGAGGATCTGAAGGCCCGCTCTGTCCCAGGCGAGATCTCACCACAACCTTTGAGCCCAGTTGGGATGCCCAGGAGAAGCCTGCTCACGAGGCAGAAGCAGCATATTGGGACGATGCCAGTCATTGGATGCAGGGTCCCTAAACCAGATCCTAAGCCCTGGGTTGTGTGCAGAATCTACGATTAATGCACGCGGTGTCTTGACTGCATAGACTTATTTTAAGTACTTAAACAGTTCTTAAATAATTCAGCTAACACTTAGGTGAGAGTCTAAAACCCTCATGTCTCCAACACTGGCTAGCTCCCCAAACCCTGAATGCTATACAGGTTCAGAGTCATAAACATCATCATATCACTCTGTGTCAGGCCCTTGGCCAAGGTCAGAGCCTGTTCCCCACCCCCCTGACCAGCAGTGGCCTTTCTTTTTAGCTCCTCCTTTTGACACCAAAGGCCTTCAGGGCCAGGCTTAGATCTTACCTCCTTTAAGTAATGACCCTAGCCACCCTGGGGAGGCATTTTGCCCCTGTTGCTCCCCATTCTTGCATTGATTATTTGTCCAATTCATACGGCAATTAATCATGCAAAGTCTTAAGACATTTCTTTCAGTGCTGGCTTTAACTGCTATGTGACTCTGTTTCTTCAACTTCATATCCTGGACTAACTTTCCAACCTGACCTCAGTTTTAGAGCAGAGGCTCTAATGGGATCAATCTGTGTGCCCCAAGTGGCCCAGTCCTTGTGTGGTACCAGCAAGGTTTCAAGGAGCTCCATGATTTGACTTGGGGAAAAGATAAGCTGATAGATGGGAAGTAGGTGGGGGCAGTCTATAATTCAAAAACTCCCAACAGTCTTTAGGTTAAAGCCCAAACTCCTTCCAGGGACTCAGAGGGCTCTAGGAGCTGGCCGTTGAACAACCTGCCAGATGCTCATCTCCCCACATACCTTGATGCTGAAGCCATACTGGCTACTGGGTTGTTCTTTTCCCTCTGGGCATGGCACAGGCTGTCTCGCTCTCCCCCACAAGGTCCTCCCTTACCTCCTCGCCACACAGCACCCACCTCTGAGCTTCCTCAGGACCCAGCTCAGCACCTGCTGGTGGGTTGCCAGGGCCATCATGTTGATACCCTCCTCCTGGACTGCTGGTCTTTAAAGACTTAGGTGAAGCTTCAACTCCTGGGAAGCCTTTCTGCCTCTTTCCTTGGAATCTGTATGATCGTGCCATCTCTGTGGGGACCTTCACCCCATGAAGTGAAGTCTGAGATACCTCGGTGCCTGACCCAGTTCACGGCTACCTCCTGGGGTCTCATTTATGTTGGTGTCCTTGGTGCCTGGCACATGTGTGGGGGGTGGGGGTCTGTAAAATGACCACTGAATGGACACAGATCACCTGGAGTACTGCCAGGATACCTCCACATCGTCTATCTTTGTGACCAGCCTGAGAAGCCCCAGAGGTGATATCCAGCTCCATTCTCCTCTTGTCTAGTACCTGAAGTCCTGTGCCTTTCACTTCACACAGAGAGAAAGAGGCATCTCTGCTCCTTCACCCCAAGGCTGCTGCTCAGTTAGTCCATGGTGGATAGAAGTTTCTCACTGTGACAGGGGCAAGAGGGAGCATGGCCTCAGAGACCCTGCTGAGGAACAGAGGGCTCTAAAACAAGGGTGGGGACAAAGATGAGCTATGTTTCTTCCTGGCTCATGGTACCCACTGAATACAACAAAGCAAAGAGAAACAGGAGGCAGGAAAGCTGTGTGACAAGCACTTTGCGTTTTGCTGTGGCAGAGCTTCTTTCCCTTGTAAAGCAACACCCTGCTCACTTGCCTTCTTGTAAAGGGAAAGGTGATGCGGATTTACAGCATTCCTATCACTCTAAGATCTCAGAAGTATAATTCCAAGGCACCAGTGACCAGCTTCAAGGGAGGAGAGAGGAGGGAACAAGGGCAGGAGGGAGGAGAAAAGAGGGAGGAGGGAAGCAGGGAGTGGGGAGGAGGGATGGAGGGAAGGAGGGCAGGAGGGAGGAGCAAAAAGAAAGGAGGAGGGGGGAAGGAGGAAAGGGAAGCACTAGAGACAGGGCCAGGCCAGACCATTACCCTGCTGGCCTGAGCTTCCCGACCACGAATAGCTCCATAAACTGTAAACTTCCCAGAACCACAGGCGCCCTAAAGACTCACAACATTTCTCCCCAGAACAAGACAAACTATCACTGCATTAACTGTTTTCAAATTCAGGAGAGTACGTGCTCCAACAGCCTCAAAATCATTCCTTTTTGTGTGTGTTGGAAGGGGGAGGGGCTCATTTTTCAGGGACAAACAGGAGATCCAACAATCCAACTGATTATTATGTTGGCAGCTATTAAATCAACTTCAAAGGCAAGGCTAAGATGGATGCAGAGAAGAGGCTCATTTCATCCTGTTTCAATGAGCTCTGCCCAAGTGCCAAGCCCTGTGCTGGGCTCTGAGGAGCCGATTGAGTCACTTAGGCTCTGCCCATGCTGCTGGTGGAGACAGGCTGGCTCAGGACTCAGAACAAAGAATGAGAACGAGAGAGAGGGAAGAGAAGTACTCAGCAAGTGATGGGAGTGAGGAGTCTGGGGAAGGCTCCTGGGAGGAGCTGACATTGAGAATTGACCCAGGAGAGCAGGAAGCAGGAGGTACTCCAGGAACCTTGGAGCCTGGGGCACCCCAAGGGGGATGCAGAGCAAGGTGAGTCTTGAGCAAGGTCAAGAAAGTCTGCACTTGGATCTGTGGGACCCACTGAAGGTCTCTGAGCAGGAAAACAATGAAGAACATGCCTGGGAAAATCATCTGGTGACAGTGAGAGGAAGCAACGGCACGTGGCCCATTACTTGGTCCTTGAACCTCCCCTATCTGGCTTTGCTCCCTTCTCTGAGAGCTGTCCCCCGCCCCCCGCCGTGAGGATGAAAGACACTGTGCTGCACTTAATGGGGTACCCGGGAGCTCAAGGGCTGCTCCTATTTTCTAGGATGGTGCACGTGCAAAATGATAGCTCTTTAAAATATGTTTAAAAAAATTGTTTAAGTAGGCACAGTGAAATTATATTCCATTTGGAAGCAGGCTTCTGTGAAAAGGTCCCCCAGGGAGTCAAGTGTGACTTTAGCTCAGAAACAGGTTTCTAGGGTGCTGAGTGGAAGCTGCCAATACTAAGTGTCACCTGTGCAAAGGTCTGATCAGAAAGACACCCATAGACTTAGCCAAACCCAATGGTCAGAACATGAAAGGCTTTTTGTTTGTGGAAGTTCCCGTCCCTGAGCCTAGTAGGATCTGAGGGCTCCAGTGTGTCTTATTGCTATTACTGACACCACTGGAATAAGTGAGCACTAAAGTCACCTCAGAATCAGGTTGGAGCCTTGACTTTAAAGATGGGGATACTGAGGGGCACCTGGGTGGCTTAGTCGGTTAAGCGTCCGACTTTCACTTGGGTCATGATCTCGCGGTTCGTGGGTTCGAGCCCCGCATCGGGCTCTGTGCTGACTGCCAGCTCAGAGCCTGGAGCCTGTTTCAGAGTCTGTGTCTCCCTCTCTCTCTGACCCTCCCCTGTTCACGCTGTCTCTCTCTATCCTAGAAAAAAAAAAAAAGATGGGGATACTGAGGCCCAAGATGGGCAGTGCCTTACCCACGCTCAAACCAGGAAATCAGTGGATGAGTTGGGATGAGCTGCTGAGATGGTAAGATTCTTACCCCTAACCACACCACACCCTGCGCCCAGCCCTGCTCTGTTTGACATTCAAAGATTTACAAGGTTCTAGCTGTAAGATCACAGCTCTGTGAAGCTAACAAGATGATCTTGCAAAGCTGGGCCCTCACTCCCGCACTCCCAGCCCACACTCGCAGGGTGAGGGGTTTCTGCACCTCTCTGCAGCCCCAGGTGCTCAGGATGTACACGCAGAATGTCAAGGTGACACCAGAACTGATGTCCATGCCCTTGTGATGGAGACAGAAAGAGAATGAGTCAAGAAGTCAGGGAGAATGATGCAGCTGGCAGAATGGAGGAGGGCTTCAAGAATTTAAGGAGACCTCAGGCTAAAGTAGGGCCTCTCAAACCATGGGACCATCCATCCCATAATCATGGAGCCCTGTATTAAAGCGCAGGTCCCTAGGCTCCACTGAGGGCCTGTAAGGGGCAGGGCCTAGGGACCTGCATTCTCAACATTACCTACCCACCTCATCCGCACTTCCATATGTGACTATGGTACAAATGGATGTTGGGAGGTCCTGTACTCATGGGTCTTGAGGGCATCTTGCCTTTCACCTTGATCTGGGGTGGTGGGCAGGTGACACTCCGTAAGTTTAAAGAGACTGGCTGTGGTGAGGAGCCTCTGGGAGAATAGTCGGGGACAGATGGCACAGGCAGGTGTCCCACTGAGCCTCCACATCCCCTGCACTGTGTCCCCTGCCCTGGTGGGCCTGCTCTGAAGCCCAGCAGACCAATTCGTGGCTAACTTGTGCAGTCCACCTGGGGACTCAAGTGCCATTTGCCTTTCGAACTTTACTCACATACTTGGGCCCCAGAGTAAGTCGAGGGTAGGGGGGGCTCAAAAATGAACCACAAAAACTGTCCCATGAGCATGGAAGCCTGGCTTACAGGGACTATAGGGATGTCCCTTACCCTCTCTGAGCCTTCCTCTCCCCACCTACAGAACAGGGATGGTACCACATGCCTGGTCTACCTCCCAGGGGGTGTGAAAATCAAAGGAGCACAGATTGACTCAGTGTGTCAACGTGAACACAGCATTGCTATTACACAGATTTTGCTCTCCTTTTTTTTTTTAAGCTTCAGGAAAAGGTTTATTCTTTTCCTCCAGTTTTAGAGATCAAGTCAACTCAGAGGCAAACGGGCACTATTTTTCAGCAGTAGGCAAGAGAGCACTTGCACGGCTTATACCTGGCTCGTCCAATTCTCCTGGAAAAGAAACCTGGAGTCCTCGGCAGGCAACTCTGAATGGCCCTTTATGATTCTGAAATCTCAAGTGAGCATGTATGTTTATGTCAGTACTTATAAAGGCAGATGGAACCACCCTCGTCAGGAGAGGAGATAATCGTCAAGCACGTTTCCCTGGCAGAGGCTCTGTCGTGTAATTAAAGATGATAATTATAGCTCCGCGTCTAGTGTCAAACCCGGGGCTCTTTCCAGACACGACTGCGGCTTTCTTGCCCTGTGTGCGAAAAGACACAAGGCTCTTTGTGGACGGGAAGAGCCGGAGCAGCTCCATCCTGTAGCAGAGGGTGGCTTGTGGGGGCCTAGCTCTTTGAATGCTTTACCTGAAAGCCTTGTCCAGGAGCGTTGGGCTAGACAGTCTCTGAGCTGGGTCCCCTGCAGTCCTCCCCTGCTGGGGACACAGAGGCAACAGATAGTCTCTGACCTGGGAGCAGGATAAAGGACTGGCAGGCTCACAGGGCTCTCTCTCCCAGGGTCCACCAAGGACTCAAGCACTTGGCAGTCCCCCACACATAGGCACCAAAGCCTCTGTAGATAAGAGGTTCCCTTCCATTCCGTGAGCTCTGCAGGGCAGGAGCTTCTGTGACTGTCTTTAATCTCCCTTGACTCCTCCCTGCAAGATTTGGCTCAGAGACCGAGGTGATACAACCAAACGAGCACTTGACTTGGGAGTCCCAAGACTGGAGCTCACACCCTGACCCCGCTGCCAGGTGACCATGGGCGGGCTGCCCTGCTGCTCTGGTTTGTAGTTTCTCTTCTGTCTTAAAATCAAGGAGAACAGGGCTGCCTCCAGGGTTGTTCTGAGGATGAAATGAGATAATGTCTAAGAAAGCACTCGGTAAAAGGAAAAGTAAATATTAACTGTTACGACAATAACTCCACACATAAAACTGATAGCAGAAGTCCTGGAAAAATTAGAGAAAGGCCAGCTAATTTGACAATATTAATTAGAAATATGTGCAGACCAAAAGATTTCCTGAAACTAAAATGCTTTCCTTGGACTCTTAAGCCTTCGAGAGGGAAAAGACATTAGTCTCTGCAGACAAAGCCCTGGCGCCACAGTGAGAGACCCACGGAGATGGGGCGTCCATGGAGGGGAGGCAGGCGGAGAGCCTGCTTCATGCTCCCCTGTGACTGGACAGAGGTGACAACTCCCAAGGGTGTGAGCCGCTGCAAAGCCCCAGGGGTGTACAAAGGAGAGAAGATGGGTTGTTTCTAGCTAATGAACTCCCCAGAAGCAAGGGGACACCAGCTGCAGGAGGCCTTAAACGGTTATGAACCACGTGGTAAGGACAAGAGAGAGGCCTGGGTGAGGACTTGCCCTGTCCACTCCTGCCCAGGCAGCCCCCACCACACCCCCAGGCCTTCTGTTTCTTCAGCGATAAAACAAGGGAGCAGCCACATAGTCCCGGCTCCAAACTCTTCACTCTATAAAGGAAGATTTCCGGAGAGTGGAAAGGTTTTACCACCTGAGTGCAAGCTTTCCCAACAGCACCACACACAGTTCAGGCCAAAGTCAGCAACGCTAGTTCGGGGGACCCTAGGACATGGCATTAAGTCCCTGTGGAGGCTGTGAGGCCCGAAAGTGTGATAGAACCACACACAGGCAATTCCACCTCAGCCTTAGTGCCAAAGACTCCCTACCTCTGCCGATGTTTGGGACTGAGCATGGGGCATAGGGCTGGGGCCCAAAAGGCAGCCCAGAGCATTTCATTAGCACTGGGAACCTTGGGAATTTACAGCAAATCTTGGTCCAGATGAAAATTGGTTTCAAGCCTAGGAAGTAACCAGGCCGAGTACAAGAATACCAAACAAATCTTTACTCCTAATCTCGGAGTATAAATTATGAAAATAATGGAAACATCACCTAGTTTCCTCTGAGGCTCAGTTTGACAAGGCTCCTTTCCATGGCAGCTGGGCAGAGCTGGGGGTGGGGCAGAGGTGGATGAGCCAACAGCCTCATAAGCATCTGTCCCAGGTGGGAGATTTTCGCAATGATAAGGCCTCCTCAGTAAAACACCGGCCCCCTTGGGTCCTTTTGAGGCCAGTCCATCAGCTCTTCCTTCCAGGTCTACCCTGAGAACATGGGGCTAGGCCACGCCCTTCACTGCCTCTGTTCCTACCAACCTCACCAGCCCAGTCTCCAGATGAAGTTCTCTTCTAACCCATGACCCCAGACCATGCCCGCTCCTGCAGTCCCCAGGTACAGGCTCCTATGCTCACACCCGACATATCTCAGGTACTGACTACTACTATACATCACATGGCCACCTTCTATGAGAATGACACTCCTGGGCGCAAGGTCCAGGTGGGCTCCACCTCCTGGCATAGCAGGGGCTCAACAGATGCTGAGCAGAGCTACTTTGGCTATTTTTCAACTCAGCTAGGTTGTGAAGTTACTGTCACTGTGGCGCCTGTCCCACTTTAGGCTTCTGCTCTTTGTTACTCGGGAGGGCAGGATCTGGCCCCCATGGATGTAGCTCATCTGACCCTATGGCTGCCTATCCTTGTCTCCACCATGCTCAGACCCATGGAGTTCCCTCAGCCCGGGATCCTCCTCCCTACCCCACTGACCACATGACCTGCTCCTGCCTGGCTTTTGGAACACAGCTCCCAGGACGCCAGAAATCCTTCCTTGTGACCAGAACAGTTGCTCAGGCCTCTAATCCTACTTTCTCATTGGTGAAATGCTAACAATTCCAGCAACAGCCTTGCCTGGGCCTTGGGGAGGCTGAGGACGGTGCTCTGGAGGCCAGGTTCATGACTGAATGCTAACCAGTCCAGTTCTGGTTGGAACTACAGGAGCATAGGGGCAAGAAGCAGGGCTGTGAGCCCACTCTGGAAAACAGTTTGGAGATTCCTCAAAAAATTAATAGAACTACCTTACAATCCAGCAATTGCACTATTAGGTATTTATCCAAGGAATACAGGTATGCCGTTTCAAAGGGACATTTAGAGCCTAAATGTCCATCGATGGATGAATCGATAAAGAAGATGTGCTATATATATATATGTATATATACATATATATATGATGGAATATTACTTGGCAATCAAAAAGAATGAAATCTTGCCATTTGCAACTATGTGGATGGACTAGAGGGTATTATGCTAAGTGAAATTAGTCAGAGAAAGACAAATATCATATGACTTTCACTCATATGAGGACTTTAAGATACAAAACAGATGAACATAAGGGAAGGGGAGCAAAAATAATATAAAAACAGGGAGGGGGACAAAAACATAAGAGACTCTTAAATATAGAGAACAAACAGAAGGTTACTGGGGGGATTATGGGAGGGGGGTGGGCTAAATGGGTAAGGGGCATTAAGGAATATACTCTTGAAATCACTGTTGCCCAATATGCTAACTAACTTGGATATAAATTTAAAATAATAATAATAATAATAATAATAATAATAATAATAAGAAGAAGAAGAAGAAGAAGAAGAAGCAGCAGCAGCAGCAGCACGGCTGTGAGGACAGAAGCATGCAAAGGGCTTTAAGGAAAGGTGACCCAGAGCTGGCAGGCCAGGCAGGTTTTAGAAGGGAAGGGCAGAATGTGAGCAAAGATACTAAGATGGAGCCAAGAGAGGAAGAATCAACAGGAGAAACTCTCCCCAGCCCCCACTATGTGCCAAGACTGTTGGTTGGAAAGGTCACGTGGGGTCAGATCAGAGGTTGTCCCAGCTTTGGCAGGCAAGATGCTAGTCTGAAGAAAGGTGTGGTGACAGCTGAAGATGAGCAGGGTTCAGACAGCTGAAGATGGAGGGGAAGGTGGTGACACCGGGGGCCACAGGAGGGCAACGAGGATCGCAACCAAGACTTGAAAGGACCCCCAATCTGGTAAGGGGATGCTAGATAAGGTGGCTTCATGGAAGGCTTAGTGACTGAGGCTCAGGGACATGTGTGTATGTGCCAGTCCGCTCATGGGGACCTGAGGCCCAGTGACAGGTGAGAGCCTACAGAGGCACAGGTGAGCCCAGGACCCGAGGGAGGAGCATGTGGACCTGCTGGCACGGGCTGGGAGGTGAGCTGGGTAGGGAGGCAATGACACCTAGTTCAAGTCCTGGAGAGCCTTTAATCTTCAGGGAAGAGTTTACGGTCATTTACACAACACTCCACCAGAACCAGCAAGTTCTGACCTGGGGACATTCTTTGCTGGAAAGGTCCGGGCCAATATCTCAAACACTGGGCGCCGACAGTCTGGGGGCAAGAGTTCTAAGCCCTGTAGTCCTTGCCCTCCAGGGGACCCCCGTCTGGCAGATGAATTATGATGCAGCACACAGAGTGCTGTATCAGTGTAACTGTGTGGATAGCGATTGTGGTAGCTACAACAGGGAGGACCCACAATGAAGCTCGGGCCCCGGGAGATGACCTTCTCCCAGTGCAGCATCCTTTTTTAGGTTGCCAGGTGTAATTACAAGCCTGAGCTCTGGAAGGGACAGAGTGGCATTTTCCTTATTTATGCTCATGCTGCCTGTTAGGGGAAAGGACCTGAGGCAGTGTACACATTAAAACACCTGGACCAAGCCAGGTGAGAGAGAGCTGAAAGGCAGGAGGAGGGGAAGGGGGAGGAGGCGGCGGGGGTGGGGGGATGAACCTCAGACACCTGCCAAATTACCCCAGAGGTGGAAGGACTGTATAAAAACCCCCCAGCAAATGTTGTTGCTCAGCATCCCTCCCTCATCATCCAGGCAGAAGCCCTGCAGGGAGAGGGGGGCCCAGAATGGGGCACGGTTCCATCAGCCTCCATGACTCAGCTTTCTGACCTGCAAAATGGAAATAATCATACTGCTCCCTCCTAGAGCCTTAGGGAGATTCCTGGCATCTACAAAAGCGCCCTTAAATACAGCCCTCTGTCATCCCTATAAGCTTCCAGAAAGCCAGGCAGAGCCTGAGTTAGAGGAGGGTACTAATTAATTAGTCAAATAATAGGGTGTGGGGCAAATCACTGAATTCCCTTCTTCAGGCTTCTGAAGGGGCAGGAACTGTGGCCTGTGATCTCCTTGGACAGCCCTTGCAAACCAGCTCCTCTCCCCAGGACACTGGGAGCACTCCAGGGCCCCCCTCTGACCTGACTCCAGGACCCTCTTGAATATTTGAATGCAAAAGTGCCCACATCCGAACCACGGACTTCTCCCCGGGAACTGTCCTTCCCCCTCTGGGGTAACTGACACTCTCATCACTCACCAGGATCCTCCCTCTCTCTCATCCACTGCACCTCAATGGCTGGCAAACTCTTTCACTCCACCCCTTGGCCTAGATGACTATTGTAGCCACACAGCCTCAGAACCAGTCCCCCTGCCTCTTGCTTCTCTCGGCTCTAACCCATCCTCCACACCCAGGCAGGCATGACTTCCTGAACAACTTCCTAACACTTTCACACCTTTGCTCAGGAATAGGCGGTGCTTGCCTACAGCCTCCGGAGTCTGGCCCCAGCACAGGGTGCTGTCGGGTGGCTGAAGAAGCCAGGAGCTAGGCTGCTGATCCACACAAGTCCCCCTGAATCTATTTCTGATTAGGCATTATCAACAGTTTCTGTGCCTTCAGATCCTTTAATGTCTCTCCGAGATCCTGAAAGACAAAGGGCAGAGGTGGGGAGGTGAGCTCCTCTATTTCCAGTTCCTGTTCCTTTATTTCTACCTTTGGGAGAATGCTGGCTTCTTTCAGAGCTGCCAGGAAAGAAAAAGGGTTCGGGGCTGATTTCCTGGGGGTCTGGGCCCTCGCTGCCAAGTGCCCAGCAGGATACTACAGTTAGCATTGTGGGCCCTCACACCTGCAAGGCTGGGTGCCACAGCATAGGATGACGTTCACTGCTCTAGAAAATTCCATGGCAACTCCCAGAGTCTTGGCCTGCACCAAAGTTAGGAAGAGAGAGGAATACAGCTGCCAGCCATTGGGCCAAGGCTATGCCCCTCATCCCTCAAAGACAGCATGGAGACCATCCTGCCTCCTGAGGGTGGCCAGGGCCTTGGAGACCAGTCTACTCTGCACTTGACTTTAAGCAAGCCTCTAACTTCTAGGCCTCAGTAATCTAGAGCTGCTGTGATCAGAGGAGGCAGCAGTGTCTTGGATACAGACCTTCCTGTCCCAACACTCCCAGAAATGAGTTTATAGGAATTACAGTTCAAGAACACTTCCCCCTTGATGCTGAAGTGTAAGCTTCATGAGAACAGGGACTTTGTTCTGTTCACTGCACAGCCCCCAGAACACAGAGCGTGTACACAGCAGGACACAGCAAATACTCACAAGCAGCTATTCAGTGACTGATTGCATCACACTTTGGTCCCTAAGGTCCCATGACTTTAGGCAAGCGGTTCTTGGCAAATTGGGAAAGGTTGTTTATAGCAAGTAACTGTTTACTGTTTGCTTCCTTTTCTTTCATTTATTCTCCATATAGACTTTTATTCTTACACTCAGTCATTCTATTGGTGAATGTTCACTGGGCCCAGAAGACAAATGAAGATGGGTGAAAGTCAGTCCCTTCTTTCAAGGAGCTCTCAGCCCGGGAGGGAGGTGGGGAGAAGAGGCACAACCAGGCATCCCTGTGCAGTCCCCCAGCATGGACACAGAACTGGTCTCTAAGACAGAGCAAGGCACAAGGGTCGCCTGCCTGACTTCTACCCAAAGGTCAAACCAGCTCCTTCCCCAACTCCCCACCCATTTAGGAACTGGTTAAACTCAGACTTTGCAGATCTGGCAATCTTCAGAGGAGGATGGGAGGTCTCTGGGATCCTGAGGGGGTGCCCAGCATGTCTTCACATCAGTCCTGGGTCCCTGGAATTAATTAACATGCTCATCCATTCAACAACTATTTACTGAGCACCAACCTTGTGCCAGGTACTGCTTTAGTCCTGAGGTTCCAGCAGAGAACAAAGTTCTGCCCTCGTTAAGCCCATATCTTAGTGGTAGACAGACTATAAACACAAGATGAGGGATAAGTGAAATATGTAGTATGCTAAATGGTAACTAGCATAAAGGAACACAATAAAACAGAGAAAGGGGGTGGGAAATGTTGAGGGTGGGTCGAAATTTAAGATAGGTGGCCAGGGAAGGCCTTGCAGCAAAGGCCATTTTGAGTCAAGACCTTAAGTGTGGCCATGCTCAATGCCACCCTTTCTGTACGGTCTATACTGGTCTTCAGGAGACAGTACTACCCCTTCCTTTGTCTCTTACCAGTGATGTTCTTCTCTGCCTGTTTTATACAACAGATATCAATCCTTGTCAACCTCCCCTCGTGACGGGGGGCACCAGGGACAAATGTCTGGCACACAGCAGGTGTGCTTCCAATGAATGTCAGTTTTCTGAGGCCTGTCCCAGTCCTGTTGCAACTTTCCTGAAAAGATGGACAAGTTCTGGGTAGGGGGGTTAGGGAGTGAGGGGATTGGGAGGTAGGGGAGGAGTGCCAAAAGGGAGAGGTGCTAGGTAGGAAAGTGGCTGCGGGAGTGGGCCCAGTGGTCACCATGGAAACCCAGGCTTCCCTGCTCTCAGCTCTCAGCTCTGCTCAGCATTCTCCTCCCCAGCTCCCTGCTCGAGCTCTGCAGGTGAGCACCACTGGGCTGGGTGTGTGAGCCCGGCTGTTTCTCAACAACAGGAAAGTCATTGAGTGACTAATACAAAATCTATTTACACTTGATTATCTCCTTCCTGTCCAGTAGGTAAGTCATTCTGGTAAATGACAGACCAGCCAGGGAACTCTGCACCATCCATGACAAGCCAGGCAAGAGGGTGGAAGGGCAGGTTTTAAGACATTTCAAAATAGGGCCCAGGAGCCCTAGGTTAGAAGTCAGGAGACCCACTCTGCAGTCTGCTGCTGTGTGACCTTGGCCAGCTTGTGCACCTCTCTGGGCCTCAAGCAGAAAAAGGATTCTGGGTGGAAAGGACTGATCTTCAAGGAAAGTTCTATCCTGACATGTCCCCAGCTCAGGGATGGCTGTGACCACCAGGGCAGGATGAAGACTGGAGAAGCATGGGGAGAGGGCAGCGGGGTGGGGTGTGAAGCACAGGGCCTGCAGGGGGCAAGGTGGGTGAGAGGGGAGTGAAAATGAGGGGCCAAGGGAACGGTTTGGTGAGCAGAGCTGTGCAGCGCAGGTGAGGTGAGGAAGACACAGGACGCGGACATTCTGGGAGCAGAGTCCACAGGGAACTGCAGAGCTGGTGCAGAGCTGGGAAGGGCCTGGACTCAGGAGCCCAGACAGAAAGGCCCTGTGCTTTCTCAGCCACTGGGAGGACAGGGACGGAGAACAGCACTGCCTGGAACCAGGGGGCAGAGATGGTGTCAAACACACGAGGAAGGTGGAAATCTCAGGTCGAGTGGCCAGAAATGGCCTCGTGGACACATAGGCAAGAGTCTGAGAAGTGTGTGCTGGTCTTTCAGGGTGCAGACCTGTAGCTCTCAGCTGTCTGTCCCAAGAGCAGAGAGGGCAAGTGTGCACGCTCCTGGGAGTGTGTCAGGGCCAGCTCTTCCTCAGATCTGGCAAGATCTGGGCTGGTGCCATGTGGAAGTAATGGGGGTTGGGTGAGAGGACGTACAGTCCTGACCAAGATGGAGAAGCCCAGCGCAACCACAGGAGCAGGGAACCTAAGAACTTATAAAGGTCCTCACGACACTCAGGGAAGAAGGCAAAATCTGATTTTCCAGATGAAGGAATGGAGGCCCAGAGAGGGAAAGCAACTTGTCTCAGGTCACACAGCAGACCAGGGCAGTCAGACGCACATTGTCTGCCTCCTTCCTCCTGAAACAGGCCACTTGAACTTGGTACATACCACCATTCTCAGAAAGTGTGCTACCACTAGAAGACACTGTACCAGAGGCTGAGAAGATACAAAAGGATGTCCTTTCCCCCAACCCCCCTTGCCTTTAAAATTTGTGACCGGCTTTACCTGAAGGTACTTACTAGCACATAGGAGAAAAATGGGCAGAGGGCGAGTTGTGAGAAAGGAAAACAGCTGTGTCAGGACAGCCAGGTTCCTTTTTTTTTTTTTTAATGTTTTATTTATTTCTGAGAGAGAGAGACAGTGTGAGCAGGGGAGGGTCAGAGAGAGAGGGAGATACAGAATCTGAAGCAGGCTCCAGGCTCTGAGCTAGCTGTCAGCACAGAGCTCAACACAGTGCTCAAGCCCACGAACTGTGTGACCATGACCTGAGCCGAAGTTGGACGCTTAGCTGACTGAGCCACCCAGGCACCTCAGGACAGCGGGGTTCTGTGTGAAATGGTTTTCTTTTAAATTCCTCTTATTATGCTATAAAGTTGATTTAATAATAAAAACATGCTAAAGACTTTTTAATGTGTAATTGCTTATAATAATAAAAATTATGGGAAAATGCTTTCAAGTAATGTTTATGTGATTCATCCTGTGAAATGATACTTTGAACAATTTTATAAAGGATGTTGGGGTGGGGGAATCAGACCTAAAAAAGGGGCCTAAGTAACAGTACAATTTCCAGTGATTTCTGTAGATGCTTTGGGAGTACAGGGCAGAAGTGAGAGCTTTAGCTGCAGCTAAGAGCTCTACTTTTGCTGCTTACCCAACCTTTCTGAGACTCAGTAGATTTGTCTGTAAAATGGGGATACCAGAATACAGGCTCCTTGTGAGCTAATCATGGTTAGGAGGGTACCTGGGTGGCTCAGTCAGTTAAGCATCTGACTTCAGCTCTGGTCATGATCTCATGGTTTGTGAGTTCAAGCCACACATTGGGCTCTCTGCTGTCAGCATAGAGGCCATTTTGGATCCTCTGTACCCCCTCTCTCTGCCCTCTCTGGAGCACTCTGCCTCTCTCACTCTCTCTCAAAAATAAATATTAAAAATAAATAAATAAATTAGTTAATCATGGTTAAGTCCTTGGAGAAGTGCCTGGCACACAGAGAAGCCTTTCCTTAAAAATAAATGGTCACCATCTATCTCAATCACCAACACTACCTTGGGTATCTCTGAGAACTTTTGGGCTGATGGCCTAGGGAGAAAGGGTCCCAGGTGAGAATATTCCGATCCTTTAGATCAACTAGAGTTTCACAATCCACTCAGTCTTTATACTAAGCTCCTGCTCCATGTGCTTTTTCCTATCATTATCCTATCGAAAGCCTCATTTCCTGCCACTCCTCTCCAGCAGAAAGATCCCACGCCTCCATGCCTTGGCTCAAGCCCTTCCCTCTGCCTGGGTTGCCAGACCCAGCTCTTATCACTACCTCCTGCCACCTCTACCCTCCCACCTCACTTGGATTGCCCAAACCGGAAGCCTTCACCCCTCCTCTGAGCTCCTGGGATTGAGCCACTCATCTCCATGCACCTACCACTGACCACTCAAGTCCATGCCTGTCTCCTTTCTTCATAGATATTCCGGAAGGCAGTGACAGTATCTGCCTAGTTTTCATGATCAAGTCTCCACCACAACAGGGCAGGGCAAGGGCACCAGGCCTGGCTGAACAAATGCACTGCAGAGCCTGAGAACCACCTGCTCCACTGTCCTGGTTTGGCAGGGGCCCCAGGTGGGCAGGGGCCCCAGAGGGAGTGGCCAGACAACTCAACAGTACATAATATCAAGTGAAGGCCCAAATAGGCCCTTTGCTCCCCAATGACAATACTCTCATACACACGTGCAAAGCATGGTCTTCTACCTGAGACTCACATCAGTGTTGTGTGTCCTATTTTACAGTGAAGGCACTGTGGCCCTCAAGAGGCTAAGCATCTTGACTCCGGCACCTGAGTCAGCCTGACTGGGAGCTCAGCACCCTTCTCACCAAATCGGCAGGCTCTATGTGCCTGGGGCCCTCAAGCCTGGGATTAAGACATAAGGAAGAGGGTAAGACTGGGCTGTTGGGTAGGGCTTTGGACAGAGGGGTTGGCCTGGGGACACCAGAGACATTGTTGGTGCGGGAAGGAACCTGAGGCCCAGATGGTATGGAGAAGGCCAAGACCAGAATCTGACCGTGAGAGAGGGGCCATGCAAGATGAAAAGGGGCATTGGGACTGAACAGTGAGCGCACGCCAGGCTGGCACTGATAAAGGAAGCTGCCAGATCCTTTCCTATTCAGGGTTGGTCTCCGGGACTCCCTTCTTGGGCCTGGTCTTAGGTGTCTACTGGTGACGCAACGCAGTGAATCATGACACCTTGGAACTCATGGCTGACACAGACTCCAGGGGTGGCTTGAGCCAACCGCCCATCTGCAACTTGACTATCTTTATGGCATCTCTCAATGTGGGATGTCTTACCTCTGCTCAGATACCTCTAGGGATGGGGAACACATTGCCTCACAGGACAGCTTCATATTTAATCAGTGGGTTCAAAAACATCTCAAAAGGATTATGACTTTTTTGAGCCCCAGTTTTTCTACCTATTAAAAGGAAAGCTTGAACTGGGTCACTAGCTTCCCCACTGGATTCCACAGAGCCTTTGGGTTTTCAGGAGCTACCTCTGAAGCTGCTTTTGGGATGAGAGAAGTAAAGCGGGGGACAGAGAGCAAGGCCCAGGCAATTCATGGGCATTTGGGTTGTGAAGTTCTGTGGAGAGCTTCACCTCCATCTTGAACCAGAACCTAATTCCTGTGGGTGACACAAAGGGGAATCTATGGAGAGGGAAACTAAGGCAGACAGAGGGAATAGGTGAAAGGAGCCCCTGAGGAAACAGGTACACTTTTCCTCACCCTTCTTTGCAGCCACAGCCTGTGGGGCTGAGCTGAGTTCTCTGTTCACAAAGCACACCTCCCCAAAGCCTCCTTCTGTCCACCTGATGCATAGAGTCAAGGAGGCAAGAACAAAACTTCATCAGTTAATCACAGGTCATGTCAGCCACCCCTGGGAAACAGGGGGGGTGGGGGGGAGTGGGTTCTGAAAATCAAGCTGCAGCACCCCAGGGCCACACAGGCCCTGGACAGAATGTCCTGCACAGTAGCTGAAATAGGGCCTCAATAGTCAGCCCCACAATTCACTATCCAGCTACTTACTTAATCTCTCTGTGCCTCAGTTTTTGCATTAGTAAAAACGGGCAGCTACACTTTAAAGGGTGATGGTGAGGAGCACGTGTGTGGCTCAGTAGGTTAAGCATCTGACTTCGGCTCAGGCCATGATCTCATGGTTTGTGGGTTCAAGCCCCATGTTGAGCTCTGAGCTGACAGCTTGGAGTCTGGAGCCCGCTTTAGATTTTGTCTGTCTGTCTCTCTCCCTCCCCCACTTGTCTGTGCTCTCTCTCTCAAAAATAAGCAAACATGAAACATTTTTTAAAAATAAATAAAGGTTGATGGTGAGTACCCAACAAGAATTCGCATCAAGTGCTCTAAAGAAGTACGAGAGCCTAGCAGCTACCTCCGCAAATAGGTAAAAACAGAGGCACAAAATGTGTTGCTGAAGCTCAAATGGCCACTTTGTAACCAAAAGTAGCTAGAAGTATGACCAACTGCCTGCTCTAAGGCTCTAAGGCTTTGCAGGGGAACCTGAGGTCCAAGGTCATTAAGGTGGCAAGCGGCCATCTCAGATCTGCTTGATTCCACGTGGGTTCCTTCTGCAGTAGTATAGAGAGGTATGCTGTCTCAGGCAGAGAGGGCACGCTCTTCCCAGCAGGGTTAGTCTTATCTCCCAAAGGCACTAGCCCTATTCCTAGAAGTTGCATGCACACATAAATGTTACAGCATGCCATCCCATGATCCACTGCCCCCTTCTCCCCTGAGGAGCTGCTTCCTAGAACGTTTACACGGTGCTGGCTCTCCCCAGCCCCCTATCCCTTCCATCAGTCAGAGCGATGACGTTACACACAAAGAATTCTGAGTCAAAGGGAGCTGCAGTGAGGTCGTTACAGCCAGAAAATGTCCTGTTTAACCACCTATTTCCTTAGAAACCGAAAATGTGGGTAAATTTGGGCATAGCCTGTAAGCTAGGAAGAAAGTCCAGAGCAGCAAATACTAGCATGCCTCTTTGGAGACAGAATGAATGAGATCTTAACAGATCTCTAATTAAATCAAACTGCCCTGCCTTGGATTTGGCCGCCCTGGGTGTGTCTCATTAAAAAGCTAAAGTCCCACAGGACACTTCTATCCAGCTAAGCAGCTACTTGACACCGAGGTCCACGGATGTGCCCAGGAGGAACCGGCTCCATGCCAAAGACAGCAGTGTCCACAATGTCTGGATTCCCAGATGTCCCCTTCCACCCCGGTCCCATGCTCTGCAGATGTAGGTCTGAGTCCCTCACTTGTACTTTTGTGACCCCAGGGAAGCCATTTGTCCTCTTTCCCTCACTTGTAAAGTGAGACACCACTTCCTTTGCAGGGACATAGTGAGGCTTAAAAGTATGTATGTCAAAGGGCCCAGTGCAGAGCTTGGAGTCTGGTGGGGGCTCGAGCCTCAGATGGCTCCTGCTATTTCCTTGTGTCCCGGATACCCCAGCGTCAAGCACAAACATACACTTCCTCCAGGACTCCACCCCACAGGCTGCCCTGCCAAGCACAGGCCACACTTCTGCCACCAACTTACTATGTATCTTCAGGCAAGTATCTCTCCCTCTGTAGCCTCAGTTTTGCCATCTATAAAATGAGGCTGTTGGGTTCCAGTGACCTTGAAGATCCTTTGCTGCCTGACCTCCGAATGTGGCAGTGTCCCAAAGGCTCTCCTGTAACCACCAGTCCTTTAACCTCAGGCCAACATGCCCCCAGTTGTCCCACAGAGCTGACAGTTCACCAAGCCCGGTGGAGGTGATGGCTTGTGGCAGTGAGTGGGAGTGGATATCACTACAGTCCTGGGGTGAAGAAGACTCTACCAGCAGACCTGCTTCCCTGAGTTGTTGGAGAGCAGGCTACCCCTTCATCAGGTGTCAGTCGCAGCTCTCTGCCTCCTGCAGCCACTCTGCCAGGAGAGAGCAAGAGAGAGCAGGAGAGAGCAGGGGGCCCTAGAGAAGTCTGGCCTAGTCACTCCCTGCCTCAGCTTTTTGCAAAGTGGCCACACATTCTGGAGGCCACACTGGCAGCCAGAGAATCAGTACCCAGGAACAGGAGAGCACGAGGCAGAGTCTTAGAGGCAGGGTCTGGATTTATACCCATATCTTTCAGCAATTGTCATATGCCATCTCCTCAGCTCTATGAGCAACACTTGGCATGGACACTGCATACCCTAAGTGCTCATTGTTGCTTCCTTTCCCTTCCTTCTTCCAGTTCAAGAGGAATCAAAAGAACGTGTGCAAAGGCATGAACACCAACAAAATAATAAGAGGGCCACTTGAGAAAGTGGCACCTGTATCCCAAGTCCCAAGACACACAGGGCACCAATTCACTAGGCCTCAAAAGTCAGAGTGGTTCCCAACCTGCTCCTGGCCAACCCCCTGCACTCTGGTCCCACGTGTTGCCCTGTTCACGTTCCTGCCTTGTGTGGGGTCAGAGGGGCCAACCCACATGACTGTTCTTTTGTCTCTGGACCATCCTGCTGAGCCAGGAGGACCCACATGGGTAGTTTCTCCTCGCTGCCTGCTCATGCCAAGGGTCTGTCTGAGATGGCAGATACCTCATAACCATTCAACCCTTAAAGATGCCCTAAGCAGGATAACTACACACATGGACACTTTCTTCTGGGCCCCATCCAACTACTTGGACAAAGTTTTGTCATCTGGGGCCAATAGGAAAACAGCCACAGGGGGGAAAGTCTTTGTATTTTTTATAAACCTGCCATGCAGACCAGGGGACTTGTTGCTGCTTCCAGCCAAAGACTTCCTGGTATGAGGCTAGGGATAACTTTGTCCCCAACGATCTAACCCCCTTCTTCTACTAAGTATTGAAAGTAAGGTGACCCAGCTTGCTTCTTTGATTGCCCTGGCTGCTAGGAAGCTCCAGGCTACGTTTTCTATCGCAAGTGCTGTAGTTTTGTTCAGCAGAAATTCCTGATGTATTTTTTAGTTCTTACCTTGGGTAAGTGTACTTGGTGCCCTATACTGGGACTTTCACGGTGCCTTGCCAGGTTCTTCCAGATGTAGGTGAGACATGAGCTGGCAAACTGTAGTAAAGATTCAACATAGCACTATTCTCTAGCCACCATGGTGGAAGCATGAGCCTTCTCCTGTGGAGGGCTGGCTGGGCACTGCCCAGGAGCTGGCCCCCTGCCTCCCTGCTGAGTCCCCATGCCAGCAGCTCTGCTTACCTGTCATGATCCTCTGGGCCTCATAGGGCTCCATGTAGCCAGCACTCTCTCCCTTTCCTGCTTTGTTCTTGAGATCATTCTTGGCATCGAAGGGATCAGAATAGTCATCAGCGATGGCCACCTGCAGAGAGTAAGATGGCAGGAACATGAGTCCACCTCTGGCTTTCTGCTTCACTTCTGTTCACAACCAGGCTTTGCTCTAACACACATAAACGGAGCCTGCATCGTACCAGCAAGGAAGGGGGGAGGTGGAGACAGGAACGAGCTGGTGTCTGCCCTTGGGGAGCTCCAATTTTGGTACCCCTAACAAAGAGACCCACACTGGCAGTACTCCTTACAAGGGAGGGGCCTCGGAGCAGGCAGCCTCACTGCTCCGGGCACAGCTGTGAGAACAGAAGGGCATCTGCGTAGAGAAGCACAAAGGCAAGGTCCTGGAGGGCGTCTTTGGGGAATGTGAGTTGCTCAATTTAATGGAATGGAAGCGGAGGAAAGTTGGAAATGAGATAGCAGAAAGCCTAGAGATGCTGACATGCTCCTGGTGCTGGCTGAGGCCTAGAAGAGCCTGTCTAGAGATAATTACGTTCAGCGTTCCATCTTCCCCAAATCTGGAACACAAGCATGCCTTGGGTAATCAGACAACAATTTGGTGAGATCAACGCACTGCAAACATGACCGTGGCCCCAGGCGGACCCAAAGAAAATACAAAAGCAGCTCAAGGACCCAGAGACTGCCATGGTCAGAAAGGGGCTTGGAAGCAATAAACTGGGAGACTCTTCTATAACAGACGGGGAAACTGAGGTCCAGTAAGGGAAGGGGCTTGACTAAGACCCTTGACCTCATCCTCTGCCTCCCAGGTCTGTTCTCTTGGCTCCTCACTTGTCAGCATTTCAGAAAACATAAATGTTCCATCACAGACAGACAGACAAAGTCACCTTGGGGTAGGCAGTGGGGGCAGGGAAGAGAGTCCTAGGAGCACGTGAGAATCTGGGATTTGAACACTTCAGAGACAAAGTTCCATATTTTCCCTGGAGGAGGGTAAAAATTCTTGGGCTAAAAGTAAGCATAGCCGTTTCCCCTCCTATTTCTTACTTTCTAAGCTTCATGGAGGGGCACACTTACTAGCAAGGAAACCCACTCCCTGTCACAGCACCCTAGCCCCACTGCAAACTCGCTGTGACCTCCGTGGAGTTCTTTGCCCCTTTGGTCACATCTGGCAAAGGGTGAGTCCTCAGCCTCCCAGCCAGGGCCACCCAGCTGCCTCTGGGGAGGGGATAAGTTAGCATTTCTCTCAACCCTTGGGGTTACATGAATTGTTATTTAAATTGTGGGTTTAATTAGAAACCACAGGAGCCTCTTCTCTCTCCCAGCTCCTGGAATGTAAGGCATTTGAGGGGCCTATAAACCCAGGGGAAGGGAAAATCCCCCTTTGTCTGCCTGGTAAATGGCAGCTTGTGGCAGCAGCCCTGGCAGAGTGAGCAAGTGACCTTCGGCTGCCAGGAATGTGATGCCCGCGGAGGGACAGCAGGCAACAGCACTGTCACTGGCGTGAGGCCGGGGGCTGAGGGGAGGCATGGCACCCAGCAGTCACCGCTCCCTGAACAAGAGCAAGCTTATCAGTGAATGACCCAGGGCTGGAGCGCCTGACATCTGAGTATGTGTGACCCCACTGCCACTGCTCTGCCACCACTTCATTGTGGCTGTGGGGCAGGCTTAGAGTCCCAGCGGGGACACTTCCAGATGCTGACATTGTAATCGTGGCCTTCCTTTCTTGAGACTCCCTGGGCTCAAATGACACCAGGCAGGGGAAAGATGGGGGTGGGGAGAACACTGGGTCTGGCAATGTCTTTCATTTGATATTTCTACTCTACCATTTGCAGAATACATTAGGGAGAAAATTATACACGTGAACCACTGTCAAATAGAACAGCTCAGAGGCTGATCTGGTGGAGGGTATTTGTGTCTCAGAGTTCAAGGGACCAGAAGTCCAAATGCAGAAAACCATGAGCCTACTGTGGATGACATCTATTCCACACGGCCTTGCTGTCTCTTTTCAACATGAACATCCTCCGTCTAGCCCAGAAAGGGAGCAAATATTTCCCTAAGAAAACCAAATCATTTTGGAGGTATTAGCTGAGGAAGGGGAAGACAGGGGAGGGGGTGGGCTGCAAGTCTCAGTAATCTAGAAATCAGCATTCCAGCTCCTCTCGGAAGTGCCCTGTAATTTGCAAACGGGGAAGGCTTGCAGGATATAAACCAAATCTTTGTTCGCCCAGGGACAGGAGCTCTGGGAGGCCTTCAGTTCAGCAGACACTATCTGTATTTTCTAATTAAAACGAGATCTGAGCTCAGGTTGTCAAGGGGGCCCCCAGCTGCCCGCCCTGCTTACTTCCGTTTCAATAAGAATTTACAAATCCTAAAACCAGGAAAAGCCCCTGGTCTCTGCTGACATATGGTTCCAGTTATACCTGCTGACAGTTGAAAATCCTTCCATTAGAAAAAAAAAAGTTTAGAATTCTGTTAGTTTAAGAAGCAAATCGGAAGGTTCCTAAAATGTATATTAAATCAATTTGCTTTCCAACTTCAAAGTGAGGATGGTGGAGGGGAGGGAATTTGAGGTTTGAGCAACCTGTAACTTGGCAAACACTTAACTGAGCTGTCTGACCTTTTGCAAAATCATGTCCTGGTTTTTGGAGTAAAAGTTTAACCAGGTGCTGGGAGAGCTGAGCAGGCAGTTACCCAGAGGGCCTGAGCGACTTGCCACAGGCCCTGGGCACCGTAACTGCTGTCTGAGCTGCCCACCACCATGCACTGCAAGCCGGGGGCGGAGGGGGGGGGGGCAGGGAGCTTGGGTGAAGGCTGCTGATTTTCTTTTAAAAAAAAAAGGGAAGGAGTTGCCCCAGATGTGGGCTTGGATTCCTACTGGGGCTGACGCTACTTTGCTTTAAAATGTCCTTGAATCTAATGGAACAATTCAACTCAAAGGGAGCCAGTCGGGACTTCTCTGCAGGTCAGGCCACCTGGGCACGTGAGAAGTTTTCCTTGATTTCGATCTTGGATTGGCAAAGGCCTGACTGGCATCGGACCCCTTCATGTGGCCTGCTCATGGTCCCACAGGCATAGAGCTGAGAGGGGGCCAACCTACTGGTCTCACACTGAGTAGCAGCAGAAAGGCTTGGCTGTTGGAGCCTGTCCAACCAGCAGGCCACATTCGCTTTCTTGGCCTCCCGGGATGGGTGTACTGGTCCATCTCCGAAAAAGGAAGAGGGTTATGGCTAAACCCTAGGCAAGGCTTTTCTTGCTTTCAAACAAAACTAGAGACCTCAGGCCAGCCCAGTGCCCCAAAGGACTTTCACAGGCTCATAAAGCAGCAGGGTCAAGGGGGTCCTTGAGAGACCTGCTTTAAACTCTCATTTTGTAATAGCCCGCTGCAACCCAGAGCGTTTCAGAATCCCACCATGCTTCCTGCCTTTCTGACAAGGCTCTGTGAGCTGGTTGCAGACTGGCAGTCGGCTCCACATGCCTCTTTTCTGGTTTGCACACACTGCTATGTGAAACTGGTCCCTCCCTTCCAGTAGTCTGAGGCCTGGGTGTTTTTATCTTGGGAATTTTGCTTTGTGATAGGAAGTAGTCTTCCTGTTCACACCCAAAGGGAAACACTAGAGGAAGATGGGTGTTGCCACTTGACCACACATGGCCATATGCTTTGCTTAGACAGCCACACCTGTGGGGAGAGCTGGGTCCTCTCCCCAGGCTCTCAATGGATAGGTAAATTGGCAGAGGCTCTTTGAAGGGACAGCTATTGACAAAGCCCATGAAAATCCAAAACTGCACATGGATTGACCCAGCAATTTCACTTCTCGGCATTTATTCCCAAATGTGCACAAGGAGCTGGGCAAGAACACTCACGGGAGCACATAATAATGAGAAACTCTAAGCACTTGCAATAGCCATCAATAGGGGAATTGCTAAATAAACTGTGCTAGTTCCATACTATGAAATATTATGCAACAGGTTTTTTTTTTTTAAAAAAGTAGTTTTTCGGGGCTCCTGGGAGGCTCAGTCGGTTAAGCGTCCAACTTCGGCTCAGGGCATGATCTCACGGTTCATGGGTTCGAGCCCCGCATCCGGCTCTGTGCTGACAGCTAGCTCAGAGCCTGGAGTCTGTTTCAGATTCTGTGTCACCCTCTCTCTCTGACCCTCCCCTCCTTATGCTGTCTCTCTCTCAGAAATAAAACACTGAAAAAATTTTTAAATAAAAAAATTTAAAAAGTAGTTGTTCTATATGCACTAACATAGTTCTCTATGATATAGCTTTGAATGGAAAGAAAGCAGGTTGTAGAATGATAAATATAACATGACACCTGCTTATGAAAAATGAAACAGAAAGCTCTGTTGATGTAAAGAAAAGATCTAGAGAGATATAAACTTTTTTTTTTAAAGATTTTATTTATTTATTTTTTAAGTAATCTGTATGCCCAACCTGGGGCTTGAACTCACAACTCTGAGATCAAGAGTCATGTGCTCTACGGAATGAGCCAGCTGGGCATCCCCAGGGAGATATAAACTTTAAATAGATACCTCCTCTAGGGACAGGGAAGGCCTGAGATTGAGTGGTTAGAGGAAATCAAAGGAGATTTGTCTGTAACGTTAAAGTATTTTTCAAATAAGGAAAACTTATTAATGTGTTATATGCAAAATTCAACTTAAAAAAAAAGCACTCTTTTCATAGGCTATTTTTGGTACAGTAGATAAACTGTTTCCCAAACTTGCCTGGAGATAGGAATGGCCTGGAATGCTTGTTTAAAAAAAAACAGATCCCTAGCCCCAATAATCTTGTATATGTAATAAGTAACCCAGGTGATTCTTACCAGGAATGTTTGAGAGGCTTTAAGCTAGAGCCAGCCCCCTCCCCCACCAACTTAAAACTAAACCTCCAGATATTACTCTGGAATTTCACTTTCTCCAGGTATTTCTCAGCCCTGTTCATTAAACTGAGGCAAAAAGTCAATGTTAAATGCAGCTCTCTCTTGCTTTCTTCCCTGGAGATTAAGCAGCATAAGAGATGACCCAACATGCCTTGGTCCATCTCCAAAATCTAAGACGTAGAGGTAATGGCATTCCCCATGTAATTCTGAGGGCTGGCCCCAGATTAAGCAACAGAGCCTGGGGGGCAGGGTTACCAGGCAAGACCCTGCCCTGCCCCACCCCATGAGGGGAGATTGGGTCATGAGGATGTGCAAGGTTCTCTGTCTCAGAGCATAATAGACCCTTTTAGGCTGCGTCAACATGGTTCTCAGCAAACTCTGCCAGGAGATCACACAACCCCAGGAAAGGCTGACTGGATGCGGAGAGTAGCCACTGCTGAAATGTGTGAGGCATCCCTGCCTTAAAAACAAACAAACAGAAAGGAGTGATAAGAGAGGCAGAATAGCCACCACCTTCTGGGAGTGGGTGACCTGTGCTGCCCCTCTACCCCATAGGCACCTCCTCCGAGCCTATGGTCATTTCCACGAGCTCTGCTGCCTATGGGAACTGGCAGCATTGGGCTGCCCCAGCTCAACCACTTGTTGGATGAGGCAAGTAAGTCTCCCCCATTCTGTGCGGTTTTTCTCTGCCTGGGAAGTGAGGGGGGCAGCACCCCATGAGGTCCTGGGTCCTTTCCAGGCCCATGACTTATACCCCACAGCAAAGTATATTTGAATACACCTGGGAATGTTCTACAGGTTCCCTTGGTCCCAGTCGGACCATTTCCTCATCAGTTTGCCATTAAAACTGTACAAATTTTCTTAACAGTTTGGGAGACCACAGACCTCTTTGGAAATGTGATGGTTAAAGTTGTGGCTCCCTCCACCGCATTTATATATGTCTGCAAAGTGCAGGGCACACATCAGAAAGGTCAGGAGTACTATGTTAAGACCAAGTCCCTGAGCATTTGAGCCACTTTAAAGAACAGCTAAGAGGAGACATACTCTTGTGCCTTTTATAGGCAGTGGGTGCAGACTCTCAAAATTCAACACACATCATTCACCTGGCTGAAAAGACAATGTGGTGTGTGACTGACCTGCCATTCATTTGGGGGTGAGGAGTGGGGGGGACAGGAAAGGACAGCCTGAGGCCATTTGTCTTGGTTCACAGTCACATAGCACCCAAGGCAACCTGGCTCCTTCTCTCACTGTGGAGATCAGGGCTCTTTGAAGGTGACCAAATGGAATGCAGGACATGAGATGGTAGCAGCAGCCAGAAGTCTCCATGCCTCTGTCCCCCAGTAGGGGACAGGGCAGACTGTAGTTCTGGTTCCCCTTTGAGATTCACCATGACACAGACCCTGGCAGGTATGATGCCCCCATGATGGAGGCTCTGTTGCCATGCCACCTAAGAGATGACAGTAAAGAAACAGGAATGTGGGGGTCTGCAGAGGGCTTCAAATGACCAGGAGGCTGTCCAGGAAAGAGGCAGTGGACAAATTCTGCAGAGACCCAGAAATTATACAGAAGCAAGCTCAGGGAGTCAGAAAGGACATCTAACAGCCATAAAGGGACATGCTGCGTGGAAAACCAGACTTCCTATCATATCAGTGTCCAAGCAGAGGTGCCAAGGTGGGTGTCTGCTTTGGGTAGAGCTCAGCTGCTCTGTTTTCTTAGCACAGATTCAGCTGTCCCACAGAAGTTGAGCGGCAGAACCACCTAGATAGGTGGCTGTTAGAACCCCCACCATGACCAAGGCAGGCGGTATTTCCAAAGCTCCAGGCTGACCAATGGCAGCTGCCTGGGGCTATGGAAATACGGACAAGGCAGTGGCACCTCAGAAAAGAAGGACACCACCAAACAGGGATGGCCCCACAGAGTTCTGGAGTGGAGCTGGCTCGGCCACAGCCTTGCTGGGTAACTCTGGGCAGCCTGCTTTCTCTTTCTCAGCTTCAGCAGTTCACCTGTGGAACTGAGCAAGATGGTTTGCCTTCTCAGCTTCACACGAATGTTTATGAAGAGAAAACACTAAGATGATTTGGGAATGTGTCAGCAGTTTATAAAGAAAAGGCTATGGGGGCACCTTCTGGGGGCCCAGGGTGGTGCTAAGTGCTGGGCAGAGTCTCCGCTCACAAGCGGCGGTGATTTAGGGAAGACGACAAAACAGAGACCTGAGAAGAACCCGTCAAGGCCCCAAAGGTGACAGAGAAAACTGGCTGCAATTAGGCAGGACAACAGCTGTCAGAGTTCTCAACCACAAAAAGAAAAATATTTGTGAACAATCCTTTTCTCTCCTTTTATGCTTTGGGTAAGATGTACTTCCTGGTTGGTGGCACTTGGCTATAAAGAAGAGAACCTCTTGGGACCCTCAGGGCCACCCCACCTGTGTGCTGGGAGGCAGGAATGTGCTCCTTGTCTCTAGACCGTGTCCAGAGTTCTGAGCAGTCCAGAGAACCAGACTGGGACACACACGGGGCTGTGGAGACGCAAGCAAGCACCCCCTTGCTCGCCTCTCCCGGTCCCTGGCTTTGACCATCACAGACAACTCTCCTTACAGACGTACCAATAAATCATTTCTGACATGGTAAAGAAATTAATTTGAGGAAGATTAATTAGCTACATTCTAGTACTCAGCAGCAACTCCTGGAAGTCAGATGGAGGGAAGCATTTTTTCACAACGACCGAGGACTGGCTCCCTTTCTTTCCTCTGAGGTCCGACTCAGCCATGCAGAGTTAGTACCCCCAACTTCTAAGCCCCTCTTTTCATGCCTGGAGGTCAAGTGCTTCCAGTGGCAGGGAGTTCATGACTTCATAAATCAGTCACTTGGGCAGTCTTCCTCCAGCAGGCGCCACCCATTGCTTTGTGCAAACCTTGGGGGCTCTATTATACACGCTTCTTTATGGACCAGCCAGTTACCTGCACCGCATGTCAGGAGGCCAGGGGTGTTTCAAGTGGTCTCCACTGGTCTTTCCAGTCCTGCCCCTCCCACGGCCACAGCTGCTTGCCTAGACACCTGCAGGCTCCAACTTGTTGGGAAAAACGCATTTCAAATTACAGCCTCTGTCAGCTCCTCTCAGCCCTGCTTGCTCAGCCCCTCTCTCTCTCACACGCACACACAGTCACATACACACTCCTCACCCTCCCTCGGTTTAACCCCGTCGAGAAGGCTCTGCATCCCAGGTGGGAGGCTGCTGGAGTGAAGCCCAGCTCAGCCCTGTGTTTACCTCAGAAGCTTGCTGATAAGTGCTAGGGACTGGCTTCTCAGCATCTCTCAGCAGTGGAAGGTTCTATTCTGAACTCGGAAATAGCTCAATCCTAGAATTTCTTCATTGCCTTCAGCTAGTGCCAGACACAGAGAATTCACTGCATCCCTTCGGAGGACAGAAGCACCCAGGGGTCTGCAGTGTCATTACATGTGAGGTCAGAGTGGAAAGAGCCCTGGGAGATAATCCAAGTCCAATGGGTTTCAAATTTTTATGTGTGGAACTGTGTAAGGGAAACCTCACATGGAACCCCAATATGTATCAGCACCCACAGTCTAAAAACACTGAATTTACTGGGGAGCAGGAGACCCTGGGGAGAAGGGGTGGTAAAGGTCAGTGCCCCAAACAGGCAACCCAGCGTTTCCTAACACACAGGTCCACATTGTTTCTGCAGTACCTATACGGCTATCTAACATTTCTCTTAAAATCATCCCTAATATGGGGCAGCTGGCTGGCTCAGTCAGAAGAGCATATGACTCTTGATCTCGGGGTCTTGAGTTTGAGTCCCATGTTGGGTATAGAGATGACTAAAAAAATAAATACACTAAAAAAATCGTTCCTAACATTGTCAGTTTGCACAATCACTCTCTCCACCCCCAGGAAAAGCTTAGTGCCTCTTGCCAGGACCAACACCCATGTCATCCATCCATCATCTCCCCACCCCCCTCCAAGACAGCTCCCTGTGGGAGGCAGGCCCTGGGGGAAGGGGGGCAGCATCCACTGAGCCTCCCTTTGTCCTCCCCTAGGCTCTGGCTCAGCACTGCCCAGCCCCCTGACAAACCCCATCAGCTTCCACGTAGCTTCCCAGACAGTCCTTTCTTGCAAGTTTCTTGCTCAGGTGGGACAAGCGGTCCTCCTAGGGTTTGGGGTCACTGCCTAGAAAATGCTCTCAGACCAGCCCTGGGTCAAGAGGGGTAAGAGCAGGAGTTTCTTCTTTCCTTTGCAGGACACTTAGGGTAGGAGAACATATCATCTGGAGCAGGGACACAGGGATGGCTCTGAAAGTCCTTTGCTGCTCCATGCGTCAGCTGCCTTGTTTCTAAACTGACAACAGGATATGGACTAAATGGACCAGTATTAAGTGATGGACTTAGAATGGGCCAGCACACAGCAAGTGCTCAAGAAATGTCAGGTGTGATTATTGTCATCTCAACCGTCATCTAGCCTGATGGATCCCCTCATCTTATGGGGGGAGAAACTGAGCCTGGAGAGGGGAAGGGGCTTATGGAGGTCACCTGGATATCCAGGAAGAGAATGCTCGTTACTGGAGTAGCAAAAACCAAACTCCCGCCAAATTCTAACCACAGGAGAACCTGTCAGTTGGTGACCTATGTACGTATAGCCTATCTGCTTCTAAAATGGGTTTGGACAACTGAATTTAAGTAATTTTTCCACTTCTGGTAGGCCCGTCCCTTCTGCTGCTCCCTTCCTGAGAAAGGATCAGGAATGCCCGTGAGGCTTTCTCACGGTAACAGAAGACTTTGTACAGTTAAGAACAACTTCTCCAATGTTCTCACAGGAAAAGTATGTAAAGCAAAACAGCAGAGCCTAGAAGCCAAAGGCCTTCCTAAGAGCTATGGTACCTTTAAACGCCATGCAGGGCGTAGAGATGAGCAGGAGTGGCTGGGGCGGGGTGTCATTCCAGCCTGTGTGAGCTCTGTTCCCAGAGCTGAGATTAAGCAGAGAAGGGGCTCAGGCCAGGTGCAGCCCATATGACTGGCAACAGTGGCCTCAGGATCCATACTAAATGAAGGGGCACTTTTCTCTGAATGGATCCCATTAGGATGATGCATGCACATTTCTAACACGAGAGCCACAAGGCAGGCCAGAGCATCTTAAAACACAAGCAGCACTAAACAGCTGCCCTCCCCCAAAAGTCAGCGCCTTTTAATTGAAGACATGCTGCCTCGGCCGTAATTACCACCACCAGATTTGAGGGTTCCCAATTATATTCCGCTTAATAGTGGGTGCTCAGTAATAAATGGTGATTCACTTTTTAAAATGATGCCATCAAGCCTCAATTAACTCTTTCTCACATGCAGACCTCTAGGCTAAGAAACTGTCCCTGAACCCCAAAGCACTTCTCATATGTACTCAGCGCTTTCCAATGTACAGGAAAGGTATTGCGGACAGAGCTTTATAACAACAAACCTGTCTGTAACGGTGTAAAGGGCTCATTCAGTCACATTTACCCCATCCTCGCAATCTGCCAGGCAATGAACCCTGAGTTGGGATGCAGCAAGGGGCAAAGGCAGGCCTGTACCCCTGCCTCATGGAGCCTCCAATCTCCCAGGGAGGGCAGTACTAATCAGTTTACCTCCCTGGGGAGGGCAGGAGATAGTCAGCAGGTTTGTTCAAAGCAGATGAGTATGTGCACGGGTGAGGCCCCTTCACAGCCTGCCCTGAATTGCAGCTATGCAGACACCTGTCTGCTTCGCCAAACCTGGGAGGCAGGTTCTGGAGCCGGTTCCCTCTATACCACGGTCAGCCCTGGCGTGCAGCAGGGCCCCTGCAAGGTGTGCCAGGCAGGAGCCAGGGCAGGCAGGGATGCTGAGGGAGGTACTGGATTCAGAGGTTCGAGCTTCAGTGCTTCCTGGCTTCTCACCAGCTCTGGGCAGGTGCCTACCTTTTCCGAGACTGAGTTCACCCTCCTTCCCTGGGAGAACAGGAGATTGAGTTGATGGACCAAACGGTAACATAATGGCTGGCACGTCTTGTCGGCAAGGGTGGGAGGCAATGGAGAACATGAAAAGGATGCCGTTCTCACCTTTGAGATGCCACAGGGCTCATTCCTTAGTTTGGGTTCCCCCAGACACAGACCTTGAAGCCAGGACTCTGGTGCAAGCCTTTATTTGGGACCTGAAACTTATGAGGGGTATGGAAATGGGCCAGGGAAGGAAAGGCAGCAGAGAAGCTGGATAATCAAGCCAACTACCAAGGTGGGCAACTAGAACTTCATCCAACAGGGAAACAAGGAAATCATGCACAAGGTATTCCTCAGAATTACTTTACCGAGAGTGAGGGAGCTTGGGGGGGGAGGGGGGCAACACCCACTAACTCCTGGAGTCACCACTAGAGGCTGCTCTTGGGACCCTGGCCCTGGCCCCTTTGGTGTGTGCGGGAAGGGTGGCTATCCCCATCCCAGCTTCTGCATGAAGACTTGGGGCAGATATGGGTTCAAGCCCGCTGGAGAAGGTCAGACTGGAGAGGCTGGGGGGACTTGGTGCGGCCTGACAGTATCAGCTAGCTGCCTACGGCTGAGGAAAAGCCTCATGGAGAAAGAGTGAGATCAGAGGAGAGGTCCCACCTGGAAAGTTCACCCAACTGAAGCAATAGGAGGGCCAGTCAGATGGACCTAGGCTCCTATGCCACTTGGCCCCTCACCTGCCCAGCTCACTGCTTTCCTCTGAGTTTCAGTTTCCTCATCTGTGTAATGGGGAAGAAGGATCACCCTGTTCCATCTCCCTCTGGGGATTCTGAGCAGACAATAGTTTTGCAAATACAATGGGGACTGTTACTGAATCTAGGAATCAGGCTATCCCCACAAGCCACCCTTCTCTGTGCAGGTAGCCCCTTACATGAAGTCCCATGGGTCATTTTCTCCTGGGCCAGAGATCAAGCAGGCAGCTCCCCGAAGAAGCAACCAGACAAAACCAGTTTTGAGGAACCAAATGCTGCCATGGCAGCTGTTGTCCATGAAAAGCTGTTGTCTAATGGGCAGGCTGGTGAACCACATGAGTACCTGAGAAGGCCACACGGGGCAACAGCACCACAGTAAGCCCGTGTGTGGACAGGCCGCAGTTCTTCACGATCGGCTGATGGGGCATCACAGCACTACAGCGTGCCCGCATCTCTCACCCCGCAGCCGGGGTACTGGCTTCCCACCCATAGACAGAGAAGTGGCCTCCAGTAAGACAATCTAAAAATGAATCTCCTCCTGTGTGCACACATATATAGCTTAGGGCACAACCAGAAGTGCAGAAGGGAAAAAACTCTGACCTGGTAATGCCCATCCTAGGATGGAATGAGTTACTTGAGGACACCCACTATGCAGCAAGCAAAGAAGTTATGGAATCTTTATGGATTAAGAGAAAATTCTTTTTGGCATCTCAGCAAGTGACAAAAATCAGATTTCAAAAGAGTACTTTTAGGAGGATTCCATTTTTCTAAAATATAACACCAAAAAAAAAAAAAAAAAGAAAAAGAGGGAGAAAGAGAAATGTGCTTATGTGCATAGAAAAAGGACTAGAAAAATACAGTAAAACACAGCACCTGTCACCTGCTGGTCCACAAGGCTTCTCTCTGATCAAGCCCTCCAGGACCTGGGCAATGCACTAGAAGACACAGGACCACTGAGCTTTTCACGCTCAGGGAACACATTGTTCTACAGATGCTCCATGGCCTCAGAGTCTCCCCTCTGTAGACCTGGATGCCCTGCTGTATCCTAACCAGAGATGCCTAATTTGTGAACATGTGATGATTTCAGACCGCTGTGGCCTTTGCCCTGAAAACCCTCAAGTGCTGCCACAGTGCCAGAAGCTTTCAACAGCAAGGTGGCCTGATTGGCTCTCTCCATCCCCACCCTTCCCTTGTCTAGTCATAGCAAAAAGGGGTTCGAGCAAATGCTAGATGAGTCAGGGAGGTAATGAATCCAGGGAGGGTCTACT
The DNA here is from genome assembly GCA_017311185.1 of Proteles cristata cristata. Taxonomy (NCBI): domain Eukaryota; kingdom Metazoa; phylum Chordata; class Mammalia; order Carnivora; family Hyaenidae; genus Proteles; species Proteles cristata. Next base: position 252,699 of record JAESUZ010003286.1, on the reverse strand, counting down.
GGGCCATTTCTCTCCACAGGGAAGCCTAATGTCCATGCCCATAAGGGGCCTTTCACAGTAGGGCACTATAAACAAGCACGCTTCCTGGCTTGGCCACTTACTGGCTTGCATGACCTTAGGCAAACCATATGACTTACCTGACCTGTCTGTCCTTAGTTTCCCTCATTGATAAAGCATGAATAATACTAAGATGTCCCCCTAGGAGTTTACTATGGAAACTGTTTCAGTAGCTGTAAAATGCTAGGGCACCTGGGTGGCTCAGTCGCTTAAGCATCTGACTTTGGCTTATGATCTTGCAGGTTGTGAGTTTGAATCCTACATCGGGCTCCGTGCTGACAGCTCAGAGTCTGGAGCCTGCTTTGGATTCTGTGTCTCCCTCTCTCTCTACCCCTCCCCCACTCGCACTCTGTCTCTCTTTCGCTTTCTCTCTCTCAAAAATAAATAAAAACATTTAAAAAATTGTCAGATGCTTAGAACCATGCACACAGCAAAGGTAAGCATCACTGAAGTATTTAGTAGATATACAGATAAATGCCTAGCATGCGCATCTGCACCTAGACATGCATGCACACAAATGACCCCAGAAACACACATGCTCACACTCCCATTTGCTCCAGTAGAGCACAGTCCTTGACTTGCTTTTTCCAGACATGTTTCGAGGTCAAATATGTATACTCTACCACAGCCAATGGGCAGAGAGAGAAGGATTACAGCCTGCCCTAAACAAAAACAACCCACTGAGCAAAGTCTAGCTAGCGTATTGACCGACAGCCATGACTGAGAAACCTGGACATTTGTACCAATCCAGTTATCCGCCTGGCCCAGGCTTTTCTACACCAGCGTGCCGCTCCAGTCAGAACGCCTGCCCCAACCAACCCTGTGACAGGTGGCCCCAGACCCACTGGACCTCAGCCACACACGACATCTCTCCCTGGAGATATGGAGCTACCAGAGCAAACACTGGCGGGCAAGAACACACAGAAAGCCCAAATAACCTCCGCCTGCCTTGCCTCCTTCCTGTAGGTTTATAGGTGGCCTCACCTCTATAATCCTCCCTATGGGCTTCTTTATATCTGACCTCAAGCTTCTGTGCAAAGGGCTGGGGAGACCAGAGAAGATGGCCTAAGTGAGGATTTCAGGGAGTTTCAAAGGCCCAGTCCAAAGCACTCTATTTGTTGGGCTTAGTATGACAGGTTCTTATTTTTACATGCTAGTACTTCAGGAGTTTGACATATATGGTGCCCAGGGCCAGCTACACATATGTGTGGCCTCTGCCATCACACAGGGCTCTGTACTTGGTTTCACACTCTGTTGCCATCTTGAAACTGTCAATAATTTTTGAATGAAGGCCCACATGAATTCTTATTTTTTAGTGGAGTGGGTCCCACGAATTATGTTGCTGATCCTGATGGGTCTTCCACATCTAGAAGTTCCCCTGGGGATTGTGAGACCCAAACTCTAATCCCTTCCTCTCTCCAAATGGGCACCATTGGCAAAGTCACACTCCCTGTTGGGAACTTAGTTTCCCCATCTGTAAAATGGGAAGGAGAAAGCAAACCTCAGGGCCGGTATTCTGGATTTCACAGACCACTATAATTACCAAAAGAGGGAGGGGGAAAGATACAGGATCACAACTCTAAAACTCAACTACCCTCTGTCCTCACTGACATTTTCTAAAGGAAAGAACAACAGGAGCGCCTGCGTGGCTTAGTCGGTTAAGCATCCGACTTCGGCTCAGGTCCTGATCTCACAGTTTATGAGTTCGAGCCCCGCATCGGGCTCTGCGCTGATGGCTCAGAGCCTGAGGCCTGTTTCACATTCTGTGTCTCCTTCTCTCTCTCTCTGCCCCTCCCCTACTCGCGCTCTGTCTCTCTCTGTCTCTCAAAAATGAACAAATGTTAAAAAAAAATTTAAAGGAAAGAACAACAATAAATAGTAAAAAGGAAATTGAGAATAAAGTACAGTTATTTAAAGAATGAATTTAACTTCATAAAAAAACTCCCAAACGTTTCGCTTTTCTAATTACTTTCAGGGAAAGCACTGGACCACATGGGCATTTCAGTTCTTCCAACATTATTTTGAAAGCCAAGTCCTCCTTTAGTACACAAAGGTCTGGTGTATATCCATGACTTAAGGGGACATACTTTTCCTGCTTAGTTCCCACCCCCACCCCGCCCCTGGCTCAATCCAATGGCACATTCTAGACCACCACTGAGGACTAGCCTCTGAAACACCAACACAGTGCTTGACAGTAGCCTCATGAATCAGGCACGAACTGGCCCTAATTTATTGGTGCACATGGTAAAATTACCTTCCAAATGGAATGTCATAAATCACCCGCGGCCGGAAATGTCCTATCCTTAAAGGGAGGCAAAGGTATCTTGAACTGAATCCCAGAGTTATCAATTTCAAAAGAGCAAACTTTGATCCACTGCTGCTGTGTTAATCGAGTGATTGGGGCAGCCCAGCCCCTCGCTGATAACGCCCCTGTCCCAAGGCATCCCCAACCCTCTACTTTCTCTCTTCACACGTCTCTCTGTAGAGTCATGTTAAAGTCATGCATCACTCACAGGGACTGACTGACTCCTGGAGATGAGGGTCCTTTGGTGCCAGGACCTAAGAACCTCAGACTAGACCCTCCAAAAGCTGGAGCATCCTAAAGCATTAGAACTGGCAAGAGGCTTACAGAGGTGATGTTGCTGATGAAAGTACCTACTATGTGCCAGGCACTTGTCTATGTGCTTTTCCATACAGGGTCTTATTTCATCTTGCTAATTACACCATCCAGATGACAAAATCAAAGCTCAGAGAGGTTTAGTAGTTTCCCCAAGGCCATAGATCGCATAAGGTGGTAGAGGCTTCACTCCAAAACTTTGGCTCTTCTATGCCACCCACGGCCTGTTGCAGGAGTTTCTAATATCCTGGATTCCTTCTCGGTAGCAGGAGGAAATCTCTGAAGGGAGGTTTGAAAGGAAGAGGAGGAAGCTCTGCCAATTTGGCTCTGATGTGCCAACCTCGGGCAAGGGCCACCCCTGACACTCCCTCAGTCAGCTGGGTGCCGGGAGTCTCCCTTCCTCTTCCTCAGCCGCCCCATGACTGACTGGAGCACACCTGCAACCTGCCTGAGCCACACCTGCGGAAGCAGCCGCTTCCGCCTGCAGCCTGGAACTCTGCGTTCTGCTTTCAGCAATTTCCTCCCTCCATACCTCCATCCCTTTGCCTCATCCTTCCTGCCAGAAAGATCCCACCTCCCCTCCCCCCAACCAATACCAAAAATAGCACAGTATAACACAGGAGTCCTTACATTACAGGGAATAAGGTCCTGGGGCCTCCCTCCCCACGTCCCCGAACCCTAAATATGAAAGCCTCACTCAGCACAGGAGAGGAAGGAGAGCCAGAAGGTGAACGTGACCTCGCCTCTTGCTACATTAATAAGAGTTACTACCTGGACAGTACCCAGCATGCACTAAGTTATTGTTATTTTCAAAGAGGCCTGTAAAGTAAGCCTCATTGTTCTCCTGGTAAAGTGGGAAGGAATTTATGGTAGAGTTGGTTCATTTTTCATCTTGTTAGGGTAAGCCCAGCTGTATTTGAAAAAACCAAGCGTCCACACATACCGTGAGGACCAGAGGAACTGGAGGTGTTCCATCTATGGAGGTCTGGGATCAAGGTGGCCAGCCTGAAATCTCTACTGGCTGCTGCAGCCCAGAGGTGTTGATCGAGATGGTGCCTAAGAGGGAGTCTAGGAATAACTAAAGTGGCACTCCCCTGGAATAAAGTGAGCACCCCATCATCTTTATGGGAGCTCCATAATGCCCATTTCTTGGGGATAACACAGGTGATGTGGGCAACCTGGCTGGGAGGGGGTGTCCTCTCAACACCCCCCTCCCTCCCGCAAGAAGAATGCACTTCCTGGAGACATTTAAACCAGTGCTCCAGCTGACTAGCAGTTTTGAAAGGACCAGGACTGGGCCGACCTTAGTGGTCTGGATACACTCCCTGTCTCCCCACATTAACATCATGCCCATTCTCTGATCTGTGGACATCAGGTCCAAACAGACGGTCCTGAGATCCCCATCCATCCTGGACCCCATAACTGGAGTGTCACGGGCATATGGACTGGCTTGGGCAGGTTGTATAGCTCCCAACACCTTCCCTGCACCCTTGGCTGGGAGAGTTGGCATGGAAAGGCAGAGAGGGTCCTCAAAGGCTGCCCCCAACCTTTTCCACCCAAGAAAAATTTGCTATAAAATACCAACACCCTCCCCAGAACCACCTCCCAGATTTAAGAAGGGGAGAGGTGGCTTGGATTTAAAGAGAAATTGGATTCCCATTCATGAACCCATTCCAATGGTACCTGACAGGTAAAACGAGTTCCGCCATTGATTAATGAGCTGGGGTAATAATGGGGTTTACCCTTTGTCATTAAAAATATTAACCTTGTTCCTGGCCTAGTGATAAACCCATAAAACTAGGGCCCACAAAGCTCTTTCATGACCACACTTCCCATCTGCCAGGTGAGGGGGGCGAGTACACCCTCGGGGCAGGCCAGGAAAGGGACAGAGCCCTTTGGAAAGGCCACTGAGACTCCACAGAACCAACTGCAGGTGGGCAGGAGGGAGAAATAATGCCTTAACTTGCCACAGGTGTGCAAGAACCCAGGTCCTTTGGCTGGGACCTTTATCAAAGTGATGCTTTACTCACATGGTTTCCCAAAGGCAAAACTTGCCCATTGGCTGTGTTGACAGGTGTGTGACAGTATGACCTGTGCTACTGGGAAGGAAGATGGTCTCCCTCAATCTGAATAAACCAAGAGCCACTCATCATCACATGCAGCTCTGGGCCCTGCACTTCAGATCAAGAGCTGCCACTGGGAGGACAAGGAGCCTGGCCTCCATGTGTCCTGGGCATAGTGGATGAGACCAAGGAGCACGCATTTTTTTAGAGAATATTCAGGGATATGTGTGCGCGGTGCAAGATGGGTAGTTAATCCCTAGAACAGGATGTAGATTTGTTCTGTGGGGTCAGAGAGGACAGAATGAGGGCTGAACAGCAGAGGTTATGGAAAAGGCTTCAACTCAGTTTTAGGAAGAATGTTTGATCAGACAGAGCTGATCAAAATGGAACAGAGTATTTTGAGACACAGTAAGCTCCCAGCCACAGGACTCTCTAGGCAGAACCCGGTTGAGCACTCAGCCAGGGGAAGGACCTAGATTAAGATTCTTCACCATTGGAAACTCTATGCACCACCTGGGATTTTTATAGTACCCCAAAGCATGAGACTGAGGGCATGGGAGACAGTGTTGAAGGGGTTGACCCAACCTTATAAAAGTGTATCTTTCTCATATCCACAAAAAGCCCCCAAGCATTCTGGCTCTGCAGTACCAGTTGTACTGGCTCATTCCCCCAAAGCATGTGAGGGTGGGAGGCTAGATAAGCCTGTCTTCGAGGAGGCAGCATCACCATCTAGGTGAAGAAGAGACACAGGAGGTGAGCATGAGCTCAGCATCTCTAGGGATCTCCCAGGCAGGGGCCCCTGGGCCACTCAGTGGAAGGAGGGTCTCAGCCTAAGCCAAGACAGGTTCTTCCTCTAACCACATCTGATAGGGTGGGTACTGTGGGAGAGGCACAGAATCACACTCAGAACACTTCCGTACTGGAATCCAGCAATGCCCATGGTGGGCTAGGTACTGGGGACAGAAGAATAAATATAGCTCAATGTCTGCCCTCAAGAAAGGGAGAGTCTAGCAAGAGAGATCAGCAAATTTCTTCTATAAAGAGCCAAATAGGAAACAGTTTGGTTTGCAGTCTCTATGGCAACCACTCAAACTCAACTGCTACTGTAATGTAAAAGCAGCCATACACACAATAAAATAAATGGGTGTGGCTCTGTAGCAATAAAACTTTATTTACAAAAACAGGCAGCAGCTGGATTTGGCCCAACGGCCACAGTTCACCCACCTTTGGTCTAGTCTGATGGTTCTCAACATGCTGCACATTAGAATTACCTGCGGGACTTCTCACAAACGGGAATGCCTGAGCTCCACCCCAAATTCCAATTTAAGTGGTCAGAGGCAGGGGTCTGAGATCTGCATTTTCTAAAGCTCCCCCAGGTGACTGTACATGGAGCCAAGACTGAGAATCACTGGTCTCTAGCAGAAGACAGGCACTTGTAATCCAACTATTATCTCAATAATCCACAGGATTTCACAAACCCAGCCCAGAGGAAGTGACTCGCTCAAGGTCATAATACAGTGAGTCAAGAGGCAAGGATTCCCAGCCCATGAACATTCCCCTGCACCGCAGCAGACATAGAGATGAGCTCACACTCCCATCCCAGAGCTTGGGATGCAGGTGCATTCTAGCTCAGGCCTCCTCGTTCCAGGACCGTGAGGACCCAGGAGGAATACCAACCACATTCACCCAACCCACTCTAATGCACGGGACCTATGCTCTCCCTAGGCCGAACCTCAGGACATCATACTAACTCGGGGGCAGAATTCTCAAAACATCTCCCTTTCCTTTGAGAAACACCATTTTAACCAAAGTGTAAACAGTTTATTGGCATCCGGGAGGAACAGAAAGAGGACTGTAAAAACTGTATTTCCTCAGTCCTAAGAAGTGCAGCTACAGGAAACTCTTTACCAATGACACCACTAAGGACCTGCCAAAACGTGCCGCCTGCCCAGAGCTCTGCCCACGCAGGATTTGGGCACAAGGAACCCCCAGAGCCCTGGGGAATGTTGCAAGAGCTTGGCTGAGGCTGGGCGGCCACTGGCAGTGATGATCTCAACGTCTACAGAGCAAACGCACTCAAGCAGACAGGGCAAACCCAGGCATCCCTGGCCTTGCAGGAGCTCTGCGGGTGGCCAGGGAGCCTCTGAGCCCCAGGCCCTCCCCCCTCTCCATGGAGCCACGGGGACAGTCAGGGGCTGGAGAGAGCAAGCATTTGGCGTAATTATTACTGTAATAATATAAGCAGCTACCACGGGCTATGTTCAGTTCTTTCAACAACCCTATGGAGTGGGTTCTCATATTGTCCCTGTTTTACAGATGAACAAACTGATGCACACGGTGGCAGGGGAGTCAGTGAGTTAGTCAGGATTTAAGCTCAGCTGCTCTGTCCCAGATTCAGGCTCAAAGGACTTCAAAGTGAATCTACCAATGCACAGCCTCCCTGCGGGGATGGTGAAACAGACCCAGCGAAAGTCAGGGGCTGGGCAAAACCAGTCTAGGTACCACCCCTCAGAGAGCCATCTCTTCACCGAGAAGAGGCCTGCCAGCTCTGATGACACATAGCGGTGGGCTCGCACAAGGTGCTGAGGACCTGCTCAGCTGGAGAGTGAGCCAGCTCTGTCCACCAGCACCAGCAGACTCCCTGTCATTCAGGAACCTCTCATGCTACCTCTGGGGTGGGCTGTATGCTTTGTTTCCAGAGTCCTGCAGCTCACATGCAGAGCTGCCGGCCCTCAGCTTCCCCACCATGGGTCTCTGCCCAGCCGCGCCCTCCCCGGCTGCTCCCTTCTTTAATCACTGCACATTCAAGTTCCGCCCAGTCTCTAAGGGACAGTGCTTGAGAACATGAGCTCTGGACTTAGATCTGAGTTCAAATTCCGACTGTGCCACCTTGGGAAACTTGCTCAACCTCTCTGGGCTTCCGTGTCTTCATCTAGAAAGTGAGGATAGAGACAGAGCCTGCCTCAGTGCCTGGCAACAGTAGGGGCTCAGCGTATTATCTTAGTTCTGTCTGCACCTCCACTCAGCCTCCCTGGGTTGTCCTTGGGGCAGATCCCGTGCTGGGCTCCAGGACATGAGGCAGAACCAGACACTACTGGGGTCCTGCAGGAATTCCAGGCTAGCCAGGGGGACAGACACAGGTTCACGAATAGCTGTGAGGGTCTTAGAAGTGACATTTCACATCCTGTCACACTCTCCCAAGATTTTTTTAAAAATCTGGCTCTTTTCCCCCTGACTACAGTCAGTTTCACTAACTCCTGACAAGTCATATAAGAGTTTTTAAAAATCAGGTCAAATCACATTTGGAGAGCTTCAAAAGGCTCCCAGAATTTTCTCCCTCCCTTACTTTGCAGTCTGGGTTTTGCTGTCCTGCTCCCACTCTCTCCCACCCTGTACTTCCACAGACGTGCACCCCATTCATGTGTTCCAAGCACATCAGAACTCAGCAGCCACAGAATAGGGTGGGTACACAGGCACCAGGCTGGAAGGGACCTCCAGACTTAAAAGCCGCAAGGATAAGAGCCTCCAGAAGAAGGCCACAAGGCAGGCCTTGTTCTATCATAAAAGCAATGGACCGTAACCAAAACTCTTTCCAGGTTACAGTGTCTCTTACTCTTCTCAATAACCCACGAAGTCATCATGGTTAGTAAGTCTTCCTAAACTGGGGATCCAAGGCAAGGCCTACATCCATGCATCTTTCTGGTACCTGTGCCTAATGCAGGGTCTGGCACACAATAAGGTGCTCAGTAAGTGAAAAAAAATTTTTTTTTACAGGTGAGAAAACTAGCTCAGAGAGATTAAGAAACTTGCCCAAGATGAGGAGAAACACAGGTCTGCTTGGGGACAAGGAGAAGCTGGGTGTAGAGAGTGACAGTGGGCAGAGGCCATGGGCAGTGGTGACTGGAAGGTGATAAGGAGGAAAGGCAGATGAAACCCTGGAGGAAATGCTTGACCAAGACAGAACAAAGACAGGTGGGGGTTGGGGGTGGGGGAGCTGGCTGGAGAAGGACTGGAGACAGTGAGAAGATGGAAGTTTTTGAGACAGACTATCAGCTGTGAAGAACAGGTTTCTTTTTTTTTTTTAATTACTATTATTTTTAATGTTTATTTATTTTGAGAGAGAGAGAGAGCATGAGCAGAGGAGGGGAGAGAGAGAGGGAAATACAGAATCTGTAGTAGGCTCCAGGCTCTGTGCTGACCGCTCAATGCAGGGCTCGAACCCATGAACTGCAAGATCATGATCTGAGCCGAAGTCAGATGCTTAACTGACTGAGCCACCCAGGGGCCCCTGTGAAGAACAGGTTTCTAAACTCCTGAACCTTATCAGGCACAGCTGACGGAAGGGTGTGACAGCCCGGGAAATGCAGTGCAGGAAAGGGTTTGCCATAGTTTTCTTCCCTGAAAAATGTAGATAATTTGTTGTTAGAATGATGAAAAGCATCCTTAAGATAAAGTGTTCTGTCAAATGCTGCTGTTGGGCCTTGAGGCCTCCAATACTGACCCAAACCCAGCAACTGGCATCTTTTTAAAAAAAAAAAAAGGAAGAAGAATTCAAAACACGATTGATTTGTCTTTGCATCTACATCAGAAGAAAAATGACAAAATGGACTCTTTTACCAAAAAATGCACTTTGAATGATAATCCCAAGAGAAAGCTGAGTGTAAGACTTTATTACAGTATGGGAATTACTCTGTCATCAGCCTGTTTGTGCTACAGCAGATTTCAAGGTTGCAAGACCCAAAGAAAGGGGGTCATGGCCTGGGGCCAAAGACTGCATCCTATTTTGTGGCAAAGGAGTATATGAATGAATGGATTCCATGCTTCTTGGCTCAAGCACTCTGATTTTACAACCCTCTGCCCCTCTCTACCCGCGCCCTCCCCCATCTACAGAGCAGAGGTCACAAAGCCACAAGGTCCCCTTGTAATCCTACTTCCTGTAGATGCCGGTCTGGCTTTCTGAACAACCTCTTTAATTTGACCACACAACCCACAGTTGTCTGGAAACAACTCAGGGAAGCTCAACTACCTTGTAAGTCCAAGATACCCCAAGCCCTGGCAGGGGCCGCGCACGGTGACATGGTTCTGATCGGCCAGGGGAGAGCAGGAAGAATTTTGCCAGAGGGCTCCTAACAGGAGTTTGGCAGCCTGTGCCCTGCCCTCCACAAATCCTTGGGCCACAGTTTTATTCTAAGCCAGAATCACTGGTCTGGGTTCCAGGGCCACCCTCTAGAGCTGCACCACAGAAAGTGGTGTTGAGAGCAGCCAGGCTGTTGCAGCGCAATTGTTCCCAGAGTGCAAGACTTGTTATTTGTCCTCAGAAATTCACAAACCACCTCTACAGTCCTTCCCTATAGCCTCAGTTCCTTCAGAGAAATGCAAACAGTGGCCAAACTTCCAGCTTCAGAGAGGCAGAGAGAGCCAGGGAAGACTAGGTTATGATCCCGCCTGGGCCACTGGCTGGCAACTGGCTGGCAACCCGTCTGACCCTGGGCAAATCTCTGCAGCCTCATGGGGAAGACAGACAGACAGACAGTCACCTGGGGGCTGTCGGGAAGTAATGAGAACATGTGTGAATCCACACAAAGGTCAAGGAGGCCATCATCACTGAAGCTGGGCTGCAGAAGGGTGCCTCCTCGGACATGCATTGCACGTACGCCATGTGAGACGGAGGAGGAGATGCAGAGAGGGGACAAGTCCACAGGTCCTAACCACTCTGCTGAAGGGGATGAGACACAACCTCTGGAAAAGCTGTTCTGGCCACTGTGCTCTTCACCAGTGAGAGTGGGCAGGTGGGCAGCTCTCCCCTGGGCTCAGGTGGGAGCAACAGCGTAAGGTATCCGGAGGTAGGTGTGAAGTGAGGGACAGAGCAGTAAAGAGATCAGGCAATAATGCTGGAGAGACTGGGTGGTGGGTGCAAAGCAAAGACACACAGAAACGGAGCTTGGGATGGATTCTGAGGGCTCTGCTTTGGGGTTTTATTGGAAATGGAGAGCATGTCAATGTCCGGAAGTGGAGGGGAACCATGTGCTCAGCAGGAAGAGGGGGGGATGGAGTATGGGGGGCGGGGGAAGTGGGGGATGGGATGGAAATGTAACCATGCTTGGGAAAGGTGACAGGGTTGATCTAGAAGACACCTGACCCATGCCTGGCTGGCTCAGTCTGCGTGCGGCTCTTGCTCTTGGGGCTGTTTGGGCTCCACGTTGGGGGTACAGATTACTTATAAATAAAATCTTAAAGAGAGAAAAGAAGGAGCCACCACCCCAGAGATGTTCACAGCAAAGTTAACTTCAAAGATCCAGTACCTGGGGGGGCGGCTAGAACAGATGAGGTGTTAGGACAGTTATCCTTGTTCAAGTCCTCTCTTCTCCGGACTAAAAGGCCACAGCGTCATTTCTTCCAGCCAGGGAAGGAGGGCCAAAATGCAGTCACTCCAAGTGTTCTGTTCTTTTTCTACACAATCAGAAACAGGCCCTTTGTGCCTGATACCCAAAAGCCCTCTTCACTAATCATGTTACCTTTGCTTGTAAGGGCTCAGTCGCCTTTACCACCACTGCGTACACACACAGGTGCGTCTACCACCAGGTGAGGAGCTCTGTATGGGGGTGGGGCACGGCCTTGACATGGCACAATTACACATGAGGAGGGCCAGGCAGACACAAGCAAGGCCCAGAGGCATGACCTGTGGGCGGGGGGACAGGAGAGACTGACTGTGTCTGAGTTTTGCTGAGGGACGGGGTCTGAGCTAAACCTGCAATTGCTAGGCGGGATGAGGTGGTGGGAGGGAGGACAGGCTTGCCAGCCTCAGGAATGGACATGGACGAAGCTGCAGAGCAGTAGAAATTCAATGAGTTTAGGGAAGAATGTTCTCCAGCATAGCAGGAAAAGGAGACAGGGACCACCTTGTGGGGGACCTTGAATGCCAGGTTATAGCAACTCATCATTATTCCAGAAGGCAGTGGGAAGCCATTGGAGATTCCGAGATGCCAAGTAACCAGAGCAGAGCTGTGCATTCACTGGAGGCATGTAATGTCAGCTGTCCTCCAGGACAGGGTCGTAGGTGGGGCCAGCACTGAATGCACAAAGCGCAGCAGAGGAGAAAGAGAGCGGAAGCCAGTGGATCACCAAGACGTAGCCAGCCGCAGCCGGCTTTCAAACACACTTTTTATGAATAGTGCTTTGGGCCTCGGTGGAAACAACCTCATTCTCTACCTATTTCCTATCTCATTCTTCAATTTTCTCCCGAGTTTCTGAGTACGGTTCTCCTGAGGAAGTCATTAACAGGAGCTGCAGTCTGTTCTAATTATAAAGCATGCTCGGAGTGCCAAGGCAGACGAGGGATGGTGCCCATGTCTGGCCTCACAAACACACTGGGGCACTGGGTTAAATAGGCCCATGGTTGGACCACATGGGAGCAAATGCCCTGTCTTGTGCTGGGGTGCTGCACATGTTATTTAATAATTCCCGTGCCCAGCTCTCCTCACTGGGGATAATAAAAATACCTATGACAAGGATTGTTGCAAGAAGGAAGCAAAGAAGAGCTTAGCACAGCACCTGGCACAAAACAGGAGCTTAGTATGTATTAGTGAAATCATCCATTATCTCCAGTTGTCATTTAGCTGCAAACCTCAACTCCAAACTGTGCAAATGCCCTTTAATTACGAAGGGACTATGCTGTGTGATGACTAATGTACTGGACTGGGAGTGGGAGGCCCAGCCCTGCTCAGGGGGGCTCCCTGATTTTGGGTGATTTCCAGCAATTCAATTCTTTACCCCAGGAGGCCCGCTCACTCTGCTTCCTGGAGTGGCTGAGACAATACAAATGTGAGGACCCAGGGCAAACTACAAAGTACCCACGTGAGGGGCCACTGCTCCCCTGCCTCCAGCTTCAGCTGGGAGTCTAAGAAGGGATCTGCCTCAGCGGGAGAGGCACTTCCAACTTGCCCATCTGTTGGCTTCCCTCAGAAATCACTGTGACAGGCTCTTCGAAGGCCAGCCCAAGGAAACAGATGTCACAGCCAGAACAGCAGGGGCTCATATCCAGCCTGGCCAAGCATGGGCTTTCCTGGGGTGACACATAGCCCAGTCTAGAAATCAAATTCCTCTTAATTCCCATTATGGGTCAGGCCCTAGGTTTTCCCTGCAGCCCTGTGGTAATGGAGGCCCAGCCAGGGGCCCCTCACACCCATTACTAACGTCACAGAACCACACCACTCTTTGGCCAGGCCCTTGGAGCCACTCGAATGCCTCCCTATGTCAGATCACCCAGAGTCCCCACCTGTTCTCCTTATGAGTTCCAATCCCACACTTTTCCCACCAGACCCCACCTCTACGTCTGTGATTTGGGACAAGCTGTGCCCTCTGTCTGGAGTACTCATTCTTTCCCCAGCCACTTTCCAGGGCCAGACTAAAACCTACTCCCACCTCTTCCAAGGACCCTGCCCTGATCCCCCTCCCGGAATCAATCAATCAATCAGATGTCACTGTAATGGTGACCATTTTGCCACGCAGTGGAAAGCCAGATGTCTGCTGCTCTGCCCCCCCAGCTTCCTTCTCTCCACCTACTCCACAATGCCCTCTTCTGCATTCTCCACCGCCCAGGCCAGTGGGCTCCCTCAGTACATGTGCAGGGAACTGAACTACTAACTGCCCCTCACCCCCATGAACGAGTTAGCAGTTCTACATACTTAGACCAGGGACTGACATCTTCACTGTGTATTTCCCAGTCTGAAAAAAATGAGGTGCATCCTCACTGGAAAAGTGGTTTCTGAGGGCAGACGGGCAAAACCACTTAGCCGTGGGGACAGCTGCCTTTAGGCAGGAGAAGCCCAAGGTGACAGAGCCTGGGAATGTATAGTGAGAATGTGGTGGGGACAGAAACCGAAGGTCAATAGTACTCCCCACTCCCCTGCCACAGGAACTGTCAACTGAGTCAGCAAGTCCTGGGGAGAGCTGGGGCCGGCGCCTTTAATCCTCCCAGAACAAGCCGGCAGCAGGGAAAGCTGGAAAGCTCAGAGGGGCAGGCCTCGTGTCAGGGCCCCGGCCCCTATGCTGCAGCCAGCAAGCTGAGGCGGCGACCTGGAGAGGCAGGCAAGCCCCGGCCCTGCCTGGCAGCCCACTCTGACCTGCCACTGCACATAAATTATAGGGAGGAGGCCAGTGGCCAACTGGCTTCAAGGCCAGCCCTGCCTCCCTCCAGCACAAGGAAGCTTTGTGCGGCTCAACACTCATTATCTGGCATCTCAGCCACACCGGAAAGGGCAAATAATGGGGTAAGCGCGACACATGTTATGCAGCCGTCCCTCCCTGCACAAACCTGTCCTTGCGTCCCCACTCCTTACGGGGTGAAGTCTCAACTAACTCCTTAGGAGGACATTTGTGGCCCTTCAGTCTGGCCACAAATCTTCTCAGAAAAACCTCCTTCTGGTCTAATGCATGTATGCATGCAAATAATCTTTGTCGTGGGGCACCTGGGTGGCTCAGCCGGTTGAGCATCTGACTTCAGCTCGGGTCATGCTCTTAAGGTTCATAAGTTCAAGTCCCACATCAGGCTCTCTGCTGTCAGCCCAGAGCCCGCACCAGATCTTCTGCCCCCTCACTCTCTGCCCCTCCCCTGCTTACATTCTCTCTCTCTCTCAAAAATAAATTAAGAATTAAAAAATGAATAAAAAAATTAAAACAAAAAATCTCTGTTGAGCACCTACTATGTGCTGGGAATGATGCTGAAGAATCCCTGGGTTCCACCATCCCAAAGCCTGTGCAGATCACACACCAGCCTCTAGCTTAGAGCTCTGCATACAGGAGGTGCTCAATACTTGGTAGCTATTATGGCTCCCACCCATCCCTGAGGACAGAGGAAGCTGTTCTTCCCAGATGCCCACCTGCCCACTCATCTATAAATCTTACTACTCCACCAAAAAAGTGGGCACCAAAGCCATTCTGCTTGTTGGAGGCCTACCAGGTGCCTATCATTTAGAGTGTGCTGGCTGCTCTGGAGGGCCCAGGGGTTCGGGGAGCCACCCTACACTGGAGTTACTGGAGGTCTGGGACCTGGGGTTTCATGGCACGTTGGGCCTTCAGACAACCTCTGTGAGGGCACTCATCTGACAAGCATTCCTGGGCCCACTCCAAGCTGTGTGGGGTGTTCTTACGGCGGCTCTCCTGGAGCCTTGACATGTGTGGCAGCTCCTGCCAGTGGCGTGGACATGGGTACACAGAGAAAGAAAGGGTGGGAGATCAGGAAGCTTCCTGAATGGCTTGAAAGCTGAGCTGGACTGGGGAGGATGAAGAGGATAAAGGTACAATACATGTAAAGATAGAGGGGCACGTAGGTAAAATCCTGGCTAAGGCAAGAGGTTTCCAACTGGTGGGGCAAGAAATAGGGAGCAGTGGGAAGCCTTTCAGACAGATAAGGGTCAGCTTGAACTTCATGCTATGAATCTAGACATGATAGAAGCCAATGAAGAGTGTTTAAGAAATGACATGACCAGAGTCACGTTTGAAAGACAGAAGATGAAGGACCAACCACAAGAGTCAAGACTTAAGCACTATGGGACGTCAGGTATGAGGTTTTTCTTCTGACAGCATTTGAAACAGCTGTAGTAGTAAGCAATCCGACAATAGATCAATCTCCTAAACATTAATAACGAACCAGACTATACAAAAAGAGATGCTACACAGGATAACACACTTGTAGGAAAATACGGTGCATCTTTAAAAGACATACTTTTTGACATGAGAATGTGGGCAACTTCTGTGCAACTAAGTAATGATCAAAGATCTCATGACATGTGTAGGTCAGAGAAGGCTTGTAAGAGCAAGGTGGTAGGAGGGGACTTCCACACAATCAGAAGGTCAAAACAGGTTTGTATAAAACACAGACGGGAACAAGTGAACATAGGTTATGATTATGAAGATATGTGCCGAAGTTTTAATTTTTTTTAAAGATTTTACTATTTTTTTAGTTTATTTATTTATTTTGAGAGAGAGAGAGAGAGTATGAGTGGGGGAGGTGCAGAGAAGTTGGGGAGAGAGAGAATCCCAAGCAGGCTCCGTGCTGTCAGCACAGAGCCCAACACAGGGCTCAATTTCATGAATCTCCACACCCAACCTGGAGCTCAAACTCACAATCCCAAGATCAAGAATCACATGCATGCTCTACTGACTAAGCCAGCCAGAAGCCCCATGTCTAAGGTTTTGGACCAGAGGTCTGCAAAGTTTTATTTCTGTAGTCAAGTTTTATTGGAACTCAGCCCCATCTGGTCATTTATCTATTGTCTCAGAACTGAGTAGCTGCAACAGAAACTGCGTTGCCCCAAAACCTAAAACACTTAATGGCTGGCCCTCTACAGAAAGTTCAGTGGCTCCTATGTGACACACATGGGAATTTACCCAATCAGAACAAGCGACCACCCTGGGAGGCAACATACGTATTCCCAAAGCCCCTCTGGGCTCCTGTCTGAGTCAGGCCCCCACAGGAGGCCACACGTTTTTTTGAACATCTCGGGGTGGTAAACCTTCCATCGTCTAGATCTAATTTCTGGAAATTGCCCAAGGCTTTTCCAAACTAATTCAGGTGAAAAGGTGGGTGTTTGTGCCAAGAAATGAAACGTGCAAGCTTGCCAGGGGCAGGACGCGTGCCTTAGACGCTGGATGAACTGAAACCACAGTGAGAAATGAGGTTTCATTATAAAGTTATGCAACTTTATTCCTTGTGTCTTATTAATTGGGGACAACAGTCATCTGATGTTTGGGCCAGAGCCTGAAAGTAAAAAAGCCTCATTTGCTTGTGACTACTTCTTACAAGACCAACCGCATTCCACAGAAACCTACAGGGGGGATGGCTGTCCTAGAAAGTTTTTGAAAAAGACAGGGCCTTGTGACAGAGAAGAACACCTGGTTATTTTATACATGGAGACACTGTGGGCCACAGAGGGGCTAGGACTTGTCCAAAGTCACTCAGCCATAGAAATTTGAGGTTCAGTTATCTACAGTGTTCCAGGTTCTGAGCCAGGAGCTTCAGGAATACATCAAAAATGAGTACAGAGGTTCAGTCAGTTAAGCATCCAACTTTGGCTCAGGTCATGATCTCATGGCTTGTGAGTTCCACTCCAGCATCCAGCTGTCTGCTGTCAGCACAGAGCCTGCTTCGGATCCTCTGTCCCCCGCCCACCCCCACCTCTCCCCTGCTTGCATGCTCTCAAAATTAAATAAACATAAAAAAAAATGAGTACATGTTCTCCAGGAACAGAGTCCCTGGTATACAATAAGATGGGAATGTCAATAAAAACAAGAAAGTTTGATAGGCCTTGGCCATCTCCCCCTGACCTAAATCTGTTTCCTTATGTGAAAAGTAGATAATGTCCTCCTTATAGAGCTCCTGGGAAGATTAGTGATTTGATATACCTAAAGCACCCAACAGAGTATAGCATACAATGAGTGTTCAATAAAAAGCAGCTTGTGGGGAGGCGCCTGGGTGGCTCAGTTGGTTAGGCATCTGAATTTGGCTCAGGTATGATCTCACAGTTTGTGGGTTCGAGCCCCATGTCAGGCTTTGGGCTGACAGCTCAAAGCCTGAAGCCTATTTCAGATTCTGGGTCTCCCCTCTTTCTGCCCCTCCCCCACTGGTGCTCTCTCTTGAAAATAAACATTAAAAAAATCAAAAACAAAAACAACAACAAAGCAGCTTAGGTTGCCTGGCAGGCTCCAGTTGCTAGAACATGAGGCTCTTGATCTCGGGGTTATAAGTTCGAGCCTCCCATTGGGTGTAGAGATTACTTAAAAAATAAAGTCTTAAAAAAAAAAAAAAGCAGCTCATAATCTCAGGCAAGAGAGTGGGATATTTTCTTGTTGCAATATTCTGCAATCCTCACCCACAAGTGCGCGTGCACGCGCACACACACACACACACACACACACACACACACACACACACCCTCTTCTATACAGGAAACTCTTCAAGACTGCAAGGCTTCACTGGGCACCTGTCATGTGCAAGGACTGCTTCTGCCTGCCTCCTACAGGGAAGTTAACAGAGGGGAAAAACTGCAATCTGCCTTTGGAGCAGCAACATTCCCAGCCCAAGGGAACGGTCCCCTCTCCCAGCTAACTCCTTGAGCTGACCACAGTTGTAAACACAGCACAGACAAATAGGAGCACGGAAACAGAAGCAGATGAAAAAAGCAGGTTGTTTGGGCTTTTAGAGGCAGCCAGGACAGATTCCTTCCAAAGGGGCAAGGAAAATCCTCACACCTTCACAGGTCTGGAATAAAGCCAGTAAAATCCCTCCACAACGGTCATTCTCCTTTCATGGAATAATAGCCCAACGCATCAGCGGCAGTTAAGGGAGAGACGGTGTGCAGTTGTGGCTTCCTGTGCCTGGCAGCACAGTTCTGATACAGGTCCCTGCCCAGGCTCTGGCTGTGACCACGGACACAGACAGATGATGTCCCAATGGAACACGAAGGGCCAGCAGGGCCAGCGCTGGCACCGAGCAAGCCTGGTGAGCTTATATAACAAAGGGCTTGTCACCACTTCCTGTGATCCTCATTGCCCACATTCCAACACAATGAGACACTCTCAGCCCTGACTTTGAAGTTCAACAACTCATTCAGATGGCAGGGCTGAGAGGCAGAGAGCCTGCACTGGCTTACCTTCTCATTCTCTTTTGCACTTGAGATATCATTAGCTTGTAAAAAAACAAAAAACAAAAAACAAAGTATCTCTGCCATTAAATAATGTTTGTTTTTAAAATCTGAAAAATATCCAATCTTCCAGTGGCAACCCCTGTTCACATTTGGATCTATTTACTTAGAGTCTTTTTTTCTACATAAATATGTATGAATGGGGTAGGGGGAGAATACAAATAATTTTTTATATCTGACCCCTTCCCCTCTTGACTATTCTGCAGTTGAGTCACTCAGCTCCGCTTTGGTTGGCTGCGGCCCTTTGCCCTGGCATGTGCCGCACACTAGCCATTTCTCACACTTGGGTATTTAGGGGATTTCCAGGTTTTCATTTTCCCAATTGCTGTTGGTTACCAGTAACTAAATCATGTGAATCTCTTCCCTCTATCCTCAAGATATATTCCTACCAGGGCACACACTGGGTCACGGAGCAGCAATTTTTCAGCTTCTCTGTCTTGTGCCCTCACTGTTTGCTGTCACTCTTTCTGACCTGGAACTGAGTATACAACATTTTTAGGGTAATTTTGATTTATTAAGTCCTTTCACAGGAGCCTTAACAGCTGACCTCATAATAGGGATAAGCACTCTTATTTTAAAGATGGGAAGACTGGCACAGAGAGGTCAAGCAGCTTGCCCAAGGTCACAGACCCGCATCTCTGAATCAGACGAAGCCTGAGCAGTGTTCCTTCACTGTCCTATATGATGTCTCTCACAGTCCCCTAGGCTAGCATTTGAACAGGTACTATGTGGGTATTTTAAAATCAATGCATGAATCTGCAACACACACGCTGGTTACAAATCCTCAAGACACACCCCGTGACTTTGGATCCACCTGTGAATGTTTGTCAGTGTTTTGACCATCCAGCCATGAACCAATGCAGGGAAATGCCACAGTCCTTCAGCAAAAGGGCTCTTTATTTCAGCAATGGGGACAATTCTCATTTACAACTAAAGAACTAAAGAGTAGAACAGGTCATGCCCCTAATGGCTATAGGAATAAACTTTATAATGACAATCTAACTCAGTAATCTCTGATATTTAGACTGTGAAGGCAAGATGTCCTTAAATTTCACATTCAAACAAGACTTTGAAATTTAAATACACAGATCTTCTAAGGAAGCCTTACTTCTTCCTACAAGGGAAGCCCTGAGTTCCCTTTTTGAATTTTTTAAACAAAAAGGTTGGGGGAAGACAAGAATTTATAAACTTCTTCTTTTGTTTCAGTACCCTTTACAGATCTAAAGTCCTTTTCCCATCCATAACTATAAGGCAGCCATCAGAAATGTCCAAAATAAGATGACTCTGAATTGTAAGTGTACAACTGAAATTTACTCTGAGTAAGAAATGTTTGAGTGCAAACAGAGCCTCGAGCTGTTGAACTTGAAGGAATCCAATACTATGAAGTGCTTATGAGGTTGTGAAGAAATAGGTAAAACCAGAAGAAACCATCAAGAGCAAAGGGTTACAAGATTTTCTGGGATAACCATTCCCCAAAGGATCAGACAGGTGTAAAAAGGGCATTTCTAATTTATGAAGAGAGGAATCGAAAAAAAATCAAGAATGAGGCCTCACCCTATCCATTGACTCCAGCTTCTTACTTCCAAGCTGCTTAATCAGCATCCCTCTGTGAGCTGTCACATTCAAAAATTTCTGCTTCCTCTGGGGACTCCATGTCTGATAATCTTTAAGGCCTTCTCAAAACAAAGGACAGAGATAAGTTCCTTGGCTCTTTCACGAGGAGGCCCACTCCTGTCCTCATGTGTGGGTGATAAAGAATCAGAACAAGGGTGCAGACAAAAATCAGGATGGGGTGGGACAAGGGAAAGGAAGGCAGACCCCAGTAGCAAGCCTGGGTTTGGTGTCTGCACTTTGACAACATTCAGGCCCAAGGCCTGTGTGTATGTGTGTGATCTGGGCCTTGACAATGTTCTCAGCCATCCTGTGGGTGACTAGGAAGTGATGACACCAATTCCTACCATCTTGTCACTTGGCAGTCACACCACAGATGGCTTTCAGATGGCTCCTGAGCCCTACAGAAGCTCAGCAAGCAGGGGTTGACTGACAGTTGAATTCCCCAAGCATGTGTCCCATGTGTGCAGCACAGGCCCCCTGAGCTGGACTGATGGCACATTACTCCTGGATCTTTATTTATAAAGCATCTCTTCTGGGCTCAGAAAGCACGTTCTGCTGGCCAGAGGGGCCTCTCTGATTCAGTACTGAATGTGGAAGGAACTGGTTGGCAATCCTCAGGGGGCCCTTCGATGGAGCCCATCAAACATCTTCATCACGGCTAATGTTTCTTCCCCTCTGGGGACCTGATGGCTCCTAAGCACTCACTGCATCTCAAAGAGCTTCTCCCCACAGAGGACGTCCTCTAAAGGTCAGCATCCCAGCATCGGCCAGAGCCCCAGCATTCTCTTCCCTCTTTTGCATTCCCTTCTTCTGAAGGTTCCAGCTACACCACAAGCAGCAAGCAGCTTTACCGTGGCCTCCTCCTACATCCTATCGACAGCCCCAACATTGAGCTCCATGAGGTGCTGTCATCCGATGGCAGAGTAAGCCTCAGCCCAAGACCGGGGGACTAGCTCTGTGACCCCCCAGGACAAACACTGCCCACTTCCCCATCTCCATCACCTGCACAGCTTCCCTCAGGGATAGGCTGCCCACGTGGTGGCTCTGCCCTTGCCTGCTCTGCAGCAACAACAAGCCAAGGTGCTGCCGGACTCACACAAGACCCCCTTGCCTGACTCTCCCACCAGTAGGACTACGCGTGGAGATGGACCTCCATTTTCAGCCGAGGCCCAGGGGACCCCCTGGCACAACATGTCTCTGACGGACGGAATGCAGGCAAAGGCCCTGGTGGAGCGGGTAACTCACAAACTCTCACAGGAGGCATGTCAGCCACTGACGAGATGATCCAAGAAAACCCGTGCTTCACAAGTACTCAATTGTCCTCCATTGACCGGTGTCATCGCAGGCTGCCTGAGCAGTCAGTCACAGTGGTATTTTGTGGCTTAAGGATGCAGAATGGGGTTAGGCTCTTACTCCTTCTGCCTGAGGTATCTGAGGTCTCCTAACTGGGGTCCCCACCTCTTAGCTCTGCTTAGGCCTCCCCCTTCCCACCCTCTCCAACCAATGCTCTTAAACTGCAGACAAACGGGTTTTGCCAAAGCACAGATCTGACCCTGTTACTCCCTGGCTCTACCACTTTCCATTACAAAATAAAGACTACGCTCTGTGATCTGGCCCTCAGGACTTCGGACACCTGGCCTCGGCTCCCATTCTGGCTGTCTTTCACCTTGCACTTTCTCACAGCCTCTCCCTCTGTCACTTGATACTGCTCACAGTGCCCCCAACCCTGACACCCTCCTCACATCCACCAATGTCCAAATATCCAAATGTTCCCTTTTCCAGGAAGGCCCAGTGCTATGCTACCTCCTCCATGAAGCCTTCTCGATTCTCCTTGAGCAGCATTATCCTGAGAACACATAGAAAGAGTACCTGGTCCAAACCAGAAGCTTATCAGCTTTCTAGTTTTTAATGGATTTGATATCATGGTTTTGAGGCCAGGTGATAGAGAACTACCACCTCTGTCAGTGTGTCCTATACCTGCGTAGCACAGAGATTAAGGGTAGACAGAAGCTGGACTAACTGCGTGGGGCCCCTCATCTGCAGCTCTTCCTAGCTGCATCACCTTTGATAAGGTACTAAAAAAAACAAACAAACAACAAAGCCCTGTTTGCCTCAGTCTCCCCATTTTTAAAATGGGACAGTTAATAGGATTTACATCCTAGGGAATGCTGTAGGGAAATTCAGTGAATGAATCTATATATAAAGGATGATGACTCAGGGACAGTTTTTACTTTTACTCTCCCACTGTAAGGAATCATGGATCAATACAAACTGATCATCAAAATAAGGACAGGGCTACTTTTTGAGGACACCATTACCAAGCTAGACAGGGCAGCCCCACTGGCTTGACTGTGACTATAGAAAGCCCAGAGTTCTAGGCTGAGGCCTAGGATAGACTATGGCCAAAAGAATATGAAAACAGTCATAAGGCTCTTCCTACATGCCAGGCATTGTGGACAGCCATTTAAACAAATGATTTTATTAAAGCCTCACAATGACCCCGTGTACTGCCCCTGGACCTCATCTCCAGAATGTTTCACATTAAAAAGGGGGATTCTAACAGGACCACATCAAAGACCTGCCGTGAGGATCATACATGGGAAGTGTCACATAGCTCCGAGGCATGGAGTGAGCAGTCAGGAAATGCCATCTATCATTGTTAAACTCCCATTAGGACAGATGCAGCATTCCAGGCCTGGAACTTAATCACTTATTCCAAGTTACTAAGCTTTCAAGCATCAGGGCCAGGATTTGAATACAGACTTCTGACCCTAAAGCTGGTATCATTTCATGCCACCACGGTTGGACACAATTAAGGTTCCACGGTGTTTAAATCAACAGCTCTGGGCACCTGTGGTTCGTGGCCTTGCTGGCTACCCCCCACAAAGGACGAAGAACCAGGAAAGAGAATGCCTAGCCTCCTATACAATGTCACTCTCAGCTGGGCAACTTCCGCTCTACTTCTACGTGTTTGGGATGGAGGTCCTGGGTGGCAAGATCCTACCTGCTACCCTGGAATCTACTCCTGACTGCTCCTCTGCTCTTTGCTTTGGACCCCCAAATCCACCTGGGATTCCAACCTTGCTCCCCATTGGGTCATGCATTGGCACTGTTTACCCCTCAGTGCTAACCTCAGCCCACCCACTCAGAAACTGGTCTAGCCTGCCACTTCCTGCCCAGGGATGTCCTGGACATGGGGTCCATCAGTACCCTCCACACTTATAATACTGGAGGGTACTTGCCCTTAGCAGTGGGTGTGCTGCCTGGAATCTGGCTCTATGGGGAACTGCTGCAACTCGCAGCTTCCTTCTGCCTTTGAAGATATGATCAGACATCTGAGGGTCTCACACATCTGAGGGTCATCATGTGGAAGAAGTAAGGTTAGACTGGTTCTACTTGACCTCAAAGAGTCCAACTAAAACAGGAGCGTCTACAGAGAGAAAGAAGTCAACCAGCAGAGCTCCTGTAACACTGAGTACTCAACAAACCTGTGCTAAACTGGAGTGAACAACAAAAAAGCCAAAAACCAAAACAAAACCTTGCAAGCCCAGCTGTGCAAAGGGGTGGGTAGTTTTGTGGCCTGGGAGGTGACAAATCCCTTCATCACTGGAGGTTTTCAGGCGTGGATGCCAAAGGGTTGGATGAGCCATCCCCAGGCTCCCCTGGAATTCTAAACTAAGGTCCAGGACTGCAGCTTTCAACCTTGGCTGAGTATCAGAATATCTGGGGAGCTTCCTGAAATACTGATGCCCAGAGAACCGTGATGGTAGTTACCCTGGGGAACTGAAAATTTTCAAAAATGCTCCCTAGGTGATTCTCATGTGTTATGAGGGCTGGTCTAGGGTTCAGTGATGCTGTATGGCACACAATATAGTGAACTAGGTAGATACCCTCAGCCTTTCAAGACCATAAACATGTTCACCAGTCTTCAAAAATCTGCATTTTTTTCTTGGTTTATTCCCAATGAATACTCCTGGACTTAATTTGTGCCATCAGCACCAATTCATTAATGTCACAAACCTCACAGTGGACACTGCAAGATGGATTATCCTGACACAGCCTGAGCCAGAGAAAGAGAAACGTGCAGCAGGGGGTCAGAAAGGGTCTCTTGCTGATTAAAGACACAGGACACCTGAGCTAAGGAGGCCAAGAAAGGTTGGGGATGAGGGAGAACTCTGTGAATTCGTGTCACTTGAATTGGATTTTGGCGGGTGTGAAAAGCATCCAAGTGACCAAAATAATGTGGTCCTCATGTGCCACACCTTCAAGTCTTAGCCAGGCCCCAAATCTGAGCTCTTCTGCCCACAGCGAGCTCCACTACTGCCTATGCCCTCCTTGGGCTCCAATGCTTCTCCTCCGCATGCAGTCATTACACCTCTCTCTCTATCCTGGCACTGAACTCTGCCTTGCATTGGAGAGAGCCCTGGGCCTTTCCAATATCCCTCCTGCGCTTTGAGGGAGAGCATGGGACTCACTCATCTCCGAATGTCCGCAAGGCTTAGCTTAGTGCTGGAACATGGTAGGTATGTTAACTGCACAGATGACTGAGTTTGCATCCCTTTCTCCACAAGTCACCATGTGAAAGCTGAAGCAGACACACCCAGATAAGGCCATACAGGTAGGGCAGAACACAGAAAGTGGTCGCCCCAAATATATACAAACATCCAGTCCCCTGATCCTGGACGGGGATGCCGACTCCACAAGAGGTCAGTTGAGGCTTTCCTGGGTTCATCCCACCCTCAGTCTCACACTTGCATCCAAAGACAAAGCACTAATACCCAGTTACTTCCCTCAGGTGTCAGGAATTGAATGTGTAATAAGCGCATGGGTATCTGCAGGCACAAGGTGTCATTTTTATGAAGACAAGGTGAAATCATCATTATCATAATAGCTGATCAGACCTAAACTCAGTCACAGTGAGACAGTCAAAATATTTAAGCCTAAAAAGGCACCTGAAGAAATACAGATCATAGAGCAAGAAACGAGGAGAAGATGCCCTGACACAGACTGGTCATTCAGAAAAACAAAATTAAAACCCTACCTCATACCCTGAAATCACACTCCAGACAGATTAAGACTTCAGTATTTAAAAAAAAACAAAAACAAAAACAAAAACTATTAGAAGACAATACAGATTAACACTGGACTAAGGAAGACTTTTCTATGCAGCATACTCCAGAAATCATGAAGACCATTGAGAGTTATTTAACAACAGAAAACAATTTGGTGTAAGCAACAGCAATCACCAAACACAGAACTGAAACACAAATTATAAATCTGTAAAAAATATTCTACAACCCAAATGGCAGGTAAGGAAGGGGCTGCCATCCTTCATCCACAAAGAGCTCTTATAAGTTAATAAAAAGATAGACCCTATAGGGACATCCGGGTGGCTCAGTTGGTTAAGTGGCTTACTCTTGATTTCAGCTCAGGTCACGGTTCGTGGGTTCAAGCCCTGCATTGGGCTCTGTGCCGACAGCATCAGAGCCTGCTTGGGATTCTATCTCCTTCTCTCTCTGCCCTCCTTCTCTCTCAAAAACAAAAACAAAATCAAGATAAACCCTGCAGTAGAAAGGACAGACAGAAGATATAAGTATAAACTTTTAGAAATGAAACATAAATTGTCAAAGCACATGGGCACCAGTAACCAAAAAATTACAAGTGAAACTAAATTGGATTAGAGTAAAACAGGCGTAAATGTGTGAAATCTTTCTAGGATTCAGTTTGAAAGCACATATCAAAAAATTCCCCTTCTTACCCAACAATCCTCGTTCTAGTACTCAGTCCCAGGGAAACCATCAGAGACTTAAGAATTCCGTTACAAAGATGGTCATTAGGGCACTATTAAATTAGGGAAGACTATGGAAAGCCTAGCTGAATATGATACAGATACTAAATTACTGTTGTTGAATGTTTAAGATAATGGAGACATCTTTCCATGTCTCTAAACAAAAAGCAAAAAATACGTTTTTGTGGCGGGAAAAATGTATACAGATCCACTGAAAAATGGCTAATTGAAAAATAGTGAAATGCTAATGATGGTGTCTTTGAATTATAGAATTTGAGTTGGTTTCTATTTTAGGTTTGCTTATCTGCATTTTCTACACCAAAGTTGTCTTAGTTTTGTTTAAAGGGGGAGAAAAGGTTCACAGCTATAAACATTGAAACATATTTAAGAATCCAAGCTGTGGTTCTAAGGAACTGCCTCAGCACACTGCCAACTCACAAGTGTGCCCCCGCAGGAGAGCAGGTAGAGGCTGCACCATTCCACAGATGCCACGCAAGCTCCAAGTCACATGCGTGGCTTTGGAATGCACCAGATGGATTATGGGGCTGTCTGGCTTTCTGGGAGTGCATATCCAAAAAAAAAGTGAAGCTTCACTGTAAAGAATTTTCTAGTCATTTTCATTTTCAGTATTTAGGCATGGCCTGCAGAAACCAGGAAAGTCCCATTCCTCCTACTTCTGTTTGCCTCCTCCCTGTGGCCCACATTCCGCTGGGCCCCATAGAAGGGAGAATTTTCCCAACAATCACAAATGCTCAGCAATGAAATGCTCTGCTCAGCAAAGCAGGCAGGCTCCAGCCCTGTCCCTGGAGACACAACCATGGCACTCATCTTTACCCTTCCATAGTGCCCAGCTCAGGCATGCAGGTTGCTTCTTTTCAATTTGGAGAACTGGGGCAATTTCAGACCAGCGGCAGGTGAGGTCCTTTACACACAACTCCTGCCACCTTCCTCAATCACCTGCACTCACAGTCACTCACCAAGGCAAGCCCCAGGCTATGGCCACACCTGTATGCACCCAGCAGTGCTCCCCGTCTGAGCTTAACCACTGTGGACAGGATGCCTTCTGTCTGGGATGTCCCATCTGCACCTTCCTCTGAACCTCCCTCCCATACAGGGTGGTTTTTCCCAGCGGGGAGAGATCAGAGGTCACCTGTGCCTCCTCAAGGTTCTCAGGAACCTCACAGCTGAACTATGACTGCTCCTCTGGTGTCTCCCCTGCCCCCATCTCAGTTTGCTGCAAGTCACCATCCTCCCGATTGCTCAGGCCTTAACTTTGGGGTCACCCTTGACTCTCCTCCCCCTCACACCTCACATGGAATCCATCTGTTAGGAAATCCCACAGCTCCACCTGAAGGATGTGTCCTGAGCTGGGTGTTTTCTCCTCACCTACCATTAGCACCTCTGTGCCCCAGCTGGCCTCGGGCTCACCCCCCTCCAGGCTGTTCTTGGCTCACCCCTCGCTGTTCTCCACTAGGCAGCCAGAGTGATCCTCTCAAAACGCAAGTCAGAGCCCATCACTCCTCTGCTCTGAAGCCTCCACTCACTTCTGGTCTCACGGTCTCATCCAGACTGAAAGCGAGAGACCCTTCCAGTGACCCCAAGGCTCACCACACTCAGCCTCCCTGGCCCCCTTCTCCCCACCTGTTCCACCCAGTCATGCTCATTTCCCTGACTGCCCCCGGGGCTGCTCCTGCCCTGACTGCTCCCTCTGTGCAGAATGCCCTTCCCTTGGAGCCAGGGAATCCTAGCTTCCCATCCTCAGCAAAACCCTCTGAGAATCCATCTAAAACTGTACCACATGCCAAACTCTGGCCCACCCTAGCCTCTTTAACCTGCTTTACCTTTTTCTACACTCTCCACCCGAAACACTGTATTTGCTTGACTCTTCTCATGAGGGAACAAACTCAGGGAAGCACAAACTTTTTTTTTAGATTTTATTATTCATTCATTCATTCATAATTTTCCAGTAAACGCTTTGTATAATGTGGGGCTCAAACTTACAATCCCAGGATCAAGAGATACGCTCTACTGAGCCAAACATGTACCCCAGGAAGCACAAATTTTTATCTGTATTTTCATTGCTTTATCTCCAGCACCTCAATAGAACAATACCCAGCACATTGCAGTGCTCAACAATATCTGTTGAATGAATGAACGGGAAGAAAGATCTTGATATAAGCTCTCATGGCTCAGCTGAGGACTCGGGGTCCAGCCTGTAAGTGAAGGCCCAGCAGTGCGCCAGTGATATCCACTTCCCCACACCCCACCCACCTGTCAAGTCTCTTCTCCCCTCGTGGGCCTCAGAGAGCCCCTTTCTGACCGTTACTCTTAAGTCCTGCTTGGAAAACACAGGGTGTGAGTCATTCCCCAGGGCCTTGACTAATTCTCTCTCCATCCCTTGGACCCACCTCCAAGATCCTTCCTCTACAGCATAATGGGAAATCCAGAGAGGGCTCCCCTTGGAGAAAATGGAAAGGAACTGAATGATTTAGAGGAAAATTCAATTCTTCCTGGCTCAGTGGTTAAGAAAGCGAAAAAGTCTCAGGAAGCTAGTGCCTCTGAAAGTGAAACATTAATAGAAATATTACTGGAAAATACCAAACAGGAAGAGAAGGAAAATTCCATTGTGGAAGCAAGGTCCTCTGTCGATGCTCCTTAATGGTCTCAGTAAAGTATTTCAGAATCAAAACATGGAAAGAACCGGAAATCAATCAGGCTGTCACCCTTCCTGTGGACTGGAACTTTGGCCAAACCACCTCCACACCCGCAGCACAAAGGGCAATGGGCTCAGAACAGAAGGTCCATAGCCTGGCCACTGGGACTCAGCCAGTACCTGCTGTGAAGTACCTCCACACCTCCCCAGAGCCTCAGTTTCTCCATATGTAAAATGAGGGTTATAGTACTTTCCTTACAGACTGATTCTAAGAAGCAAATTAACTGCAGGTATGAAAGCGCTCTTAAGTTATGGAATACTTACATAAATGTAGAAATCAGTTGCTCCTACAAGGCTAACAGAGGGGCTTTTTATAAAGTCTATCCACAAATAAGGCAGAGGAAATTCAGACGTGAGACTGTGCAGCCTGAGGGAGGCACAGTGACCAAAACCATAAACTCTGGATCCAGTTTCAAATCTCATCTCTGCCACTTACCAGTGGTAGGACCTTAGACAAGTTATTTAACAGCTCTGTGCCTCAGTTTTCTCATATGTAAAACGGGAATGACAGTAGCACCTACCTCAGAAGATTTTGTGTGCAATAAGAGTTAATTCCTATAAAGCACACTGAACAGTGTCGGCTCAGAGTACACGCACTGGCTAATACTACTATTGTGGAAAGCTCCCTCAGTTGAAGGGACTACTCTTTCTTTACTTGAACGCCTCCTCCTCCAAGACTTCTTCACTTTTCTCGTCCTCACCCTGATTCTCCTTTGCCTCCAAGGAATCAAAGGTTGTGGCACAGAGGCTATTCTAGTTCTCAGCTCATTCACATCACTTTATTGATATATTCTGCCACACAGATCTGTATTCTCACCTAGTTCTGTGTCCTCACTTAGAAACTCCTTATGGGCAGGTACTACATACCCCCTGGCTTATCCCTGTAGCCACACAGCTCCTTACAGTGGCCTGCATATGGCAATTCCTTCATTAACACAGGCCACACAGAAGTTATGAAGTCAGGATGGCAAAGACCACTGCATCCTGTCTCCATCCAGCAGGAAGCCCACCACAACTACTCAGAATGCCAACAGGAGCTGCCATTGGCCAGCAAGCATCCCAGTTCTCTGCTTCAAAGTTATAAATTCCAATTTCTTTTTTTTTAAATTTTAATGTTTATTTATTTTTGAGTGACAGAGAGAGACAGAGCATGAGTGAGGGAGGGGCAGAGAGAGAGGGAGACATAGAATCTGAAGCAGGCTCTAGGCTCTGAGCTGTCAGCACAGAGCCCGATGCAGGGCTCAAACTCATGGACCACGAGATTATGACCTGAGCTGGAGTCGGACACTTAACCAATTGAGCCACCCAGGTGCCCCTCAATTTATTTTCTAGGGCCAAGCCTGACCTCCTCCTCCTCCCCCCATAGGCCACTACCTCTTGGCTCTGCCAGCACAAGGTCTAAAAGTCAGCCCAAGATAAACTGTCCAGGGGAACCCTTGACACAGGCAAGTTGAGCTTTTCTAAATGACCAGAGGAAGCCACACGTGTTTCAAATTTGCCCTTTAACATCTATTTTATGGGTCAGAAATGCTTTGGGGGCAGGGAGAGGACAAGGTCAAGTCTTGGGGGGTTAAGTCAGGGGAAATCCTTCCTGTTCTGAGATTGTCATATTAGAGGACAATCACCTGATCTCCTTTAAGGAAACTTAGGTTCTGTGTTGATAAGTACAAGGTACCAGTACGTGTTTCCCCCCACCCCACCCCCCCATAAAATAGCACATATAGCCTCACCAGTCCTTGGAGGAAAGGAATGCTTGGTGCTTCTCATTCAAGAAGTCATGACAGTTACAAGACACACGTTTTGTGCACCTGCCCCTTGAGAAGCACCAATTCTGCGCACAGAATTTCTCTATAAAATAATTCAAGGGCTGTATTAACACCTCATTTATGGACTTCGGAGGCAGATACAGGAGGAAGAGAGAAAAGCCAGCTTTGGAGCCTCTTCTGGGGACCACCAAAGCCGAGACTGAACAGGGTGGAAATTAGGGCAGAGGGGAGAAAGGAACATTAAGTGAAGGAAGGAGACACATAACGTATATTTCAGTAAATATCAGAGCCCTACTATCTCCATTTAAATCACAGAAAATAGTACAACAAATTGATAAATAGCATATAAACTTGGAACTCAGATTGCACAGATGTGATCCTGATTCTCTCACTTCGTAGTTACGTAACACTAAGTAAGTCATTAACCTTGAAGCCTCCAGTTTCTTTATCTATAAAATAAGAGTAATAGTACCTGCAGCGGATGGATTAGCATTGAAGGCCTCAATTAATGACTGCCTGTATCACTGCCCTTTGCCATGAGACTTTGCAAATCCTCCTCTCTTTTTTTTTTTTAATTTTTAACATTTATTTATTTTTGAGAGACCAAGCACGAGCAGGGAAGGGGCAGAGAAAGAAGGAGACAGAATCCAAAGTAGCTCCAGGCTCTGAGCTGTCAGCACAGAGCTAGAAGCGGGGCTCGAAACCATGAACTGTGAGATCATGACCTGAGCCGAAGTTGGACACTTAACCAACTGAGCCACCCTCCTCCTCTCTCCTTGAATCCTGGCTGGCACTGTGACTTGCTTTGGTCAACAAAATGTAGTAGAAGAAACAGTGTGCCAGTTTCCAACCTTAAGAAACCTCATAGGCTTCCTTTTTTTTTTTTTTTTTGAGCCCTGCCACAATCGTATGAACAAGGATAGCCTGCTGGAGGATGAAAGACCACATAGAAGAGAGTCTGAGTGCCTCAGTCAAGATCATCTTAAACTAGCTACCCCCAAGCATGTAAGAGAGACCAGCAAGGAACAGCAGGGCTGCACGTCCATCCCAAAAGGACCACAGATGCCTACATAAGCCCAGCTGAGACCAGAAAAACTATTCAGTTGACATGTGAGCTTGTGGACAATAAAAAAGGCTTATCATTTAAAGAGAGGGTTGGAAACTACAAACCATAGGTCAGCTGCCTGTTTCTGTAAATAAAATTTTACTGAAACACAGTTACGCTGTTTTTTATATCAACTATGGTTGCTTTCCAGCTACAAGGGCAGAGTTGAATAGTTGTAAGGGAGACTGTCTGGCTTTCAAGCCTAAATTCCTCACCTTCTGGCTCTTTAAGAAAAGTTTGCTCACCCCTAGTTTTTAAAATCACTGAGTTTGGGGTGATTTGTTATGCAGCAATAGCTAACTGATACAGTATCTAAACCTCTTCTAAGGTGATTGGATTAAATGACCAATTAAATGGTGAACACAAAGCCTAGAGAACAGATTTCTCTTCTGGGGACTCAATGGAGAAAAATGGGTTTGATATGCATCATCTCTCTCACACTACTTTCAAGGGATGGGACTTCAAAGAAAAGTGTAGCCTGGGGCACCTGGGTGGCTTAATCAGTTAAATGTCCAACTTCGGCTCAGGTCACAATCTCATGAGTCCTAAGTTTGAGCCCTACGTTGGGCTCTGGGTTGACAGCTCAGAGCCTGGAGTCTACTTCAGATTCTATGTCTCCCTCTCTCTGCCCCTCCCCTGCTCATACACACACATACTCTCTCTCTCTCTCAAAAATAAAATAAAAAATAAACATGAAAAAAAAATTAAAAGAAAAGAAAAGAGTATCCCAAGCCAAACCACAGACACTAACTTTGGCTCTTACCTTTTCCATCACTTAATTTCTAAGAACTGGAGAATGTATTTGTTAACCAAATGGAAACTGACAACTCATGTGTGACTCTGGCTTCAGCCAAGCCACACATCAATGATTTCATGTGAAAAAGCCTAAAGAAACAAGTCACAACTCCCCAGCAAGGCACATGAGACACTCTCTTCTCTTTGTGGCTCCATCCCCCTCTCCAATCCCCCACAACATCTGCCCTGCTGAGCTTCCAACCATTCTTTCCCAAGCCTTCAGGCTCTGGCACAAGCGGTTCTATCCCTTCTCTGTGGACAGCCCTCCTCCCCAATTCCCTGCCTAAGAAATTCCCGCTCATCCTTCCAGAGTCAGCTCAAATGTCACCTCCTCCTGAAAGCTCTCTTTGACTTCCCAGAACTTGAGGCCCTACCAGTCCCTTGCACACACCTCTGTCTTGGCATTCTTCAGGTCTCCCTAGCTGTATCTGTCTCCCAGACTAGACCTTTGCAAAGCTGGGATTCAACTGCAACCTGAGAAGCTTCCTTCTTGGAAAGCTGACCATCATTTATTCTCTGACTATCCCTTGTCTAGCAGGCCATTCAGAAACTGTTTGCTGAATCTTAAAAAAAAAAAAAAGAAGAAGAAGAAGGTCAGACATGGTATTATTCTTTAGGAAACATGTTATTTAACTCAACCCTGTGGATGCTGACAAAATATAAAGTGTTGGTACATATTAGCATGTACTTAAAACTTGGGAAACTGATGTCATCGTGCATCTTGACTTTCTCAGTTGTGGTGGAAACACTTACTTAATTATGATAAAAGAAACAAGACTTCAGCAGAAAACATAACGGGATGAGACCTGTTTGGCTGCACAAAGGGAGATCTACCAAGTTACTGGCTTCTTCTGTCATTGTTATTTTTTAATAAAGACAACCTGAAGGAATAATATTTCTATCTATTAAAGTTTGTTTCTCTTCCAGGAAGCTCAGGTCCTCACTGTCTCTCACCCGGACTATAACTGTCCCTTAACTCTGATCCCACTCTCTCCCACCCTCCCACCTGCCCCCAACCCCCATTGTGGCAGCTCAATCATGGCTCTGAGTCTGTCCCTTTCCTGGCTCACCAGTTTCTTTTTTCTTTTTTTTGTAATGTTTTATTTATTTCTGAGAGAGAGAGAGAGAGAGAGAGAGAGAGCATGAACAGGGGAAGGTCAAGGAGAGTGAGGGAGACACAGAATCCGAAACAGGCTCCAGGCTCTGAGCTAGCTGTCAGCACAGAGCCCGACGCGGGGCTCGAACCCACAACCGTGAGATCATGACCTGAGCCGAAGTCAGACGCTTAACCGACTGAGCCACCCACGCGCCCCCTAGCTCACCAGTTTCAAGGACTCCCTGTGGGGTCCAAACTCAGCTCCTGGCCCATGTGACATCATCTCCCATTCACCAAGGGAGGCCCACTGCAAGAAAGGTTTGATTTTCAAGAACATACTCCACGCTGAGATTCTGTATGAACAGGTACACACATATATACTCATACACATTTATATATACAAACTTCCACACACATGCGTACACACAGCACTGACACAGAAGTGCTGCAGGATGCAATCACCCCCTCCCCTACACAGAAAATTCCATTTCTATCTCTAGATTGAGCTCAAAGCTACTTCCTAGGAAAAGTCCTCACGAAATTCCCCCAAGAAAACCCCTAGGAAACAAATGATGAAGACAGTGTATGACAATCTCCTCCAGAGACTTAGGCTAGAGATTACTGACAAGTCTTCTGCAGCCTTCACTCTTTCCCCTTTCCCACATGATTCTAAAAGGGAAAATGCCCAAGACTGGATGCTTAGGCAGGAAGGGGGGTGCGGGGGGTGTGTGTGTTGCCAGGTGTGTGTGTGTGTGTGTGCGCGTGCGTGCGTGCTACAGAACTCACTGGGAGAATAAAATGATGCCTAAGTGTGTGACACAGGGAGCTGGTACTGAGGGAGGCAGGAGGTGGGGCCCCCAAAGATAAACTATGGTAGGAAGTGGAACTGGAGGCACCAAAAAGGAGAATCTGTGTCCCAACAGCTTCTACTTCACACCAGAGTAACTCGCAACTGAGACCTGATGTTAAAAACAAACACAGGGCCTGGCGGATGGGGGGGGGCGGGAGGGCGAGGAGGCATTCAACAGCCTTATGGTTTCATGTCTTATCCCCAACAACTGATAAAAAGAAGCTGCGCCCGAGATTAAATGGGACACTAGAAGCAGGTTTTCCTGGATCCATGGGGGAGAGGCAGAAGGAAGGCTTTGAGGTGTTCAGGGCTTATGTACAGTACGCCCAGCCTTCCGAAAGCTGTCTGGCTGAAAATAATGCCAAAACCAGGCTGCAATCCGACTGCCTGACAGGAATGGGGGGGGGCGGGGGAGGGTGTTGCCCCAGATGGGGAGACAGCCCCACACAGAGGGCAGAGATAAGGGGATCTAGAGTCTCTGCATCCCAAAGCAGTTCCAAACAGAAGACCCAGGGGGAGGGTTAGGAAGAAGTCACTTTACATTAGTGGTGCTCAAAAGTGTGACACCAGGATCAGCAGCAAAGATCGCCTGGGAACCCATTAGAAATGCACATTCTCAGGACCCACAGCAGGCTTGATGAATCAGTGTTTTAGAGAGCCCTCCAAGTTCTGGTTTGAGAACCACTGTGGAGTGTGACCTCTGTGGTTGCCTCCTCTCTTTCTTGTTGAAAATAAAAAGAACATCTGGTAGCTGAAATTCCTGTCTCTGGATCGGAACAATTTCTCAAAAGATCAAAGGTCTCAAAGTCACAACCTAGTAGGTGAAATGCAGCCAAGAGAGATTAAAAAAAAACAACAAAAAACAACTATCTGCTAACCTCACTTAACAGCTAAATCCCTTCATGGGTCCTCACTGTGCTCAGCTTACAGGGTCCTTCCTAACTGGGCCCTGATGCCCCTCTGAGGTCCTGCTCAATTCTAACCCCTCAATGCCAGCCACAAGAGCTTTACCTGCATCCCTTAAAGTGCCAGGCTTTCTGCAGCCAGCTATCGTTACCACCCCTCCCACACACAATGGCCCTCCCTGACCACCCCCACTTCACCCCTGCTATAACAGCACTCCCATCACAGAACTCATCATACACACTGCAGCCTGGGCCATAAAATTCATGGGGGGGCTGCTTCAGCACTCAGTAGGGGAAGGCACAGAAAAGACCCATTAAAAATATTTGATGGTGAACGAAGCCAACTCTTAAATACACTTGACATTCCAGCTATAAAACACATTATCCCTCAGTATTTGAAATAGTCTTAATTGTGATTAGGGGGAAAAATGCTTACTAAAGTTTTGAAAGCCATTAAAGAAGATTTTCGCAAGCAGCAGAACCACAAGCAGTGGGAGAGAAAGATTTGCCCACCTGGGAGGTGGTCACGGAATAGCAAGGGGGACACAGGAGTCCAGCACTATTTTCTGGGAATCTCTCCACCTTCATAGGTGGGGCCTTGCTCAAACCAACCATACCCAGGAACTTCAGTCTCCCAAGCTAGCACCTAACCAAGCCTAAGCCATACATAAGGCAGCAGGGAGCCTCTTTGGTGTTTTCCTCACAGATCAGCCATAAGCCTTTGATGCTGGGGGCTCTAGAGAAACCTCCCCCTCCTCCAAGGCAGCACCTGGGGAGACCAACCACCTGGCTCCGAGCTTCTGGTAGGAAGCCCACAGTTCATGCTGTGGAAGTGTGCCCCCTAAGTGGTCCCAGGGGGAGGTGGAATCCCTTTAGCAGACCCAGGTGGGAGGGGAGACTCTCAGGACCTGGGACCTCAGAGAGAAGAAGCCAAACAGAAAAATTAAAAGAGGGATATCTCTTTAGTCCTCCCGCCTAGAAAACAAAAAGATCCCTTTCCAAGCACCAGCTGGCAGGTAGGAGCCTGTCTCCCTTCTGTCTGGACATCCAGTCCTAAAAGGAACTCAGACTCTCTATCAGTCTTCCCCAGCCCACGCCTGGGCAAAAGTTTACCTTTGGGAAAATGTGGGGGTGATGAGGAGAACAAGAGGGACGTCAGCCTGACAGACATAGCAGGGCACTGGGCCTCAGATATAATCAAAACACTGCCTTCCACCATAAGTAGACAGAACAAGTATTATTTTATGGGGAAGGGAGGGTGTCACAGGAGTGTGAAGGGGAAGGAGAAAGGCCCAGTCTGGCTGTAACTGATCTGCTTCAAAGAGAGGGATCAAAATGGCCTAGTATGTTAGGGAGGGGGAGTTGTCATAAACGCATCCCCTTCATTCCTGGGACAGCATGGGGTGGGGGTGGGATCAGAAAGGGGTGAGGAATGGAGAGGTGAGCCTCCTTCCAGCCCGACGGATTGACTGACGGGACCCCCTTCTGTGCACGGTGGAAGGAACTGGTGGGAGGAACTGGTGGGTCGAAGTGGACAGATCCTGGAGGCAGCGTATTTCAACAGGAAAAGCACGCGTGGGGGTTCCCGGAGCAGCACCAGTACAAAAGGCCGCTCGGATTTGGCAACCTGGCGCGAGGCGTGAGGCAGGGCAGGGCTTTTAGAGTGATTTACAGATACACGTTTAAAGACAGCCGGTCCGGATCTGCCACCAGAGAGCTGTTTAGTATCGGGCGAGTCCCTTCCCAGCTCTGGACCTCAGTTTCCCATCCACAGAATGGGGGAGTGGGGGCGGGCGGGGTAAAGAAGAATAAATGCTCTTCTAACTCCGTGCCAGCTCTGATTTTCAGACTTCAGTTCTTGGGGGACGGAAGGGCTGGCTGGGTCTTTCCTGGTCTAGGTTGGTAGGACGCTCTCGTCAGGCTACTTCCGAAGGGGTCACCTGGTTGTGGGCCCAGAGAGAACGTTTTAGGAACAGCAGCTAAAGAGACTGTGTCAGGAGGCCGAGGATCCAGGATTAAGCGCGTGCGAGGGGGCAGAACAGGCCAATAGCGTGGGACCCCTGACCTAAGGGTCCTAGCCCCAAGCTGATGTAGGAACCAGAGCGTTGCCTCCGTTTCCCTGTACGCACAGCGTCTCAGGAGCCTGGGGTGAGACCAAGGGACCCCTTACCTTGTCCTTTTTGCCGGCCCCGCTCTCCTCCGCGGCCGAGGCGGCACACTTGTTGAGCAGTTTCTTGCTACCGCAGGCCGTCGGGCTCCAGGTGCGGCCGCCAGAGCAGGCCCCCCCCGGGAGGTCTCCGGCACCGCCCGCGGCGCTCTCCACCTTGATGAGGCGGTGCTTCGGGGAGATGTAGCGCACTTCGGCGGGGGTGGCGGGCCGCCGCTCGCTGCTGCTGCGGTAGAGGTGCGGGGAGCCGGAGGACGAGGACGCGGCGGCGCCTGCGCCGGAGGAGGCACAGCAGCAGCCTGCGGCGCCCGACGCGGACGAGGCTGAGAAGGCGCGCTGGCCCCCGCCCGGCTCCCCGCCACCGCCGCAGTAGTCCAGGCGGCACATGGCGCGCAGTTTGCGCAGCGAAGAGCCGGGCCCGTTGTAGGGATCCTCGAAGTCACGCTCCTTCTGTGCGCGGTAGGCGCGGATGAGGTCGCTCGTGCTGCCGCTGTCGTCGGGCAGCGATCCCGACGAGGTAGAGAAGCAAGAGGCGGCAGTCGGACCGCAAGACGCCGAGGCGCCCGCGGAGGCTTGCGGCACGGCCTGGGGGGGCTGCGAGGGCCGCTCGCCCCGGCGCCGCTGCTCGCGGTAGTCCGGCCGCGGCGGCTGCGGGGGGCTCTTGGTCTTGCTGTTGCCCAAGCTGAAGTACTTGTTCAGCCACTTGGCCATGGCGAGAGGCCGCCTAGGGCCGCGGCGCGGGAGCCCGGTCCGCCGCCGCGGCCATTCGGAGAGCAGCGCTGCGGCCCAGGTCCCTCGGCGCCCCGGCCCCGGCGGGGGGCGTCCGGGGCGCCCGCTCCCGACGCCAAGTTCAAGTTCTCTCCGCCGCCTCCTGCCGGCGGATCCTGGCCTCCAGCAGCTGCAGCACCGCCCTCCGCCTCTGCCGTGCGCCGCCCCGGCTTCGGATCTCTCGCCCCTCACGGGCGCGTCTCATGGGATCCCGGCCCGCCGCCTCGCAGAGAGCGAAAGGCCCGGGCGCCCCGTCTGGGACACTCTGGCTGTGCGCTCCGCCGCGGAGCGCGCTCCTGCCGGGTCGGAACCGCAGCCTCCGCCTGGGCCGGGATCTGCGGCTGCTGCGGGAACTTGTCGGCGTCCTCAGCCCCCCTTCTTCCTTCCCAAGAGCGCTGGGGGAAGCCCGGCCCCACAGCCGGCGAGCAAGCAGGAGGGAGAGCGAACAAGCGACGGAGGAAGGCAGCCAGCGCCCGCCCGAGCCGCGCGCTGGTGCCCGTCCCGGCGGCGCCTGCCGCTGCTGCCTCCGCCGCCTCCCGAACCGCCGCGTGTGTGACACCCCGGCCGCCAGAGCCCGCCCCGCGCCGCGGCCCCGCCCTCCCCGGGCCTGCGCGCGCCCCGCCCCCGCAGGCCCCGCCCCGCCCACCCCCACGAGCCAGGCCGCCGGACCGCGAGCCCAAGCCCCGCCCTCCTCGTGCCCGGGTCTTCAGCAGGCGCAACTCTCCACCTCAGCACGCGCCGCCACCCGCGGCCGCCCCGGCGCCAGCCCCGGGGTGGCGCCTGAGGGCACCGGGGTCCCGCGGCGCTGGCGGCTCCGCCTCGCTCGCGGCCCGCCGCCGCCTGGGGCGTGAGGTTGCCAGCCGGGGCCCGCCGCGCTCAGAGGCCAGACCGCTGGCTTCTCCGGGTGCCGGCGCGCTGCGCACCTCAGAGACCCACTGTTGGGGGGACCGCTGGGGGTGAATTATCCCCGGACATTTCTAGTTTACAGCATGACCCGCACGAGGGAAGTGCAGCCCGGGACCCCTTGGGACAGGGTCCCCAATCCCCTTCTTGAAGGGACAGACACTCCGGTTCAGCCCCCACGCGCCAGATCTTCGGAGGAGTCTCTATGCTAAGGAGCTTGTTAGCACTCCGGGTGACGGCTGCGGCCGGGAGGGGCGGCGGGCTGGCGCGGCACCAATCGCGGCGCCAGGCCCAGGGGACGCCGGACGTTGGTTTACCTTCTCACCTCTGAGGAAGTCTGGGCTTTAACCCCGCGCCCTGCCAACCTGAGGACCAAAGGAGGGCCACCCAGGTGGGCTTGACTGCCACCTCCCAGTCTGGTGGCGCCGAAATGCTGTCATCTCCACTCGTCTCTACTTTGCAATTTAAGATCGTCCTTTGATTATTGACTAAAGCCGAGGAAACTAAGGCCGAGGGAGGGGGCCAGCTTGCCCGGTGAAGCTTCTCCTGAGAGGCGCCAGAGGAGCTGCCTGGAAACGAGGTAACTGCCCCAAGAGCCGGTGGTCCTTTGAGTTTGGCCGTCAAGCCCCAGAGTATGATTAACTCTGAGGTGTGAGGACTGAGACCCGAAGTCAGAGGAATTCTCTAGGAAAGCTGACTTATTAGGACAATAGCCCAAATTATTAATCATCTCTACTTGCTACCTCTGTACGACTAGATGGACTTTGGGAGAGTTTTTTGGTTTTTTTTTCTATATCCGATAGGAAAAGTGCGACCTGTTAGGGCAGGTGGAAGGCCAGAGGCTTTTTTGGCCAGGTCACAGCCCTGGTCATGCAGGAGGTGGAGGTCCCATTGGCAGTCTGAGAGCTGTCGCCTGCTCGCTGCCTGAGGCCACAATAGGACAGTGGCAGAGCCAACACTCCAACTTGGATCCCCTAAAGGCTGTGCTCTGGCCACTCAGCCGCACACAGGGATGTAATGGAATTGACTGCAAATCATCCCTTCAGGATCAAGCCATTTGCTCTTTCCCTTTTTGGTCAGACAGGACCGTCATCCTCTATGAGCCAGTTAAATTTTTTAAACCCACCATTATAACCCACCCCGCGCCCCCCCCCCCAGTCATAAACACCACCTATGCAGCCCCTTCATTGCCCGAGATGTACCTACTTGAAATTTCTCAGGAAATTATCTGTGAATGTGTGTGTATGTTTGTGATGTGTCTGGGGGGATGGTGGAAGACCCAGACATTGACTTAGGCTAAGATGTTTATTTTGGGTAACCCTAAACTTAAATATCTCAAATTATCCTTTAAATCACTCCTTTGCTATATCTGCTGTATAAACACTTAATTATTGTGCAAGTAAGGGAGGCCCACACAAAGAAACCCCGAAAGGCAAGGACATCCTTCTTATAAGTCCCACCTTTTAACCAACCACAAATCCTCTCTGGCTCCCTCCCCCTCTCATTTAAATGGCTTGTAGGCTCAGAAAGGAGGAGCAGCCAGATTCTGGCAACAGGCCAAGCCACTCAGGACAAGAAAGTCCTCTCCAGGATCTGGAAACTTGTTGCCTGCATGTGGGTTGCACATGGAAAAATTATCTCTGCCTTTAGTTTTAGGAAGAGAAGTTATATTTCACAACTTATTTTTTCCATTTCACTTTCAGCAGACCATGGGGTTAGACCCACTTTTCCATGTGATGCCTCTGCTGGGGTATAATTTGCAAGCCAAAAATTATTGTAATGCTATAGTATTATGCCAAGAACTTCCAGAGCACTTGTGTATCTGCTCAACCCCAACACATTCTGTATATAATTAACCCTAGTCATCAGCCCTGCAAGTTGGTCTTATTCCCAGTTTACAGATGGGGTAACTGGACTAAGGTAGTATTTACTTTAAGCAGTCAAAAACATATAAGTGTTTTCTTTTGAGAACTAGTGTAGACACAACTTAAAGGACAGAGTCAGAAATAATCATTCTGAAAGGAAAGAGAAGTTTCCTAAACATGATGTTGGGGAAGTAGTAGGTCAAATGGTTCAAGGAGACAGGAACTTATAGGGAAAGGATCAGAGCACTATAGGGGGTTAGAGCTAAACAGACTCTTCTTTCAGAGAGCCAACCACCCCATTTCACAGAGGGAAAACAAATGACTGAAGGGAAGCCATTGAATTCAGAGGCACATCTGGGGTCGGTACCCAGTCTCTTGATATCACAAACCCAACACTATGCCTGTCATTGACATTTTTTACTTTTAGCTCTCCCATCCCCACCAACACTTATTCCCGATTTACTTAATGGAAGGGTTGGATATGATCCTGTTTTTGTTTCTGCCC
Source organism: Proteles cristata cristata (assembly GCA_017311185.1). Lineage (NCBI taxonomy): Eukaryota > Metazoa > Chordata > Mammalia > Carnivora > Hyaenidae > Proteles > Proteles cristata. The sequence continues at coordinate 211,422 of JAESUZ010003286.1, read as the reverse complement.
TGTCTCAACTTCTCACTTCAGGCCAAACTGGGGACGTGGCAGCTCTTTTCACCCTCCTTCTGGTATCTGGAAGTAGCAATGTCATTGATAGAGGCCTGGAAAAAATGATGCCACCAACCCAACAGACTCCTCTACTTCTTTCAGTTCAGGCCATCAAATGTTAATGTCAGTCTCCTGCTGTGAGCCAGGCCCCAGGGCAGGAGTCTGGCCTGGAAGCATAAATTTGGGAGCCAATAGTGCACTGAGAAGACCTGAGGCAAAACCTTCAGTCATCCTTGACACCTCCTTTCATCCCTGCTCCATCCAAACCTTCAGCCAGGAATATCTTCCACTGCTTCCACCCCAGTCCAACACTCCATCTCTTGCCTGGATCTTCAGAGGCATCTGTTACCCATTTCTCTGCTTCTGTCTCAACACAGCAGCCAGTGATCCTATTAAAACTGAATCTGAGTTATGTCCCTCCTCTTCTCAAATCTCTCATTAAATCCCCATGTCCCTGAAAGTAAATGCCAGAATTCTTATAGGGGCCCACAAGGCCTTATATGACCTAGTCCCCTGAAATTCCTGACTTCATTTTGTACTGTCCTCTCTCCTGCTCCAATCAGGCTGCCTCTTGCTGGTGTTTCTTGAACACTCTCTCACCTTGGAACCTTCCTACTACATCTCCTCTGCCTGGAATGCTTTCTCCCAGCTGTCCACATGGGTCATCCTTCATTCCCTTCAGGTCTGTATTTAAATGTCACATGCTCAGTGAGGCCTCCATGGGCACCATTTCTAGAATTGTCTCCCCACTCAACACTTCCTATCCTTCCCTGCTTTATTTTTCCAATAATCACTCAACTCCATTTCATGCACAGTGTATTTTACTTATTTTTGTTTGTTTATTCTTTGTCTTGCCCCACAATGGGAAAGGGATCTTTTGTCTGCTGCATATCTCCGGTGTCTAGGACACTGCCTGACACCTAGTAGGTACACAATGACTATTTGTTCAAGTGAACAAATGAATGTGAGTGAGGGATCACTAAGGGTAGAATGGCAGAGCTGAAGCTTGACATCTCTGACCTGGTGCTAGAGGCTATTAACTTTGACCTGGAGGTGGGAGCATATCAGATTTGCTGCGTTTTTGAAGCTGTGTGTTCTTGTGTTCTGTTCCCAGGCTGTGTCTCTGAAGCGGAGGAAGCAGAATGAGGTTTATGCCTGTCTTCCAGCATCTGAAGGGGGTTCCAAGAAGGTTGTGGCATCCAGGTAGCCCTCTTCCACAAGAGTCCCAGTCATGCTGAAATACAAGCCTGTCTGCATGTCACTGAGCCAGCTCTATTCTCTCCACCTCGGGTACAACTAATCTTAGGAATCTCATTATGGGTCGAAAGATAATCCTCTATATCTAGATTAAAGGCTGTGTTTTGACCATTACCGCACATTGAGCACTGAGCCGACAGTTTAATTGAACTGTTTATGCCGCTGCCTTGATCTCTTCCCAGAGAATTTACAACTAATTCTGAGTGTCTGTGCGAATTAAGTGGGCCTCTCCCAACATGCTTTGCCCGTAGCTTCCCCGTGCCAAATCCCACTTGTCCTCGTGTTACCCAATTATAGACTCTTGCTCACGACTATCTCCGCCGGTACCACTTCCAGTCTACTTCCTCCCTGAGGTGGCCATTAAAGATAGAACTCTGAGAATGGCCACATCCTAGGATAGCCTCTGTGATACCTGCAGCAGTGGAAAGGGGGTGGAGGTGAGGATTGGCATGGGAGCAAAGAGAACATAAATCATACTGATTCCTTTGAAGTCACCTCCAGGCAACTGACAATGACCTCCTAACAAGAAAAGGTACAAGTGTCTTTAGCACGGTTAAGTGTGATGGAAGGAAAAGAGCTCTGGACTGAGGTCAAGACTCCTGGGTTCTTATCCTGGCTGTCTTCTGACTTCCTATGTGACCTGTGAGGCCTGCTGTTACTATTTATAAAATAGGAGCTGGCAGATCATTGTTTCTCATTCTGTGTTATGGAAATGTCTAAGGGTAGGTTGCCAAATTTAGAAAAAACAAAACAACAGTAGCAAAAAAGGACATCCATGCAATATTTGGGACATACTTACTGTGAAATATTATTCATTGTTTATCTGAAATTCAAATTTAACCGGTGTCCTATATTTATCTGTCCATGTGGGAGATAAAAAAGGCTCCCAACCCCTAGCCCAGCCTCTACTAATGAAATGGACAAGAGCAGATGTTCTTAACCCTGGCTGAACATTATAATCACCTACACAGTTTATATAGTACCCGTGACCAGACTATATTCCAGACCAGTTAAATCAGAATTTCTGGTGGTGGATTCAGACATTGTATTTTTTTAATAAAACAAAAACAAAAACCTCCCTCAGTGAGTTCAATGTGCAGCCAAGTTTGAAAACCACTGGACTGGAGCAGGGATTCTCAAAGTGAGGTCCCTGGGCCATAGCATCAGCTTCACCTGAGAACTTGTTGGTAATACAAATTATTAGCAGGAAAGGGGGAGAAGAAAGAGGAAAGGGAAGGAAAGGGAAGGGAAGGGAAGGGAAGGGAAGGGAAGGGAAAAAAGAAAAAATACAAGGAAATACAAATTGTCATTCCGACTTCCAGACCTTCAGAATTAGAAGCTAGGCCTTTTAGCCCAGCAAGCCCTCCAGGTAATTCTGCTGCAGCTAAAGACTGAGAACCAGTTTGAAAGTTCCTTAGATAACAGCAGGACCCTGTCTTCCGGGGCCTGATCCGCATATGGGTGCTGGGAAAGCAAATTAGTTGAATTGCTTTGCAGTGATGCATCCTAATGGTCAAACTGCCTGTCTTCTGGCAATTATAGGATAAATTATAGAGGTTGCAAGCCCACTGGGTACAATAGCTTTTTCAGTCCCAACCATCAGTCTGATGGCAGTCTTGAAGGCTACCATTGGCACCTGGAGCTTATTGCCAGTAGGACAAGTTAGGCCAGGAAGAGCCAGAAATGGACTATAAGTGTCTGAGGGCGGGGTGCCTGGGTGGCTTAGTCGGTTAAGCGTCCGACTTTCGCTTAGGTCATGATCTCGCGGTTCGTGGGTTCGAGCCCTGCGTCGGGCTCTGTGCTGACTGCCAGCTCAGAGCCTGGAGCCTGTTTCGAGTCTGTGACTCCCTCTCTCTCTGACCCTCCCCTGCTCACGCTCTCTCTCTCTCTCTCTCTCCTAGAAATAAAAAAAAAAACATTAAAAAAAAAAAAAGTGTCTGAGGGCGTAAAGTCTGAGTACAGCAACCTGAAGGCACATCAGAAGAGGGCTGAGGAGCTCCTGGGCAAGGAGGAAGTGGAAAGTGTGGCAGAAAAAAACCACAGGTGGTGTCAGCCCAGGTCCCAAGAAGGCTGGAGGAGTGAACATCAAGAGTATCTCCAGAGCTGGTTAGGCCAAGTCACACTGCTTCTGGGGAGAACCAGCACCAGGGCAGGGCAAAGTTGATGCAGACTGGAGCAGGTGGATATCAGAAGTGGAGAAGGGAGGCTATCCTTGCTTTGTTTTGTTTTGTTCTGTGTTAAGAGGCAAGTGGCGTTAAAGAACAGAGCAGCATTTTTGCTGCAGTGGAGGAGGACTTAAATGCAAGCCCACTAGCATACCAGGTTTTCTCTGGGGGTCTCACAGTCATGTTTATTTACTTCTGGGATGCCAGGTGCCCAGGATATGTAACTCTCTTGTCCTTGAGAGACATCTGGAGGGCAGGTAGCAGGGACTATGCATTATTCATTTCTGTCTACCCCAGGTTTTGCTCAGTGCCTGCCAAATGCTAGACCCTGAATGACTGTGTATGGAATCGAATCCAATAGAGATCCAACAAATCACCGTTCTTAAGTATGAGTTATCACCTCAGGCCCTAATAAACCACACCACTGAGAGAGCCCAGACATTCCACATGCAAAAGGGCACTTGTCATCCTTGGAGAATCATTGCATACTTTCCTCCTTGCTGCCTTCCTTTCTCCCTTCCTTCCACTGAGCACCTCCCCTGTGCAAGGCCAGATGTTACTGACCAGCTCTGCCATGAGGGCTTTTTGCTCTATAGGGAACAACTGAAAAAAGAAGGCAAGAAGCAGCAAACATTGAAACCTCCATGATCACACTTACCTGGGTTCTAATGTGAATCACTTTGTGCTAGTGTGTACAACTGTAAATCTGAAGAGTTTAATCTGCTTCTCCTCATCTCCAAAGTAAACTTCAGAGTTCCTGAAAAGGTGAAATTTATTGCTTTAAGCCCCACAGTTGGGAAAGTGATTTATAACCTGCACAAAAAAATGTTCTTTTGATGCAATTTCCATCCTCTCACTCTGGCTGTAACATTTAAAGACAATTTTTTTTTAATGTTTTATTTCTTTTTTGAAAGAGCATGAGCAGGGAAGGGGCAGGGGGGGGGGAAAGAGTATCCAAAATGGGCTCTGTGCTGACAAGAGTGACAGCAGTGAGCCCGATGTGGGGCTTGAACTCAAGAACCGTGAGATTATGACCTGAGCCGAAGTTGGATGCTCAACTGACTGAGCCACCAGGCGCCCCTACAGACAATTTTTGAAAGTCATTTTCCATGCATAGTTTTCTCCCACTACACTTTATTTATTTATTTTTTTCTTGAATTAAAGTGGTTACCATGCTGCCATCTGAGACTTTCCTAAGTGGAATACATTGATCTTAGCCAAACCCAGGAAAGAGTTAAAGTTGCAAATGGCAGTCTGTCTTCTGTCTCAGTTTGGGGGTTGGGTCGTGGAGACTGCCCAATTGTACATCCTTCTCTTTCCCTCCCAAGGGCTGAGTGCAGGATGTTGAGTCTCCCAAAATAACTCAGACCCTGGGGGTAAGTGCCTGCTGGGAATAAGGGATTCTCTAGATCAGAAGGGAACTTTCAAAGCCAAAAGATCTGATCTGGGCTAAAAAAGAGAGGAGCCCAGCCACTTTCTACACTGAACATCCACTAACCAGTCCTTACTAAGTCACAGGGAGCCCAGGTATCAGCTTCTGTCACCCAGCTGGCATCCAAGAGAATGATCATACTCAGACAGAGTCCCTTAAGGCCAGTGGGCACAGCTTGGAGAGGCATGACAGATGGGGCCAAAATCTCAGTGAGTCTCTAAGTCACTGGAATTTCTGGAGCTCTTGGAGTTTACAAGATGCTGTAGTATCACTATTTATTACACATATTCATTGGAGGAAACTTTTGGTTTTCAGCTTCCCAGAGTCATGGTGAGTGAAAGGGATCCTTCTGGCCAGTCCTCAGGGACCACTCTGATTATTTGGTCCTAATATTCAGACAGTGATGAATTTGGGGGCTCTAGACTGTCGGCTTACCTCACCCTCAAGGCTGGAGCAACATTTCATTCATATACTTTGGGTCTGGAGGTAGCAAACCCAGAGAAAACTGTTGCTTTCTTCATGAGTTTCCAGCTTTTATCTTTATAGTTCTTTTTGTATTTCCATTTGCTCCCATTTGTGGAGATCTTTGTGGTGGATGACCTTTTTGTGTTATTGTTAGGCTCTCACCATAGGAATTCCCTTCTCCAGTGGACCACTTTTGCTATAACATAGCACATCCACCATGGCTACACTGTGGGTCCGGTAACTCAGGCTTGAGAAGCACCTAGAAAACAGTGTCAGAATGTACAGTCCCACAACCACTGCAGGGAAGCTGACTCAGATCCTAGTGGTTAGGGCCCAGGAATTTTCATTTTTGCATGAACCACAGCTGATTCTGCTCAGATGGGACAGGAACCTCACTTTGAGAAGCTCCAGCTCATCTCTGAGCTCCAATCCATGGCATGGGCCAACAAGTTGTGTATGGAACCATTTCTGACTTTTCCATCCTGTGGTCTGCTGTTCACAGGGTCAGTCTGCCTGCATCTCACTCAGGCAGGCAGGCTGGCTGTGGAAAGTGTCTCTGCAGGGCACCATGTAGCCTCCGGTTGTGCACTCCTATTTATCCTGAGCAAATCTCCCTCACTGGCCAGGCTGGAGGAAGAAGGGAGGACATATGTGAACACTGAGAATACAGAGGGCAGTGTATTTGCCACTGTGCTCCAGGCTTCACACCAATGACATCTGCCAACATCCTGTAGAAACACTCACGATGGGCATTAACACTGCCGTTTTCCAACTGAGGAGACAAGGGCTCTGAGGTCACACAGCTAGTTGTGGTAGACCCAGGTATGTTGAACTTAAAGGCCTTCCTCTTTTCTTGTCTTTTTCTTGGGGGTTGGGAGGAATGGAAGCATTTATAATTTTTCCCTTTTTATTTTGAAAAATTGCACACTACCAGAGAATTGCAAGAATAATACAATCAATCCCAGATTCTTTAATTGTTAGCATTTTTCCACATCTGCACTCATCTAATTGTGCTAATCCATTTGAGAATTTTGAAGCATAGTGTTGAATTACTCCTAAGTAGTTTAGCTCATCTCTGAAGAAAAAGGGCATTTTCCCATAAAACCACAATGAAATGATCATACTTGGGAAGTTTAACATTAACACATTATAGAGGCTGCTTTTAGACAACAGGCTTGAACAATGGAAACTTGATCAAGGCAAAAGATCCCACAGTGACCCCCTGGCTGAATACAGTCAGGTTCATCAGGCCCCCCACCTCAAAATAACCATAACTAACCATTGGCCTTTTACAACCAGGTACAGTTATCAAAAAAGGGAAAATTCTATATGTCTCCATACTTCCTTCCACATTTTTTAAAACTTTGCTTTGTACCCAATGTGGTGCTTGAACTCTCAACCCTGAGGTCAAGAGTCTCATGCTCTACCAACTGAGCCAGTCAGGCACCTCTGCCCCTGCCTTGGACCCAACCCTAACCTTCCTCCAGCTTCTACCTGATCGTTGCCCCACATTTTAGAAGTCCATATCCCATTGAGAGAGACACACATACATTACTATTTAATATCTGGTTTATTTTACCAATTGTTTACAAAACATCCATGATAGCCTTTTTTTTTTTTTGATTCAGCATCCAATCTAGGATCACTTGCTATGTTTATGTGTCACATCTCCTTAGTGCCTTTTCATCTAGAATGGTACTCCAGTTTTTGTTTTTTGTCTTTTGTAACCCTGACATTTTTTAAGAAACTAGGCCTGTTGTTTTGCAGAATATCCCTCAATTTGGATTTGTTGGACTGTTTCCTCATGACTGTAATCTTCTCAGGGCTTCATGTCAGAGGGACAAAAGATATGCCCTTTTGGTTTATCCTCCACAGTCTCTTGACAAGTGAGGATACAGTTTGACCCTTTGAATTGTTAAAAAGACTAGTGGTAGGAAGAAAAGCAGCAAAGCTTTGAGGAATAAAGGCAGGTTTTAAAGAGCAACAGAAGCAAGTTCAAGTCCTGGCTCTAATCTCTAGCTGATTGACCTTTAACACAACCTACCAAAATACCTTAAATACAACTCAAAATATCCTGTTTCTTCTTCTCTCAGCTGCACCTTTTTGTATGCTTCCACATTTTTTCCCATTCTGTGGCACTTCTATCCTTACCTCCTCTGTCACTCATGCCCTAATCTTCCCCCTACATACTATACCATTGGTTGCCCTAAAATGTGTCCCTTGCTATCATATTCATCTGACTTCCTTATTCCTAAGTACATCAAGTCTGAATGCCTGGTATTCAATACCTTCCATAGTCTGACCTCATCCCACCTACCTGAACTTACCTCCCAATGTTTCCCATGGGGAAATGTGATTGCTCTTGATTTGGCTTCTAGCACATCTTTTCTCTTCCCTCATTAGAGTGATGACCCTTCCCTCTCTTCCACTGTTGGATGTATATACATGTATTGGTTAGAGTATGGTCACAAACAGGAGCTGCTGTAATTTAAAGTAGGAAGATATTAGGGGACCTGGGTGGCTTAGTCAGTTAAGCATCCGACTTTGGCTCAGGTCATGATCTCACAGCTCATGAGTTCCGTGTCCTACGTCAGGCTCTGTGCTGACAGCTTAGATCCTGGAGCCATGTCTCCTCTTTCTGCCCCTTCTTCTCTTACATTCTTTCTCTCTCTCAAAAATAAATGAACATTAAAAAAATAAAGTAAGAAGATATTTAATAAAGGGAATTAAGTACTTACAAAATTATTGGAAAATCTGCACAAAGGTCAAGGAAGGCCCCTGGTTTTGTCACTAGCTCTCGTAGATAGGAATTTGAAGGAACTCAGGAAACCAAGAGAGATAATCGCAGCTGCCTTCAATCTCAAGGCCTGAGATTTTTCAGGAAAATACTTAAAGGCCACTGCAAAATGTCATGTCTCCTTAAGCCTCAAGTTTGACGTTGCTAGAGGAGCAAAAATCTGGCTTCTGCCTTATTCTGCCTTCTACATCTTGGCAAGGGTTTCTCATTCATATATTCTACTCTAGGATATGTAGATAGGCATTCTGAGACATGTCCTTCACAAGCTTCTAGACACTGTGATATAGGGAAGAGCATAGAAAAGGAATGCTGGGTCAATAAATGTCTTTCCCTGGGACTGTGCTGATGGAGCTAGTGAGGAAAACTTTCTCTGTTTTCTGAAATTATAGCTGGAAGTATATGAAATTGCTTACTGTAGAAGCCATCTTCCCTGACTTTTTTTAAGACATGTTTTTATTTTATTTTTGAGACAGAGAGAGATGAAGTATGAGTGGGGGAGGGGCAGACAGAGATACAGAATCCAAAGCAGGCTTCAGGCTCTGAGCTGTCAGCACAAAGCCTTACATGGGGCTTGAACCCACAAACTGAGATCATGACCTGAGCTGAAGTCAGATGCTTAACCAACTGAAACACCCAGGCTCCCCATATCTTTCCTGAATTTTGGAGGGAGCTCAGATGTGGTAGGAGAGAATAGAGCCCTCAAAAGATAACATAGTGAAAAACAGAGCTGGAGATCAAGGAGACAGAGAGAGAGAGAGAGAGAGAGAGAGGGGTGGGGGGGAGAGATAAGCTGATAAGATTGTATCAGCTCTGGATTTGGTCATATGATCTTTTTGCCAGTACTATCTGTGTCTTACTCAGTTATTTCAATCCATAAATTTCTTTTTTTGCCTAAGCTAATTTAAGTTGGGGTTCTGTTACAACCAAAAGAGTCCTAATGAATAGTGGGAGGGATACATGTAAACATTACACAGAGTATGGTATGTGCTATACAAAGAGGACTACCAGAGTGGTATGAGCACCCAGAGAGGATGTAAGAAGGAAGCTCATCTCCATTTTATCTTGGGAATGTTATTTTAGCCGTAGCTTTTATCTCAGTTGTTACTTCTCATGGCCTTTGCTTCCTTCCAGAATACTCCCCTTTCTTTTCTCCTTGTGGTATTGTGATTTATAATAAGAAATATATATTTGGTCTTTATCCTGTTCCTAGCACAGAGCCCCCAAGATCCTTGGAATTTATTAAGTGTTAACAGCATAAAAGTGAAGTGTTGTCTTTTGTTATTCATAGAAAGCCCTTTTCAACCACACCTGTTTATGTTAATGAGGTGACTTTTGGAAAGCCCCTAAAAATGGGGGCTGGTTGCCAGGGGAACCAACCTAGTGATTAGAGCCTTAAAACTGTCAGGATCCACCCTCCCCTCCAGGAAGGGGAGAGGGCCTGGAGTTGATTTAATCACCAATGGCCAACGATTTGATCAATCGTGCCTAAGTAATGAAGCCTCTGTAAAAGCCCAAAAAAGGTGGAGTTCAGAGAGCTTCCAGGGTGGTCAACATGGAAATGCAGGGAGAGAGTCATGAAAGCTTCTCACCCCTTCTCACATACCTTGTCCTAAGCATAATCTATTTAGCTGTTCCTGAATTATAGCCTTTTGTAATAACCCAGTAATGTAATGAGTTAACTTTTCCTGAGTTCTAGGAGATGTTCTAGCAAATTAATCAAACCCAAGGAGGGGGTTGTGAGAACCTTCCAGTTACAACTGGCTGGCCAGAAACACAGGTAGCTTGGACTTGCAATTGCGATTGGCATCCAAAGTGGGGCAGGGGATGGGTGGTCTTGTGGGATTGAGTATTTAACCTGTGAGATCTGACAACTATCTCCGGGTAGATAGTGACAGAATTGAGTTAAATTATGGGATACCCAGCTGATGTTGTAGAATTGCTTGATATGAGGAAACCCCACACATCTGGTGTCAGAAGTAATGTGGTAAAGGAAACACATAGAAATGTTTTTTTCTATACTCTTCTATTTTCAAGATACTTCCTGTCTTCCAAATACCAGTTCAAATCTGCTCTCTCCAGGGACCTCCCTACCTAGTTCACCCCATTTCTAAATTTTTGAGGTTCTTACCACAGAACAGTTGACATTAAATTATTTTTAACGTGTGTGTGTGTGTGTGTGTGTTTTGTCTTCTTTTATTAGATGTAAACCTACTCCTCAAGGCTATGGACTACATCTTAAATCCTCTCTGCATCCCGCATCCCTAGGTTTATCACCATTGATGGTGCCTAGTTGATACTTGGGAGTTGATGGATTGATTTGCTCAGTGGAGAGGCTGAAGTTGCCATGGGCAATTAACTGGAGGAGTAGGAGTAGAGGAGAGGAATGCTGTCCAGGTACTAGCCATCCAGGAATAAGGAAGCCTTTCTAAATATGCTTGGCACGAAGAGGTGGACCTGGAGTCCCAAGCAGTGCGCCTATCCTAGTGGCCACAGGGGGGCGGCAGAGGGTATGGCCCAGGTGTAAGCTATGGATATGGCGGCTGGATGAGCCAACTGCTCAGCTAGCTGAGCTGCATTGGAAAGGAGATCTTGGTCTAAGTAACTTGCACAGATGAGGTGGGCTTCCTAGCAGAGAGTCTGGGAAGCAGGGTACCTGAACCATGGTTGGGAAAGCCAAAGGATGAACTGGTAGACATCAATAGGCATCTAAGAATGATCAAAAGTCTCCAAAATAAAAGCAAGTGAGTGAACTTTAAGAGATCTAGATATTCTCTTAAGGACAAAGAGATGCCTCAGTGCCTTGGCAAAGGAAGTAGGAAGTCCAAACGTGGTATAGTGGTAAGGGCAAAGACTGGAAAGCAGGAGTCTTAGAGTTTCATCTTTAAACTTATAGGTCCTCAGCCCTGTTGAATGCTTTTGCTGTATGACTTAAAAGATGACCCTCTCCTCTCTGAGCCTCAGGTGTCTGATCTTTTTTTTTTTTTTTTTTACAAATATTTTATTGTCAAATTAGTTTCCACATAACACCCAGTGCTCATCCCCACAAGTGTCCTCCTCCATGCCCATCCCTCCTCCCCCCCAGCCATCCATCAGTCCTCAGTTTTTGTCAGCACTCAAGAGTCTCTCATGGTTTGCCTCTCTCCCTTTCCCCCACCATTTCCGCCCTTCTTCTCCCCCTTGTTCCTCTGTTAAGTTCCTCCTAATCCTCCTATACGTGCACACATATGATATTTGTCCTTCTCTGCCTGACTTATTTCGCTCAGCATAACACCCTCAAGGTCCATCCATGTTGTTACACATGGCCAGATTTCATTGTTTCTCAGGTGTCTGATCTTATACAAAGAGGATCAGTGTCTGGAGACTCACAGACCAGCCCTACCTTTGCACTGGGCCTCATGGTGGCCAGGGATCCTTCTTGCTTGAATGGTCTCTAGGGTTATGTGAATAAAGCAGTTCAGTTGGCCATAAAGACATACCTTCATTACCCCTGTGTGTGTTCCCCTGCTCTCTTTAAAACTTTTGTTGGGCCTTGACCCATGGGATCAAGGCTATTCAAAGACCTTTAGAGGAGTTAAGTAGTCTAACTTTTAGATGCACCACCCCATGTCATAGCACACATCATGTCCCTAAGTCCCATAGTAAATTATTTGTGCTTTGAAATAATCTTGAGGGTGCTTTTAGAATTTTACTTTCAAGATTATTTTGCCACTTTATTTCCAGTAGCTATGATTTCTCGGAATCATAGTGTATGGTTAGGAATTCCTTGATGTGAAAGGACCCACTAATTATTTTCAAATATAATAAACATTTTATGCCTACTGAAGTGAGCAGTTTAGGGAGTTGACATAATACTGTATTTTGTGCACATTTAGGTTTTTTCAGGTTTATTTTGAGAGAGAGTGTGCACATGTGTGAGCATGATTCGGGGAGGGGCAGAGAGGGAGAGAGAGAGAATCCCAAATAGGTTCTGTCCTGTCAGCACAGAGCCCTACATGGGGTTCAATCTCACAAACCTCGAGATCATGACCTGAGCTGAAATCAGGAGTTGACGCTTAACCAACTGAGTCACCCAGGTGCCCCAACATTTAGTTAATTTTTGATTTTTGATTTTTATTTTGCATCTTGGAGTCAACAAGAATGCATGCGGTGTGCAATTATTTTTCTAGGCTCCTGAAAAGCTTGTGTATCCACAGTGCTGTATGTATGGCACCTGATGAATAAAAGCCTCCTGCTTGAGGCAGCTGAGATAGTTGGGGGTGTCATTTCTTTCAGTTATTACTTTTGTTTCATGTCTCCTGGTCTGGAAGCCTGAGTGAGCTGTGAGTGCATCAACAAGAAAAAGACACCCTCTCCTACTTCCCTTTAATCTCCAAAACTTCACTGTAGCCGTATCTTACAGCCAAGTCACACAGGCAGGCATCAAGGTGGAGGATCTCCCTGCTCTGGAGATTTTGTGAGGATGGGTTCCTCCCAGCCCTCTCAGGCACAGCACGTTCAAGCCAGACACCATCCCCATTGTCAATGTTTCCACAGAAATCGTTACCTCAAAAAGACCATATCTCACCAGAGAATTTGTTTTCTCTTGCTGATAATTTCTCTCCATAAACATTTTTGAGAGAGATGAATAGGTGTACCTTTCTGGAACAGCAGGCAGATGCTGGGGCGTGAAATGACTTTGTGAGGCATGTTTTATGGATGAGAGGAGGGGCCCGAGGGCCGCCTTTGATTTCCCCAGCCTCTGACCTGGCAGCAGATCACTAGGTTCCTCTTCTGCAGGTGACCATGAACTTCACTCACTGCTGCTCACCGGAAGCATTTGTTTTTTTAATTTTAGAGAGAAAGAGAGTGCAAACATGCAAACAGTGTGGGGGCAGAGGAAGAGAGAGAGAGAGGGAGAGAGAGAGAGAGAGAGAGAGAGAGAGAGAATCTCAAGCAAGTTCCATGTTCATCACAGAGCCCGATAATGGGCATGATCCCACAACCATGAGATCATGACTGGAGCTGAAATCAAGAGTTGGATGCTTAACTGACTGAGCCACCCAGGTGTCCCTCACCTGAAGCTTTAAAGGCCCAGCTTGGGCAGAAGCTACAGAGACCATCAAAGAGTTGGCGCATAATTCCCACCAGCTTGTAACACTGGGTCTGCCATGAAGATGTAGGTCCCCCGGGTCCATTTCACAGCCAGTACTACAGTCTTCAGATACTTCATTACGCTGTCATTTTTTAAATTTCTCTTTCTCCTTCTCTCTCTGTATAACAACTATGAAGGAGATGAATTCCTTTCCATCATGGTGTTAATGAATCTCAAAGGAAAAAAAAAGAGATGTGATCTCAGAAACATAAAGAAGATAACAAAAAAACAGCAGACACAGTGACCTTCAACAAAATGAACAATTCATTCATCTCTCTCTGGGGGATGGGAAGAGTGATTATTAATAACAAAGTAGTACTGAATGACTTGCTGACAGGTCATCAGGGTCCCTCTAAAGCCCAGAGTCAACAATGCAAAATGAGTCATGAAGGTGACAGACCACACAGGAGTGATGGGGCGGGGACAGGATGGTGACACAGGCCCAGGGCATAGGCTTCGTAAAAGGCTCATTCCTCCCTCAGGGCAGGGATGTCAGGTTGAGCAAATAAAAACATAGGAACCCCAGTTATATTTGAATTTCAGGTAGCAAATACATTTTTAGTATATTTGGGACATACTTGTACTAAAAATGTAGATATATTGTTTATTTGAAATTCAGATTTAACTAGGCTTCCTGTATTTTCTCTGACAGCCCTACTCTGGAGACACCAGTACTTCTCATCTTTTCCAAGTACTAAACACATTTCTAGGTTTAAGCTCCACCAGAAAGAGACTCCCTCCGGTCTCAGCTTTTGAATCCTACACTGTTTTACAGATCCAGTTCAAATGCCACATTTTTGGAAGATTTTTCCTCCTAAATCAGTTCCTCCTTCCTTTCTGTCCTCTTGCCCCGTAGGTTTTTATTTATGATTTTGGTTTGTATTCAGATTATTTCCCCCTCTAGACTGGGAGCAACCCAAGGGCCTGGCAGTATCTAGATTCTTTTTCCCATGGCCCACAGTATAGCTTCGCTTGCACCTCACATGTAGTTCATACTCTGAACGCTGAATGAATGAGCATAGCTACTGATCATAGCTAACATTCACTGAGTGCTGACTGACTATATGCCAGACACGGTTCTCAGCACTTGTCATGGATTGAATGTTTGAATAACCCTCTGAGGTAGGCACCATTTTTATGTCCACTTTAGCAATGCAGAAATGGAAGGCACAGAGAAGCTAAGTAACTTGCCTGTGATCACACAGCAAGTAAGGGGCAAAGCTGGGATTTGAACCCAGGCAGTGTGGCTCTTCACCTCTGTCATACATTGAGCCAATAAATGAACAGAAGAATAAGAAGAACCAATGGAGGAATGCACAAGCAGAGGCAGCAAGCAGGTATTATGATAGGAGAACAAGAAAGGGAACCCAAGGTAGGTGTTAGGAGGCAGAGGCTGGAGGAGTTAGGGAGATATTAAGAAGGCAAGCTGAGAGATGCACCTAGGCACGTCAGGGAGATAAAAGGCAGCTCAGCAGTGGAGGAGGCTGATCTTTCCAGGCTTCTGCTTTGGAAACCAATCCTTGTGCTGCAAACCCTCTATGTCTCTGCAGGGACCTCACTGTAACTCTCTTCTCAGCCTCCTGCTCCAACCATCCTCTTCCAAGGGCAGAACCCACCTCTGCTCGCTTAAGAGGCTCAGGCCAGTGGGGCTCTGAGGCCAATCCAGTCTCCCCAGGGCTCTCAGCTGAGTCAATGGGCTTGGTGCCAACGCCCTCTTTGTTCCTGGGCTCCTGTCCCTCTATGTCTGGTGTACTTCTGCCTGGCTCTTGCCATGGGTGTGACAAGTGTTGTTACACAAAGGAACCAGTGTGATCCATGGGAGGGTGATTATGGACCCCAGTCAGAGCACTGCCAAGGTTATTATAGTAACGTAATACTTCCTCTTCATGTCTGTAGAAATAGCAGACAGCAGCCTGCTCATACCATCAGCCTAGTCTTTTTTTTTTTTAATTGTAGTAGGAAACACAGAACATAAAATTTACCATCAAAATCACTTTAAAGTGTACAGTTCAGTAGTGTTTAGTATATTCAAGTTGTGAAACAGATCCCCAGAACTTTTTCATCTTGTAAAACTGAAACTCTCAGAGCTCCTGGGTGGCTCAGTCGCTTAAGCGTTCGGCTTTGGCTCAGGTCATGATCTCATGGTTCATGAGTTCGAGTTCTGCGTCAGGCTCTGTGCTGACAGGTCAGACCCTGGAGCCTGCTTTGGATTCTGTGTCTGCCTCTCTCTCTGCCCCTCCCCTGCTCATGCTTGCATGCAGCGTGCTCTCTCTCTCTCCAAACAAAAAAATAAACAGTAAAACTGAAACCCTGTGCATACTAAACAACTCCCCTTTTCCCTCCACCCCAGCTCCCTGTCATCACCCTTCTATTTCTCTACGAACTTTACTTCTCTGGGTACCTCACGTAAGTGTAGTCATACAGTATTTGTTGTGACTGGTTTATTTCACTTAGTGTAATGTCCTCAAGATTCCTTCATGTTGTAGCACATGTCAGAATTTCCTTCCTTTTTAAGACTGAAGAATATTCCGTTGTATGTATATATCACATTGTGTTTATCCATTGTTGTCGATGGACATTTAGGTTGTTTCATATCTTGGCTCTTGTAAATACTAACGAATAATGAATGTTTAAATATCTTTTTAGTTCCCTGCTTTTGATTCTTTGGGGTATATACCTAGAAATGCCTATGGTATTTCCATTTCAGTTTTTCGAAAAGACTCTCTACTGTTTTCCATAGCAATTGTACCATTTTTGAGTCCCACCAAATCTCTCCACATCCTCATCAGTACATGCTGTTTTCTGTTATTTATTTTTTTATACTACCCATCCTAATGGGTGGGAGGTTGCCTTGAACTTGTTGCTTATGAGGAGGTTGTGTTTCTAGAATGGCTTAACGTTATCTCTAATCATTCACCTGAATTCAGCAATGGGGAAAGTACACCACCATGCTCTGGGCAACCTGATAAGCTAGAGACAGAGAGCTCTTGTGACTCTCAATGACTTTGTGGCTCTGGCCAAATTGTACAACCTCTGAATTCCCATATGCTCACTAGGGACAAGACCTTCTTGTCCTCCCTCCCTGCTCCCCCCTGACATTTCCTCCAGGAAAAGATAGCAAAGGAGAGCTGGAGAATGACTTGTTAGATATGCCTACACCTCAGCAGCTGCCACCCTGAGTGTGTTTTTTTCTTTCTTTTTGTTATTAAAATGAATCATGCTTTAAAAATAATTAGAAAGCTCAGAAAAACGTTAGAGGCTAGGAAGTATGGGGGCACCTGGGTGGCTCAGTTCCTTAAGTGTCCAATGCTTGATTTCAGCTCAGGTCATGATCTCATGGTTCATGAGATCAAGCTCTGCATTGGGCTCTGCATTGAAGGTGCAGAGCCTGCTTGGGATTCTTTCTCTCCCTCTCTCTCTCCCTGTCGCCTGCTTGCACGCCCTCTCTCTCTCTCTCTCAAATTTAAATAAATAAAAATTTTTAAAAAAGAAAAGAAGCAAGGAAGTATTTATCCTTCATTCCAACTCCCAGAGGCAACCACTGATAACATTTTGGTCTGTTTCTTGTAGTTTTCCCCATAAGTGAGGTAAACTTTAATCTTTGAGACTCCCTCTTTTTCCAAAGAAGAGCTATTCATTTCCACAGCAATCAGTAGCAAAGTTAACTGAGCTCTCAATTTCTTAAATATACCCTTCTTTGTGCTAGTTCACTTCTCAGATGTGTCACTTTGAGTGAAAAGCAGTTAATTACAATGGAAATGCTGCTTGGAGACATCTTATGAAATTATGTTAATATGTATAGAGAGACAGAAAGGAAGGGGAAAAGGAGCTGATGGGCGAAACAACTGGTGTATTTAAATGGATAATTTCCTTTCCTTTCAAGTTTCCTAGTTGAAGGTCTCTTATTTATGAAAGGACTAGAAAGCTATTATTGTAGTTCCAATTTGTTAAAATCAGTAAAACTCAACTGCTAAGCAAAGTTGATAAACCAGCAAAAAGGCAACAAAAGAATGACTTTGGTAAATTTCATGTAATTAAAAAAAATCACTGTTATATCACCTCAGGAAAAAAATCTAAATGATAATCTGAAGATTAAAGAAAGGTAGGGTGTGGGAGAGTCATGAATGTCAAGGCATCCTCTCAGGAATTCCCAGCCTCAGGAAGAGAGGCCTGGGCTGTGGAGACCTAGTTTGGTCTTTATAGCTCTGCCTGACCTGGACCGCTGAGGATGACCTGACCTGGCTTCCGTGCTGGTAGAATAATATATGAAAGGTGTTTAGCACAGCACCTGGTACAGAGATTATTATTATTATTACAACAATAACTGTTTGGGGTAATTGCTATTATATGGGGTGGAGGAGGGAGCTGGCTCCTAGATCTTGGTAGTAAGGTAGAGGTTGGGAGACCCACTTGGAATGGGGGCAGTGATGTGGAGTGGACTGGTCCCTTTATCTACTTCCTAATTCCTCCTTAATCTAGGCTTCCAGAACCTTGGTTGGGAAAGGCACAAGCATGCGTGTGTGTGTGTGTGTGTGTGTGTGTGTGTGTGTGTGTGTGTGTTGGGCATATAGGGTAGGGAAGGCTCAGGTAGCAGGAAGAATCAACTAATATTTATTTATTTTTAAATATTTTTTTTATTTATTTCTAGGAGAGAGAGAGAGAGACAGTGTGAGCAGGGGAGGGTCAGAGAGAGAGGGAGTCACAGACTCTGAAACAGGCTCCAGGTTCTGAAGTGGCAGTCAGCACAGAGCCTGACACGGGGCTCGAACCCACGAACCGCAAGATCATGACCTAAGCGAAAGTTGGACGCTTAACCGACTAAGCCACTAGGCACCCCAGAATCAACTAATATTTATTAAGCCCCTGCTATATACCAGATACCATGCTGAGCATTTATTTATTTTTATTAAAAAAAATTTTTTTTATAGTTTATTTATTTTTGAGTCAAAGAGAGACAGAGCATGAGCGGAGGAGGGGCAGAGAGAGAAGGAGACACAGAATCCAAAACAGGCTCCAGGCTCTGAGCTGTCAGCACAGAGCCTGACATTGGGCTCAAACCCACAAAGCGTGAGATCATGACCTGAGCCGAAGTTGGACGCTTAACCGACTGAGCCACCCAGGCGCCCCATGCTGAGCATTTAAAAAGCAAAACAAAATAAATCATGCAAAAGAGGTTAGATAACTTGACCATGTTTGTCTGACTGACCCTAAAGCCTGAGCAGGGACATCCCTTTCACTTTCTATGGACCTGTAGAGAGAGTTTCTTCATCAATTCAAGAGTTCAAGACTAACCTTACTTCTGGTAAGGTTTCAAGAGGCAAAGTTCCCCCAATCTGAGAAAATCAGAGACTCTCCCTTTGGGGTGTTAAAGGGTTTTCTGCCAGTGATAGGTACCATGCTATCACTGGCTCACGGTCAGCAGTCAGGGTCTCTCCTCAGGGGGCTTAGGGTGCTGGCATAGGCTTGCCAGAGACTTTCTCCAAGGCCACAGTGGAAGCCAGGAGTCCTCTTGGTCCCTGCCTGGTCTGACACAAGCACTAGGTAGAAAGGAAGCAAGCTCCAACCTGCAGGCCAAGCCTGGCACACAGTGGGGCAGTGGGCAGGCTGCCATTCTCGGCATCGCTGGGGCCAAATTTCTTGCCAAATGGGCTTGGGTTTCAACACGTTGGGAAAGCACAGGAGTCTGGGATCATAACTTTGCTCTCAATTCTGGGGCTGGGCCAAAGAAGACCCTAGAGAGTCTGGCAGTGCCACAGCTGGAAGGGGACAGGCATGGGCACTGGACTCCTGGGAATGTGGTCCTCTACAGGGGACTGCAGAGCACCATCCAATCTTAGGGGCCTGGGCTGGGACAGGGCTTGTCACAAGTCACCCTAGGATGGAGGTGAGCTGTCTTCAGGCATCTTACATGTGATATCTTCAAACTTAGACTAGAAGGGTTTTTAGAAGTGATCTAGTCCACAGAGGATCTATTCTTGTTGAGCCTGAGTCAAGGGAGAAGATGAAACATAATTAATAGATACTGTTTAAGAAAGTGAGATATTTTATAGTGTATGTTAGAAAAGTTTACATTCAAAGTTATTTTAGTTCTTAATTTATATCCAAAATAATTATAGTTTTTAACATTTTGGCTCAGAGAAAGCTTCAGTTATCAGTACATTTTACTTAAGTGGAATTACAGATTTTGCTGGCTAATGATAAGAGTCACACTTAATGAATGTTTTGTGTGTTTTAGGCCCTAGTCTAATGCTTTACTTGTAATAACTCTTTTGTTCCACAGAACAACCCTATGCAATGGTACAAATATTATTTTTGCTTTAAGTATGGGAAAATGATACACAGACAGGTTTAGTAACTTATCCAAGGTCACACAGCTAATAAGGACAAACTTAGGTTTGAATCCAGGGCATCTGCCGGCTTCTGAGCCTATGATCTTAAGCACTGTATTCTAAGGTGTTCCAGATAATGAGAACTTCCTTTCTGTGGGTATTTTACCAAGTGATCATTCATTCATGTAAGGTATTTGTGGGAACTGTCACAGTGAGAGTTTGGAGGTCAATCAGGACAAATTGGGAAGATTGGTAGCTTGACATCTTGACCATCCCCCCCACATGCAATATTACAAATGAGAAAATTAAAGCCCTGAGAGATACAATGAATTCTCAAAGATTACAGCATGAAAACCTAACTGGAAGTCAGAACTTAATGTCCACACTGGGCTTTTTGCAATATATCAATCATTCTTTGTTCTTAATGAACTCTGTATCGGGCTCTTAGAGTTCTAAATCCCCACCCCAACCCCCTTTCTCTCTCTGTTTCACAGCCCAAATTCTTCTCAACTGCAAAGGGCTTGTGCTTTCCTCTCTGATACACATAATCCTTGGTCCTGATTCCATAAAAAATACTCCCTGTGGGGCACCTGAGTGGCTCAGTGGTTTAAGCATCCAACTCTTGATTTTGGCTCCAGTCATGATTTCATGGTTCCTGAGATCAAGCCTGTATTGTAGGGCTCTGCACTGACACTTCCAGAGCTTTCCTTGGATGCTCTCTCTACCCCTTCCGACTTGTGTACACGTATGCACTCTCTCCCCACCTTTCTCAAAAACAAATAAATAAACTTAAAATAAAAACCTCTTTGGACTTTCCCATCCCTGTCTTTCCTACTTTGCTGGGGCTGTGCATGGAGGCAGAACACAGAATTTGTTTTGCTCTTAATCAGAGCAGAGGGACTAGGAAAGGAATGTTGAGCCAGAGATCCAGACCACATGACTGGGGTGATGGAAACCGGGGACTGACCACAGCCAGTTATGGGGGCCACACCCATCACCCCATCAGCTCCTCCCTCAGTCATTTAACAAATCATCAACAATGCTGAGATGCCATATATTTAAAAAGTGCTATACGAAGCAAAGATTTGAGTGTCATGGTTGAATGTTAGAAATGCTGGACTAGGAATGAGGAGGCCTGGCTTCCAGGCTTGGCTCTTCCACTGACCAGCTATGTGGCCTTAGGCAAACTGATACTCCTCTCTGGTCCTCGTTTCTCATGTACTAAATAGATTGATTAGCTGCTTTCCTGTTTTCGCAGGTTTCTGTGAGACTAAAAAAAGAGAACAAAAGTGAATGTGCTTTGGGAATGATAATGCAGGGTAACGATGCAAGGGATTACTGTAGTTGCACCGAGCTAGATCCAAACAGACAGGAGCTCTGGTTTCCCCACTTTGGTGATACCTGGTGAGGTGAATGACTTTATTCACTTCATTCTACAATATCAAGACTCGTTCTTGGAAGGGATTTGGGTGGTGGGAAAATAGATGCCAGCCTGGAGTTGCTTACAACCCCATGTGTTAGCTTTTTGGAGCACTGTGCCAAGAATCAGGAGCCTGGGCTCTGGAGCCCACCCTCCCACCAACATACCACGTGCCCTGTATGCGTCTTAGCCTCTGCACTGTTGCTCACTCTATACTGATGCCACATCAGGAGCTTAAATGCAGAGAGCTGGATCAGTTCTGGAATCTGAAAAAGGAGGGTAATGGGAAATATGCCTACTAAGTGCCAGGCGCATCCCATGTCATCTATTCCAGGCCATGATTGTGCCAAGCTCTATGCCAAATACTGGAACCAGCCATAATCAAGACAGGTCTGGCTTTCTGGAGATTACAGTGTAGCAGGAAGATGAACATGAAGCAAATGCTCACACAAATAAAGAAAGACAATTGTGGAAAAGGGCAAGAAGGAAAAGAAGAAAGTGCTATTGGGAGGGACCAAGCCAGTCTATTCTAGAGTTTGAAACTTGTCAGATAACAAGGAGGTGGCCAGCTAGAAGGGGACAAAATTTTCATGTAAAGAGAGTAGGTCTGGAGGCCCTGAAGTTGGAAGAGAGATGGCACAGCCCAGAAACTGAGGAAAACAGCAAGCATGTACAAGGAGTGGAGAGCAAGGGCTGGCCTGCTGTTGGTGCAATTGCCCAGAGGCTGACCGAGCCCTCTCTTATAGGCCATGGTGAGAAGCAGAGGTCTTGATCCTAATCTTGGCATCTGTTTATCTTAGAATATGAACTTCATTGGCTTTGATCTTCTGAATTCAATTAGAATTTCTTATTTTATGTGTAATCTGATTGATCACATTTAGCAAATACAATAAACATTCACTGTACCCAGCCCTAGAAAAAACAGGACCAAAAAAGAGACTGTACCTGTCTGTCTGCTCCCCATCTGGAAGACAAGCTGAGGAGAGGGCAGCAGGTCAGCACTTTATTAAGTAACTCTAAAGCAAGACAGACTGAGATGAGTCTGCAAAAGAAACTCAAGGGCCAAGGTTCAGTGACCAGATCTGACGGTTACAGGAACTTGTCATGTTAATGGCTGCATCTTTGAAACACTTGTCACATCCTTTGGGAGTATTTCCAGAAAAGAAGTATAATTTAAGCTGAACCTTAGACAATGATAGGACTTTTTATTTTCATATGTTTTTTCCAATTTAAAAATAATATATGCTCCTAGAAGAAAATTTCATAAATACATAAAAAGGTAAGGAAAATAATCACAGCCACACTTAATCCAGAGAAACCACTGTGGACAATTTAGTGAGTAACCTTCCCGGTTTCTAACCTAAGTTTAACAACATTGAAATCATCGTGTAGATACAATTTGGCAGGACTCTCTTTTTCATTTCATATGTCAAGAGGTCTTTCCCATATCATTACATAGTCTTCAAAAACATAATATTGAATGGCTGTTCAGTATTCTGTTCTTCAGATTTGTGTAACCACTTTACTATCATCAGATGTTATGGTAGTTTGCAAATTTGCTACTATGAATCATGCTAGGGTGAGCCTCTTTACCTAAAATGGCATTTGTGTCTTCCCTGAGGGCAGATTCTGAGTATAATTTCTGAGGAATGAATGTGATCATAGCTGTGACTTTGGATACCTATTGACCCCTCACACTACCTCCAGCACCAAAGTAGCTCTCCTATCTCACCACACTTTTGCCAACACGGTTTTCCTTTTTAAATCTTGGCCATTTTGATGTGGGAGAGAGCCATGCTCTCTTGCTCCTTGAGTCCACCTTTCTTTGATTAAGGATGAGCCCAATTTTAACCAGTAGAGCTGGGGACAGGGGGAGGTGGGCAAGGACACAGAAAGAACTGTCAGAGGAAAGTCCTGGCAGGACTCCTCCTCAGGTGGCTCTATGGAGGAATGTTTAAGGGGATCGCACAAAGGCTACCTCATGCTATTGGTAACTCCTCCAGGCTTTCATGGGCACTTGGAGTAGCTGTGACTCAGGATACTTCCACCCTGGGGAGGTCCTCTGAGATACAGTTCTGTGTACCCCAGGATGTGCCTGGGAGGGGAGAATCCTTAGCCTCACCCACTGTACTACTCTTCAGGACAGATCCTTCTCCACTAAATTTCCCTAATGAGAGAGGGAAATTCAATCTCCATGAAAAGGTGAGATATGGGGAAGTAGGAATTGGAAATAATTCTTGAGAAATCCCTTCAAAAACAAGGCTTTATATGCTACTAGAAAGAGCATGAATTGGTTCAACCTTTTGGGAGGGCAACTGTGTAACATTAAATTGTAAAGTATGAATACTCTCTCACTATTTTCTTTTAAAAACAGTATCTGAGTAAATAAACAAGAATGCAAAAATGTGTGCCTCAGGATGTATATAGAAAGAAGTATTTTTGGTATTAGTGGAAAAAAATATGAAAACAATCTAAGTGGGTATCTTCTACTCTATCTGCTTGAGAAATAGAGACATTTGTGTGAGAAATTTCATAGCATTCTGCGTTGAGGACGGGGCTGGTAGCAGCTAAGAAAAAAATGGAGAATATCTGAGAGGATTTCCCTGACTGACACCCACGAGGAGCTCTTCCTCCCAGCCCATATTCAGCATTGACAGCTTGGAAGGCAAGGCCCTGTTCATACCAAATCGGATAGTCCAACAATGTGGGAAGGGTACTAGGCCCACTTACTTCAATCTGTGTCGCATATGAAAAATAAGTCATTCCACCAGAAAGGTGAGGGCCCTGTCAATCTACTAATATGGCCATTAGGACAGCAATATTTCTTCTGAGCCTGAGCCATTCCAATAGAGAATTGAAATATCCCATTTTTAGATAGGTACCTGAAACTAATATAATGCTATAGGTTAATCATACTTCAAAGAAAAAAATCCTAATCAGGGGACCAGTCAGACTAAGTTTCTCTCTCAGAAAGAGACATATTGCAAAGAATAAAAGAAAATATTAAAATATATTTAATTCCAAATGACAAGAAGCTTTCAGAGGCTATATCACTTATGTATTATGAAAAGCATGTAGTGAGGTCCACCCCCGTGGTACAGTGAATGAGGCAGGCGAAGTCCCTGTCCTCAGAGAGGGATTCTTCTAGGGTGGGCAGAAAGATCACAAACAAGGAAGCAAGGCATAAGCGGTGGGTATGGATTGAGCCAAGTGCTGGGGAGTAAGCGAACAGGCTGGTGAGACAGTGATGGGGGAGGGAAGGTCTCTGGGCCAATGGGATTGTGAGCTGAGGCCTGATAACTGAGAAATGAGTAGACCTGCAGGGAAGGGTGCTCTGGGTAGAGGGTACAAGTACCAGAACAGAACAGAAGTGGCTTCCATGCATAGCAAGGAGACTGATGTGGGCTAAGAGTCATCAGGGTCTGGTTCAATCTAAGAGCAGTTGGGAATTATTGAAGAGTTTTGAGCAATCTGTATGCCCAACTTGGGGCTCAAACTCATGATCTCAAGCTCAGGAGTTGCACACTACCGACTTAGCCAGCCAGCTGTCTCTATTGAAGAGTTTTAAACAGGAGAGGAAAGTATGTAGTTTATGTTTTCTACTGTTGTCTATTTTTGGTTTTTCTTGTTTGTTTGTATTTTTAGTTTATAGGGTATTTTTAAAGATGGAAATATTATTGATATACCATAAAATTCACCCTTTATACAAGTCAGTGGTTTTTATTAAATTCAAAAGGTTGTGCAACCATCACCATGATCTATTTTTAGCACATCTTTATCACCCTATAAAGAAACTCCAGGGGTGCCTGGGTGGCTTAGTCAGTTACATCCAACTTTCGCTTAGGTCATGATCTCGTGGTTCGTGGGTTCGAGCCCCGCATTGGGCTCTGTGCTGACTACCAGCTCAGAGTCTGGAGCCTGTTTCAGTCTGTGACTCCCTCTCTCTCTGACCCTCCCCTGCTCATGCTGTCTCTCTCTCTCTCTCTCTCTCCTAGAAATAAATAAAACATTAAAAAAAAAAAAAAAGAAACTCCATACCCATTTGCATCACTCCCCATTTCCCACACTTCTCAACCCCTAGCAACCACAAATCCACCTTTTGTCCCTATGAACTTGCCTATTCTGGATATTTTATAGAAATGGAATCATATTCCATGTGGCCTTTGTGACTGGCTTCTTCCACTTAACATGCTTTCAGCCTCATCCATTTGTGGCATGTATCATTATTCTTTAAGGCCAAATAATATTCCGTTGTATGAAGTTAGAACATTTTATTTTTCCTTTCCTCAGATGGTGGATATTTGGGTTGTTTCCACATTTGTGGTACTATGAAGACTACTTCTGTGAGTGCTCAGGTACAAGTCTTTGAATGAACGTATGCTTTCTTGAATAAATGCTTCCTGAATTGCTGCAAGCCCTTGACTAATTTCCAGAGTATAGAAAAAAAATCGATTCTGACAACTTTCGCCAGTATTTTCATTGCTTGTATGGAGAGGGTTTTTGGAGATCCTTACTGTACCATTTTGCCACTGTTACTCTGAATCACTTCTATTTATTTATTTGTTTGTTTATTTATTTATTTATGAGAGAGAAAGCACACAAGTAGGGGGGCAGGGGCAGAAAGAGAGGGAGATACAGAATCTAAAGCAGGCTCCAGGTTCTGAGTTGTCAGTACACAGCCTGATGTGGGACTTGAACCCATGAACCATGAGATCATGAGATCATGACCTTAGCTGAAGTTTAATGGTTAACCAACTGAGCCACCCAGGCACCCTGGGTCACTTTATTTTAAACCCTATATTAGTATTTGGTGAACAAAAATGAATTGAATTTTAAAGGTAAGTAACCCTGAGGTTTGTCTTCTAGATCAGTGCTGTGTACTGTGGTCAGCAATATCACCTGTCTCTGTTTTTAATTTATTGTTGAATAAAATAAAGGGCCAACTAAGCAAGTTAGACCTTTAATCAGACTCTGGATAGGGCTTCAGGGCTGGGAACAGTGCAGTTATATTCCTTAGAGAGGTGGCAGGGTTCCCACAGAGCAAGCTTCTGAGATGGGGGATGACTTTGAGGTGTTAAGAGCTCTTAGCTGGCGGGAGGTGGCCAGCTTGTGTCCCTGACTGGCTCTGGGACCTTCTTCCAGGCCTTGAATCTCCAGGTTTATGATTTACCTTGGCCAGGGCTCCCCAGCAGCCACCAGGGTGCTCTGCCATGAGAAGGCCATGGAGCTGTGTGACAAAGACGCTTGCTCATCATGGCTTCTGCAGGATTTTCTGTTCAGATAGATTGGGGACAGTGTTGCCCAACAAGAGAGGGATGTATGAGTTGACCTCTGAGTCTGTTGCTCTTGGGAGATGAGGTATGATACCTTCTTCTGGGTTGGCGGGCAGCAGGTATTACACCCATATGGAAGATTGAGAAGCAGAGGCCAGAGCAGGGCCAGAACCATCTCATCTTCCTTTTACCTGCCGCTAACTTTTCAAAAGGACTTGGCTGGAGCTCTTTGCATTCCAGTTTCCAACTGGTTTGTCCTATAGGTGGCCCCATAGCAGGGTAGAGTTTACCCAGATTCAATTTCAAGTCTTGCTCTTATAGCTAAAAATCCAAGTGTAGAACCCTGGCTCAACAGATGTAAATCAAAGGAGGGCTCAGGGGACTGAATTGATGGTAATGGGTGAGAATCATGAGGGGCCACCCTCAGGGGCTAAGAGGATCTCAGGCTGCACTAATGGTGGAGCAATGTCTAGATGGAGGGAGGTGAGTGTTCCATGCACCCCGGACCACACAGGACACTCCTGGGGTTTTGTGTCTTGGAGTATGTCTGGGGCAGAAGGGCAGGCTGGAAACTTGTGTTAGAACAAATGAAGGGTTTGGGGGCTGTTCAGCTGAAGAAGAACAGATTCAAGGAACATGTGTCTTGTCTGAAGATCTCTACTGGGCTGTCTGAAGGCAGAGAGATCAGGTCTGTGAGTCCTTCAAGGGCAGAGCTGGGACCAGTGGAGGAAGCTATAGGGAGGCAGCTCTCAGCTCCTCATTGGCAAGACCTTTATAATAGACTGAGTGTTTACGACCGCAAGCCTGGGCCCATGTCTGTAGTTAGTGATTCCCCATCAGTCCCGAGGGCCCAGGTAGGGAGAATTCCAAAGTGTTTGCACAACATCCAAAGTTATTTTCCTCAAAAATATGTTGGAGGTAGCCAGGTCATCATGTGTTCAAATCTACCCCTCCTTCATTCTAACCTCTGCAGGGAAGGCCCTGCCCCAATCTAGCATAAATCAGGATCCAGGCATTCTCCTAGTCTCTTCCCCGTCTCCTGCCAACTCAATCAATCAGTCCACATACTGCTGCTCACTTGTCTCCAATCTTCATCATTTCTTGTCCTGTCTTTTGTTACAGCTTCATGTCTGTCCCATGGCAGTCTTAACTGATGGTCCTTAAATGCAGACTGATCATGTTAGCACCTTGTTTGGAATAGTTGCCATCTCTCCATAATCTCAGGATAAAGCATAGACACCTTAATGTGATATTCAACCCACCTCTTCTACCAGGCTCTCCATGTTCCAGCCACATGCCACTGCCCCCTGGTCTTTGTGTATCTTGGTCCTTTGTTTAATGCTGTCTTTCCTGACTTGTCTTTTGTTTTTGTTTTTGTTTTCTAGGTTTACAGGTTTTTAGGTTTACAGAAAAATGAAACAGAAAGTACAGAGTTCCTACATATATTCCCACTCTATTCAGTCTCCCCTAGTATTTATATCTTGTATTAGTTTGGTATGTTTGTTACAACTGATGAACCAGGGGTGCCTGGTGGCTTAGTCAGTTAGGTGTTTGACTCTTGATTTTGGCTCAGGTCATGATCCCTGGGTTGTGGGATTGAGCTCCATGTTGGGCTCTATACTGAGCGTGGAGCCTGCTTGAGATTTTCTCTCTCTCTCTCTCTCTCTCTCTCTCTCCCCTTCTCTCTCAAAACAAACAAACAAACAAACAACTGATGGGGTGTCTGAGTGGCTCAGTTGGTTAAGCGTTTCACTTTGGCTCAGGTCATGATTTCATGGTTCATCAATTTGAGCCCTGTTCAGGCTCTGTGCTGACAGCTCAGAACCTGGAGCCTGCTTTGGATTCTGTCTCTCTCTCTCTGCCCCTTCCACCCTCTCAGAAATAATAAATGAATAGACTTTATTAAAAATTTTAAAAAGCAACTG
The DNA here is from genome assembly GCA_017311185.1 of Proteles cristata cristata. Lineage (NCBI taxonomy): Eukaryota > Metazoa > Chordata > Mammalia > Carnivora > Hyaenidae > Proteles > Proteles cristata. Next base: position 183,186 of record JAESUZ010003286.1, on the reverse strand, counting down.
ATGAACCAATCTTGATATATTATTATTAGGTACATAGTTTACATGAGGGTTCACTCTTTGTGTTGTATATTCTGTGGGTTTTGCCTATGCATAATGATGTGTACCCACAATTAGTGTATTATACAGAAGAATTTCACTGCCCTAAGAAGCCCCTGAATTCCACTTGTTTCTCTCTTTAACCCCTCACAGTCATTTTCTGGCTTTTTTTAATGTCAAAATCTACCCATCCTTTAGGGCCTTATATAGATGCTACCTCCTCCATGAAACCCTCACTGGTTCTTTTTTTTTTTTTTTTTAATTTTTATTTGTTTTTGAAAGACAGAGAGAGACACAGAGTACAAGCAGGGGAGGAGCAGAGAGAGAGGGAGACACAGAATGTGAAGCAGGCTTCAGGCTCTGAGCTTTCAGCATAGAACCTGACACAGAGCTCGAACCCTCAAACTGAGATCATGACCTGAGCTGAAGTTGTATGCTTAACCAACTGAGCCACCCAGGCGCCCCCTCACTGATTCTTTTAGTTGAAAATATTTCCTCTCTTCTTTTAATAATCAATAGCATATAGGGGCGCCTGGGTGGCTCAGTCGGTTAAGCGTCCGACTTCGGCTCAGGTCATGATCTCACGGTTTGTGGGTTTGAGCCCCACGTTGGGCTCTGTGCTGACAGCCAGCTCAGAGCCTGGAGCCTGTTTCGGATTCTGTGTCTCCCTCTCTCTCTGACCCTCCCCTGCTCATGCTGTCTCAATCTCTCTCTCAAAAATAAATAAAACATTAAAAAAAAAACGTAAAAAAAATAATCAATAGCATATATGGCACATCTTTTCTGCCCTGAGTACTATGTCAATCCCCTGTTCTATACGCCAATTCTGCTGGATAGATTTTAACTATTCAGCAGATGAAAAACAGAGTCTCATTTATTCAAATGACTTACCAAAGCCCACACAACTAGCAAGCTTGGAGACTGAGATGTGAACCCAGCTCTGTCTGCCTCCAAACCGTCCTAGAGCCCTTTTGCTAAGTGCTTGACCTCTTTCAGTGTCTGCTTTCCCCTCTAGACTGAGAACCTGAGATAGGGACCATTTTCAATTCTTCTCTGGATCCTTAGAACCCAACTTAGGATCTAAAACAGATCCGGAGTTCGAGATGAATGTGAATGGATTGAAAAATGTTTTGTTCTTTGTAATTCTAATAAGCTACTAGCTGGAAGTGCTGAGGAAAAAAAGCAGGAGTGTTTGGGCTATCTGCAGGAAAGTATATTTGCCCCATATGCTCCAGCAGACCCTCTGAGCCAGGCCTCTTGAGCAAACTTGTTAATTCCAATGACAATGACCTAGAGTATGTGTGTGTGTGCCTGCTGATGTGGGAGATCCTTCTCCCCCAACCCTAGGATGCTCTAGAGGGAATTGGGCTCCTTTTTTTTTTATCTCAGCCTGGAGAGGGTTGGAGAGGCCCTGCCTTCCTGTTGGGCTCTGTTGGAGATGAGCCAGTCCCCTAGTATGCTCACGTGTGTGCACTTGAACTCCAGAGCCTTCTCTTTGTCGGAGATCACACCACCAGACGCACAGTTCTCCTCTCCACTAATGCAATTTATATGTCTGAGCATGAACAGAGGATTTGTGAGCCTTCAAGTCTGGGGATTTGGAAATTACCTTGGCAGGCTGGGGCTGCTAGGTAGAGACTTGAGGTTTTAGGAGACTTTGGGAGAATTATTTTCAAAGGCACTGAGGCTCCTCCTAGCAGGAGGAAGAACCATCCCTTTCCCACAATCTCCACCCCCAGGCCTTCCTAGGGTCCCTTTTATTTATTTATTTATAATTTAAAAAATATTTACTCGTTTTTATTTATTCATTTTTATTTTTTATTTTTTAATGTTCTTTAATTTATTTCTGAGAGAGAGATTGAGACAGCGTGAGCAGGGGAGGGTCAGAGAGAGGGAGACACAGAATCTGAAGACAGGCTCCAGGCTCTGAGCTGGCAGTCAGCACAGAGCCCTACGTGGAGCTCAAACCCACGAACCATGAGATCATGACCTGAGTCGAAGTTGGATGCCCAACCGACTGAGCCACCCAGATGCCCCAAAAATGTTTATTTATTTTTGAGAGAGAGAGAGAGAGTGAGAGCAGGGGAGGTGCAGTAAGAGAGGGAGGCACAGAATCTGAAGCAGGCTCCAGGCTCTGAGCTGTCAACACAGAGCCCAATGCAGGACTGAAACTCACAAACCCCAAGATCATGACATGACCACAAGTGGGACATTTACCCAGCTGAGTATAGGGTCCTTTTTAAACACAACCAATTGGGCACCTGGGTGACTCTGTTGGTTAAGCATTTGATTCTTGATTTCAGCTCCAGGTGCGATCTCATAGTTTCATGAATAAGTCTGAGCCTCACATCTGGCTCTGCACACTGACTGTGTGGAGCATGCTTGGGATTCTCTCTCTCTCCCTCTGTCTCTACCCCTCCCCTGCTTGAGCTCTCTCTGTCTCTCTCAGAATAAATAAATAAATAAATAAATAAATAAATAAATAAATAAATAACGTTTTTAATTAAAAAAATAAAAATAAAATATAACCAATAAAACTTTCTGGTTTAACCCTAAATGGGATGAGAGCTACACAAAGGGGCAGAACAAAGAATCACTTAACAGATCAGCTGGGCAGGGAGGTGAGGGAAAGTTGGCACAGGTCAGGCTTGGGTTCATTTCTAAAACTGGGCACTCACCAGCTGGAAGTGTTACTAGATTTTAAAATCTCAAACTCTACTCCTAACTGATGAATTTGAGAGAAATACATTCTATCCACCAGGAGGTGGTATCTCCGATTGAAAGCAACACAGGCTTTTGTGTCAAAAAGACTTGTATGGCCTCTCTGAGTCTCTTTCTGTCATTTGTAAATTTGGAAATAACAACAGCCACCCTGCAAGATTGTTTGAGGAACTAAATGAGAAAATGCACAGACAGTGTCCAGAGTAGTACCTGGCACCCAGTAAGGACTCAGTGGTCATGGGCTCCTTCCTGTCTTCTTAGTACATGCCAGTCACTCTCTCCTGCCCCCTTGTAGGACCTTAGCTACTACCTCTGTCTTGATGGATCCTCACTCACATCCCACTGCAACCCCCATCATCTCTCTTGACTGACTATCATGAGTTCTCAGACTTCTTCTCCTGCTTGCTGGGACCTTACTGCCTTTCATGCCCACCTAGAAAAGGCTCTTTCAGAACCATGTTGATGATGACATTTTCCTGCTTCAAAAAGCTCTTGTGTCTACCCTTTGCCTATAAGATCAAACCTAAACTCCTTATCACCTTCCACCTTTCCCATCTTCCTTTCTCTCTCTCTTTTTTAAAGTTATTTATTTATTTATTTTGAGAGAGAGAGAGGAGAGCATGTGCATGGACGCATGGACAAGTGCGGTAGGGGCAGAGAGAGGGAGAAAGAGAGAGAATCCCAAACAGGCTCCGTACTGTCACTGCACAGAGCCAGGAGTGAGGCTCGAACTCACAAACCATGAGATCATGACCTGAGCCGAAGTCGGAAGCTCAACTGACTGAGCCACTCGGGCACTGCTTACCTTTTTCTTTAAGAAGGCTGGAGTATCAGATTTGATGACCACGGCTTCCAGTTTTAAGCATTTGTTGTCCATATTTCTTGTATATTATTATTGATCTTTCTCCCTCCCAAGGTGAGGATGATTTTCATAGTGAATTTTGAAAATGATGTTTTCTTGATCCAGTTTAGGAAATAATTCTCTGGAAAAACAAAATAGCGGGTTGGGTTCTTTTTGTTTTTTGTTTTTATATCTTAAAACCACCTGAGTATTACCGTGGATTTATTCATTGTTTTCCTATGAGCCAGCTGTAGCCGTAGAATGATCAGAACATTCCATTTCTTTGTAATTTCTCTGAGCTGGGTTGCAGGCCTGGAAAATGATAGATGCCTAAAATTGATCAGGGTAATCGATGCCATGTGAAGTATTTACCTATGATGGATGTATCATCTACCAGATGTGAGTGTTGGCAATGGCTTGCTTGTTTATAAAACCCCTGAGTCCCATTTGTATCAGTGACTAATGTTTGCACATGAGGCTATTTGCAGTGGTTCAGAAATGACTATTTATTCGACATGACCACCTTTCTCCTTTACTTCTCCATTTATCACAAGCCTTGCTGCTCTTCCCTACATAACAAAACCAGGATTCTATTCAGTCTCCTCTCTTTCAACCTCTGTGATATATGGGGGTTGTTTTGTTTTGCATTTCCAACTGGCCTCCTGTCTCGCCTCTCCCTCTAATTCAAGACTTACATGTGCTGGTGTTTTCTCGTGAGTCTTTCACTGCCCATTACTGCACCTACAGTATAAACTCTAAACCCCCTCATGTAATAGTTGAATCCTCCTTAATCTGGCCTCAGCTGACCTTTCTAGCTCTATGTATTACTGAGGACCCCGGCACAAGAGTTACTCTTGTGACAGAAACCCAACCTGATTTTGCTTATACCCACAAAGGTATTTATTGAAAGTTCCCAGGATAGGACACACAATGAAGAAAGATCTGCTCTGGGATTCTCAAAGACTGGAACCAGGGTCTCCAAAACCATCAGTAATTCTCATCACACCATTTCTGCTTTTCACCCATTCCTGCTTGTGTGGTATGATGGCTTCAATCTCTCCTGCAGACAGGTTTTCCCTCCATGATGAGGAATATGGGCACTGTCAGCCTAACTCTTCAATGGGGAAAGCATACCTCCTCCCAGCTGCACTGAGGGAGGGGCTCTGATTGACCTGGCTTGGGCCACCCGCGTCCTTGGAATCTGGGGCCTGGTGAGTGCTAACCGGCCCAGCTGGCATTGCCGCCCCAGCCAGGAGAGCAGGGTAGGCTCCTAGAAGAAGGACGTAGGGAAGTACACAGAGGTATGGCTATCATCACTGCTCCCCAGACTAGCCCCAGCATGTGTTCCATTCAGTTAAGTGCTTACTGAGCACCAGTGCTGTGTGCCAGGCTCCTGGCCCCTCCTTCACCTGAACTGACAGTCTGATGGAGGAAACAAATAGGCAACAGATCATTACAATGCAGGGTACAGTGTGTGACAATAGAGACAGACTCAGAATGCTGTCCAAGCACAGGCGGGAGGCCTTGAACTCAGCCTGCTCAGTCTAGGAGAATTCTTGGAAGAGTGACAGGACTGGGAGTCTCAGAATAGCAGGAGTGAGGGAGAGGGGGACATTCCAGGTGAACAACAGCATGAAGGTGTGAAACTGCCAGCCTGTGCCCAGAAGTAGCAGCCCAGAAAAGCTAGGGCATTGAATGTGAGGTGGAGAAGGGTGGAAAAGGCAGCCAGGGCTCAGAAGTGCCTCATTCTTTTTTTTTTTTTCCTCAGCTTGGTTAAGACCTATTGTTTTGTTGGGGTTTTTTTTTGCATTTTATTTTATGTTATTTATTTATTTTTTTTACAAAAAGTTTATTGTCAAATTGGTTTCCATATAACACCCAGTGCTCATCCCCACAAGTGCCCTCCTCCATGCCCATCTCCCCCTTCCCCCCACATCCATCAGTCCTCAGTTTGTTTCTCAGCATTCAAGAGTCTCTCATGGTTTGCCTCTCTCCCTTTCCCCCACCATTTCACCCCTTCTTCTCCCCCATGGTCCTCAGTTAAGTTCCTCCTAATCCTCCTATACGTGCAAACATGTGATATTTGTCCTTCTCTGCCTGATTTATTTCGCTCAGCATAACACCCTCAAGGTCCATCCATGTTGAAGTGCCTCATTCTTTGCCTTCGCAGTTGCCCCTCCCTTCTGTCTTCCACACAATGAAATCCAACTCAGCTTCAAGACCAAACTCCAAAGCTACCCTGTCTTTTTGAATCCCTCAGCAGCAAATCACAGCTTCCTCAGGGATTGTGCAGTGTCTTACAGGCACTCTTTGCTAGGCTTCTGTTCTACCTTGCTTTCAGTTATTTATTTACACATCTGAGATCCTTTACTACATCAAAAGACTCTTGAATGCAGGAGCTGTGCCCTAAATGTCCTTCTCTTTCACACAACGTGGCTTAGCACAGGGCCATGTTCAGTGTTTAAAAAATAATTGTTGAATTGTGAACACTTGGGCTAATTGGACATCCTTTCCCTCTTGGGAGCAACTGGCAAAATGATATTGGTTTCATGTAAACAGAAAGAATTTGAGAAATTATTTATCAACATTTTCTCAGCATGGCCAGGTTTTTTTGTTTGTTTGGTTTTATTTTTTTAAAATGAAAAGAGCTATGTGAATATTACTGATTATAAAGTTGATAAATATGCACATAGAAAATGTAAATGATACATAAAAGCATAAGAATAAATTTGAAACAACACAAGATACCATCCCCAAGAGGCAACCACTGTTATCACTTCAGGTAACAACTTTGGAGACATTTCACTATAAATCCAGCTATAATTAATATATAACTTTATAAGAAGGTAGTACTAAATGCAGCATAAGCTAGCCTTCAAAATAATAAGTCCAAAAGAATTAAACAGCTAAATAAAATCTGCTTTTTTTCCTATATAATCTGAATGAATTCTTGATGTTCTCTGAAGGATTAAACAATCACTCAATATTTACTTTGAAAAGTTATATCTGCTTTCTCTCTCTCTCTCTCTTTCTCTTATTGAGATATAATTGGGGCACATGGATGGCTCAGGTGGTTGGGTGTCCAACTTTGGCTCAGGTCATGATCTCATGGTCCGTGGGTTCAAGCCCCACATTGGGCTCTGTGCTGACTACCAGCTCAGAGTCTGGAGCCTGTTTCAGATTCTGTATCTCTCTCTCTGACCCTCCCCTGCTCATGCTGTCTATCTCAGGAAAAAAATTTTTTTTTAAAAGAGATATAATTTACATACCATAAAATTTACCCTTCTAAAATACTTTTAAGGTGTACAATTCAGTAGTTTTTAGTATACTCAGACTGTGCAGCTATCACCAGTGTCTAATTCCAGGACATTTTTATCACCCCCAAAGAAATTCCATAGCCATTAGGTGGAAACTCTCCATTCTTCTCTCCCCTTTGCCCCTGGCAACTACTAATCCACTTTCTGTCTCTATGAAGTTGCCCGTTTTGGACATTTCACATGCAATGAATCATATAACATGTGCCTTTAAAAAATGTTTATTTGTTTATTTTGAGAGAGAGTGACAGGAGAGAGGCAGAGAGGAAAGAGGAAGAGGAAGATAATCCTAACCGGGCTCTGCACTGTCAGCACAGAGCCCAATGTAGGGCTCAGTCTCATGAACCATGAGATTATGACCTGAGTTGAAATCAAGAGTCAGATGTTTAACCGACTGCATCACCCTGACACCCCTAACAAGTACCTTTTGTGTCTGTCGTCTTTCACTTAGCATAACATTTTCAAGGTTCACATGGTGTAGCATGTGTCAGGACTTCATTCCTTTTTATGGCTGAATAATATCACATTGTATGGATATACCACTCTTTATTTAATCATTCATCAGTTGATGGACATATGAGTTGTTTTTACTTTTTTAGCCACTATGAATAATGCTGCCAAGAATATTCACATAAAAGTTTTATTTGAATATATGTCTCCCTTCTCTTGGGTTATATACCCAGGAATAGAATATATGGGTCATATGGTAGCCCTATGCTTGACTTTTGAGGAATGGCCAAACTATTTTCCAAAGCAGCTGTACCAGCTTACAGTCCCCCCAGTAGTGTATGAGCGTTCCACTTTCACCACATCCTCGACAACACTTGTTACTGTCTTTTTTATTATAGCTGTCCTAGTACGTGTGGAGTAGCATTTCCCTAATGATTGAGGCTCTTTTTTTCATTCCTTTTCTTCCTTCCTTCCTTCCTTCCTTCCTTCCTTCCTTCCTTCCTTCCTTCCTTCCTTCCTTCCTTCGCTTTTTAACAACAACAACAACAGCAACGCAACTAACTGGCTGGCTAACAACAACAACAACCAGCTTTCTTTCTTTCTTTTTCTTGAGACAGAACCCATATGTGTGCTAGCAGAGGAGAGGGAGAGAGAGAGAGAGAAAGAGAGAGGGAGAGAGAGAATCCCAAGCAGGCTCCACATTCAGCATGGAGCCCCCTATGGGGCTCAATATCACAACCATGAGATCATGACCTAAACAGAAATCAAGAGTTGGATGCTTAACTGACTGATCCACCCAGGCGCCCCTTTCTTCATTCGTTTAAAATTTCTGTTCCTCAGTTGGATCATCTCAATTGACCTACTTGCAATTTTGCTGATTCTTTCTTCTGATTGCTCAGCTCTGCTGTTGAGCCCCTCTAGTGAATTTTCCATTCCAGTTATAGCAGTTTTCAACTCCATAATTTCTACTTGCCTTGTCTTTATAATTTCTGTCTCTGTTGTTTTTCTCTATTTGCTGAGCTATCATTCTCACACTTTTTTTTTTAAGATTTTATTTTTAGGCAATCTCTACATTCACCATGCTGCTCGAACTCACAACCCCAAGATCGAGAGTTGCATGTTCTACTGACTGAGTCAGCCAGGCACCCCTTTCATGCTCCTTATTTGTTTTTTCAAAATAGTTTCCTTGAATTCTTTGAACATATTGAAGATAGCTGATTTATAGCTGATATCAAGTGCATAGGTTTTCTTAGGTACAGTTTCTATTGATTATCTTTTTCCTGCATATGACACATACTTTCTTTTTTTGTTGCATGTCTTCTATTTTGTTTCTGTTGTTTTTGAAAACTGGATATATTTAGTAATATAATACCCAACTTGGAAATCAGAGTTTTTCCCCAGCCCTGAATTTGTTGTTATTTTTCACTGGAGTGTCAGCACACATTACCTGATATGCCCTCACAGGTTTGGCTGTTCTAGCCCCGCCCTACATAAAGCTCTCATCTCCACTCTGACTCTCCCTTCTAAGTTTCCAGGTAGCCCGGGCACTGCAACACTGGGGTTACTGTTACCCAAGGTTTTTCCTGGGTTTACTGAGATCAGCACATCTTCACCCCACAAGACACTCTGGATTGACGCAAAGCTCATCTTGACATTGGACTTGAAACTTTTTCCAACTTTGATTTCTGTGATGAAGACTCTTTTCTCCCTTGGCCTCTGCCTGCTCCTCTCTGACTCCTTACTGGGCTCAGGGTTTGCCATACTCTCCCTTCTCCCTCTCTGTCTTCTCTCTACTTTCACCTGCTCATCTTCTCTTACTTCTCTCACTGTAGTTCCTTGGTAATGGAACTGGAGCACAGTAATAATAGGAGTGGGCTTCAGAGTTTGGTCGACCTGGGTTTGACACCTGGCTTGTTCATTTACAAGTTGGGGAGCCTGGGGCAAATTGATTCATTGCTCCATTCTTCAGTTTCTCATCTGTCCAAGGAGGATAATGATAGTGCCATTTCAAGGAGTTCCCACGAGGCTTAAATGAGATAACACCAATTCCCTGTTCTTGTGATAGAGTAAATGCTCAAAAATATTAACTATTGGGGTTCTACCATTACTTCAAATTCAACTTATTCAAATTAAGCTCATAATTTTGCTCCAAACAAGGCCTTTCTATCTTCTTCTCTCTCCAGCTCTCCAGCCTCCTCACTTTGGGGGGTCACCTCTGATCTGGTGTTGTTCACTAATGATGATAACATCCAACATGGATCCAACATCACCAGAACTTTTTCATGCCCAGGTTCCTGTTTTCTTCCATTGTGGAGCATCCTTTGCTTGATCCTGCTAACTTTTCTTTCAAAATATCCTTTTCCTCCCTTTTTCTTTTGACCCTCAATGACTCTGTTCTAGCTCTGCCCTCACTGAACTCTGAGTGCAGTAACAGCGCCTGATATAACAGCTGTCTGCCTACTCCCAGGAGCTAGGATTCCAGGCATGTTCCTGTGTTGTCTGTGTCTCTTATTCTTTTTTCTAGCAAAGTGAAGCCCCATACCAGTCAGGCAAATATGGGAGAGGGGTAAACTGTGGGATTTGAAAGCAGAAGTTCTTGATTCTATCCATGTTTTGGCTATTGTGGAGAGTGCTGCTATGAACATTGGGGTACATGCGACAAATATAATATGTTCGCACGTATAGGAGGATTAGGAGGAACTTAACTGAGGAACGAGGGGGAGAAGAAGTGAGGAAATGGTGGGGGAAAGGGAGAGAGGCAAACCATGAGAGACTCTTGAATGCTGACAAAAACTGAGGACTGATGGATGTAGGGGGGAGGAGGGATGGGCATGGAGGAGGACACTTGTGGGGATGAGCACTGGGTGTTATGTGGAAACTAATTTGACAATAAACTATTTGTAAAAAAAAAATTAAAAAAAAAAGTTCTTGATTCTAGACTAGGTTCTGCTATGGCTTGCCAGAGAACCCAAGCAAGCCCATTGTGTTTTTTGGACCTTGTTTTCCCAATCCATGCAGTGGGAATGAAGAATTTAATAGTCTTTAAGGCCCCTGCCAGCTCTGACATATGATGATTTATCACTGTAGCTTTTTCAAGTACAAGGCTCATTCATGGGGTTTCTGAAATGTTGTTCTTCCTTCCTTCTTGCCCTTCCTTGACAGACTTGTCTTTTAAGGAAAGTTCTCCTTTGCCAGGTCCTTCTCAGACCTCATTTCCTGTCCCTGACTCACTCCACTTGGCTTCGTTCCTTACCCTGTAACCTAGGGTGTTTGTGCTGATGTACACATTTATTCTGATTATTGGCACGACTTCTACTTCTGTATTCTCTTGATCTTTTCAGAGAGACTCTGCTTTCTGTCTCTTCTGTTCCATCCCCGTCCCTACACTGAAAACCAGTGGAATCTTTCTAAAGCACAAATCAGAGCTTGTCACTCTTCTGCTAAAAAACCTTCAGTGACTCTCCAGGTCCCCAAGTTAAAGTTTACTTCCTTAGCCTCCTTTTCTAAGCTCCCATACCCTCTATCGTCTGATCTCAACTCATTTTCTCTGCTCAGCTGTTTCTGAAGGGTAGTCCATCTCTTCTCTTGCTTATTCTATTCTCTCTGTTTGGGATGCACTTTCCCCCAATACTTCTCTGTTCATTAAATTCCTACTTACCCACGAGGACTCAGATCAACTGTCACCTTCTTGGGAAGCCTTTCTTGATCTCCTTACTCAAAGTAAAACCCTGTTGCTTCCAAATTCCCACAGAATGTTATTCATTCAACAGAGAAGAATCATTTTCTTTCTTCTTCATATTCTAATAAAGGCAAAGACAGTGTCTGATTTAGGTCAGATGCTAAGCACATAGGCGGCACTCAGAAACATGTACTGAGGGGTGCTTGGGGGTCTCAGTCGGTTAAGTGTCCAACTTCAGCTCAGGTCATGATCTCATAGTTTGTGGATTTGAAACCTGCATGGGGCTCTATGCTGATAACTCAGAGTCTGGAGCCTGCTTCAGATTCTATATCTCCCTCTCTCTGTCCCTCCCCTGCTTGTGCTCTCTCTCTCTCTCAAAAATAAACCTTAAAAAAAAAAAAAAAGAAACATTTATTGAAAAGAGGAATCATTTCTCCCCTGGTCTCTGGCTTTAGACTTCCTCCTCCACCAGCTGCTTGAGATATCCCTCCAATTCACCAATCAGAGATCTTTCTGAAGGGTGGCTGGGTTCATCGGCTGCCAAACCCAAAGAGCTCTGATGGAATTCCCAGCCAATGTCCACAAAAGCAAGTGGTCAATGATACCCACAGCTAAGATTCACACTGGATGAGCTGCAGAATCTGAGCTTCTGGATCCTTCCAAATCCTGGATTGTCAGGGCTGGAGCTGACACTCAAGATCAGTGTGTCCCAACCCCTTCATTTTAATAGATACAGAAGCTGAAGCCCTAAGAGAGCCTTGAGCCCTTCCCTGTCTACTAGGCTGTGAGGTTTTACAAGGATTTTTTAAAAATTCTTGGATGTCTTAGTTCATAAACAGGGATTTTCCTAGGGTTGGATTAATAAGACCTTGAAATTGGCATCTACCTTTTAAATTCCAAGAGAATCACTGATGGGATAGAGCAAAAGTAAGAAAGAGAGAGAGATGAGAAAAGATGGAGATGGAGGAAAAAAAGAATGAGATAGGAGCAGAGAAGGAGACAGAGGGACAGAAAGAGAGATGCAAAATGACTAAAGTCCAACAGACAAAGAAAGAGTCAGAGAGATATAAACCATGTATGAGAGAGACAGGAAGCAGAGGTGGAAAAAGACTATAATAACAGAGCCCTCTCTATATACTGCCCATCTCCTTCCTCTACCCTAGCCTGGGAAATGCTTCAAAGGTAAGGATAGCTATTGCCCCCTTTGGGTTCTCTGGGGCTTTTAGGATGACTTGGCCCAGGAGGTCTTTATCCCAAGACTTCTTTCTGGGAGCTGGGGCTTCAGCTTTTCAGGTGGTGCCTGGGCTACAGTAGCTTTGTGTGTGTAGAAGGAGGGATTTTGAGAAAAGTGTTAAGGTTGATCTGATAGCTTTTTCCAGGTTTTCTGGGGCTGCAGGAAGAGCTCAGGAGGACAGGCTCATTGGAAACTCTGGCCCTGGTTTGGGGGGTTTGGTCTGGCACTGCCTGGCTGGGGGGCTTGAGAAAGTTTTCACACTAGGATTTGGGTTAGTTGATACCTGAGCCCCCTCTAGCTTTGAACTTCATGACTGATGGAGTCATTGGACCTAAAGACAAAGGGTTTCATCCCTTCTTCTTGGTTTCTCACCCACAATTGTTACTTAAGGATCATGTCTACTGTCAAGGATGTGAACTGAAAGGGATTATCCATCTAAGGAGACTAACTTCACTTATGGATTCGTCCAACAAAGAAATATCCTTGGTGGAAGTGTTTAATCACAGACTATCAGAGTGGGAGGGACACCAGACACATTTTTTCTTAAATTTCTCATTGCTTGGATGGGGAGACAGAGACCCAGAAAGTCTCTTGTTAGACTAGGAGCTAGAAGCTAGAACTTGGATCTGCTAGCTCCTGGCAATGTCCCAGGGCATCAGCCTGCATGCCAAGTGTCGCGGGGGGGGAGTTGGGAAGACAGAACTAGGTTTTCTGGGATGCCTGGGTGGCTCTAGCGGTTAAACATCCGACTTTGGTTCAAGTCATGATCTCACGGTTTATGGGTTCAAGCCCTGTGTTGGGCTCTGTGCTGACAGTTCAGAGCCTGGAGCCTGCTTTGGATTCTGTATCTCCCTCTCTCTTTACCCATCCCCACTCACACTCTGTCTCTCAAAAATAACATTAAAAAATTACTTTAAAATGTAAAAAAAAAAACCAACCCTGGGGTTTCTTAGCCAGTGAGAATAACTAATGCCTCAGAAACATCCCCCCAAATTGAGGTTGAGTGGAATTGCTTCTCTCTTCTCCCCTACTTTGAATTAGGCTATTATCCAAAGCTCCATGGACAGCCCCACTTCATCGCATACTTCACCTTCATTCACCAGGAACTCAGACATTAAGCGCCTTTGTCTCAAAGCTTTGACACTGAGAATGATCTTAGAAGAGGTTGCTCCATGACTGGGCTTTTTGGAAGGTGCAGGATAGTGGCTGAAGAAGGCAGCAGGTAGGGGCAAATCAGGGAGATGAAAGGGATGTTAACTAGACAAAACTTAGACATATAAATCTACCTACATTGCACATTGCCAATGGTGGAGCTAATTTCTTTTCATGAACATTCTGAGTCTTTTTCTTCATCCTTTTACTTAATCATTTATATACACACTTGTTTATTCACTCATGTAATCAACCAACCAATGGTGCACACACTCAAGACTGGTCACGTTAGTGGAGGTGGGTGGCATTGGTGGTGGTGATGGTAGTGGTTGGGGATACTTTTGTTCATGGTGTGTGGTATTTATGAGTGCTGGTGATTATGGTGGTGTTGATGCTGTAATGGTGGTTGTGGGTGATGGTGATACATTGGTAATATTGGTGATGATGGGTGGTGGTGGTGGTAAGATGGGTTTTTGTTTTTGTTGGATGGTATTGTTGGGTGGTGATTGTGATGTTGATAGAGTAATGGTGGTGATGGTGATGGTATAGTTGTGGTGGTGATGATGATTGGTGATTGGTGGTGGTGGCTTTGTTAGTGATTATGAGTGTGGTGATGGTGGTAGAGGTAGTGGTGATAATGTTGGGGGGTGATAGTGGTTGGTAACAGTTGTCTTGTTCATACAGGAAATGGTGTGGTGTTGATGGAGATGCTGGAGGTGGAGAGCTGGGCAGTGGAGACAAATCACCCAGTTTGGTCTTCAGCCTACTCACACTCTGGTTGGGAAGGAGGTATGACCTAGAATCAATACTAAAACTGCAGATGGGCAATGCTCAGGGATGTGGAAGAAGGAAAGTAAAGAGCTCTGAAGGTTTGGAAGAGATAGAACCTCTTCTTGGTTGGGGATTAGTAAGCTCTTCCTGGACCTTGAAGGGTAGGTAGTGATAAGAAATGAAATCTACATAAAATTAATAGTTTTATTGCTTTTATATTTGTAATAACTGCTAATTAAACAGAACCAACAAGTATACAAGAGTATAAAGAAGAAACAATTTAAATTAATCCAGATCTTACTTCCTAGACATAAACATTGGACAGGAAGTTCATCTTTACATCAGAAATAGAGGTTGGGTGGCTCAGTTAGTTAAGCATCTGACTTCAACTTGGGTCATGATCTCACAGTTCATGAGTTCAAGCCCCATGTTGGGCTCTGTGCTGACCCCCTTGGAGCCTGGAGCCTGCTTCATATTCTGTGTCTCCTTCTCTCTCTGCCCCTCCCCTGCTCACACCTTCTCTCTCTCTCCCTCTCTCTCCCCCTCTCTCTCTCTCTCAAAAAAAAAGTAAACATTAAAAAAAAAATTAAAAATTAAAAAAAGAAATAGAGTTGAGAGGATCCCAACTCAGGAGATTCCCTTCCAGATGAAGGAAGCCGTGTAAGGACTGACTGAGTTGCCTTTAGGTTGGAGATGTTCCATCAGCGGAGATGAGGGGGCCCTGCCTTCCCTGGGAGGAAAGGAAGTGGCACCTGGGGCAGTGAAAACAGACATACTGCTTGCAGAGTTAGACAGGGGAGCGATGGAGTGGGGTGGAGCAGAATGGGCTCTGCTTCTGCCTGCCCTTTGGCCTGTGACCTGCCTTGGTGAGCAGATAAGCTTTGCTGGATCTTTGTGTTCTATGTGTCACTTCTGAGTGCAGGCAGAGTGTATTGAACTGTATCAGACAGCCTGCTGTGGAATCTCAATGAGCAACAGAGATATGGAGAGGAACAAGATCAGGTTTCTTTTCTCTTCTCCCTCTGGCCTCACCCCTCCCCTTCTCCCAGAAACCCAGCGTTTCTGCCTATTTGTAGATTTATGTGAAACAGAAGGAGCATAGTTAGCAGTGATGTTGGGGGAAAAAAACCCTCTTTGGTTCCAACTGAAACTAAGGGTTACCTGGAAGATTTCTGTACAATTTGGGGACCAACAATGTCTGACTGTTAAGAGCCCCTTTAAGAAGATCAAGCGCAAGTGTTTTCAGTGCTTCCTTCTTTGTTTACTTTTTAAGCTGGGTATCCTTTTGTCAAGCAGCATCTTCAATGAAATTCCAATATGGACACCAAGAAAAAAGAGGTTGCTCTGATTGAAGCAAAGGAAGAAGATTCTGCCAGTTGAGCCCTTGGTCAGCTTACCCTTGTGCCTTGGATTGAAGTTAAAAGGGGATGATCATACTTGCGTTTCAGTACTGTTAGGACCAAATGTGGTGATGCATGTAAAGCTCTCAGGACTCCATAATGCTGGGAGGCACTGAGGACTTCTGACAGACTTGGGGTTCGCTCTGGGCTCTGCTGGGGAGGAGGGGAATAGGAGTTGGAGCTTGGAAGATGGCCCTTGAGGGTATCCAGACAAGCAGGTTGTCATTCTGACACTTAGTCCTATAACCCAACTAATGTGAGTTCACTCCTTGGTGAGTCATAGATAGAAATTACACCAGGTAGAGTTGTTGCACAAAGTAAACTTTATTTGCAGCAAATAAGGAGATCATGGGGAATAACTTCCAAACCAATGACCCCTGAGCAAGGGTAATTGTTTCCTTTTATTTAGGATTAGGATGAATATTTAGATATGGAAGCCTTGTCATTGTATGTAGAAGTAGGCATAAAGTTGCTCACACACATTAAAGAAGCATGGCTTGTGTTCCCCCTTGGGCAGAAATTTTAGTATTGTAATGAAATAAAGGTAATTTCTGGTCATTCCAGAGGTCACTCCATGGTCTATCTATGCAGGTGTGAGTTGGGGGTTTAGCTCAAACTGGGCTGGGTGGTCTGGGCCATCAAAGCTCTTCCTTCAGGCAGTTATTGCTTGAGCGGTGATGTCAGTTTTCATCACAGGATGTTATGGCCCTAAAGTCTTTTGCTGAGTTAAGAGGAAAAAAGAGCTTTAAGGAAAAATTTGGGACAAATGTCAATGGATACAAGCAGGTGAGCAGTAAAGGTCAGGTCTTGGGGTTTGGCTCATGACAGTCCTAGCCAACTCCTGCTTCTGGCAGGCAGCAATCAATTCAAAATACTCTTCCCCTCTACCCAAGTCCCACCAACATCCTAGTTGACCTCAGTGTCTGCTGGATTCACACTCCTCCTCAGCCCCACAATCCCAAGATCTTTTATTTATTTACTTTAATTATTTATTTATTTAAGTAATCTCTATACCCATCATGGGGCTCTAACTAACTCACAACCCTGAGATCAAGGGTCACATGCTCTTCTGATTGAGCCAGCCAGACTCCCCTGGGATCATCTTTTATAACAGTAGGAGTGACTAGTGTTTATGGCACCTCACCTCATGCCAGGCGCTGTTCTAAGGCCTCCACAGATGTTATCTCATTTGATGCTCCAGGAGCCCTTCAGAGGGACACTATTATTCTATCATTTTATATTCGGGAAAACTAGCAGAGAAAGGGTAGATTATTTGCCCAGGGTGAGGCAGGTCCTAATTGCAGAGCTAGGATTTGATGCAGGCACCTATGTGTCAGGACCTGCACTCACCAGTGCTTTCCTCACCTGTGAAATCTCAGCTGTGACATCTCACTCCCCAGCCACAGCTTCCCTCTACCCCTGCTCTTCCACCTTACAAAGACTTCTGGGCCCTTTTTGAAACTTCCCATTTGCACTCAGTCCCTTACCCTCCTGTCTTTACTTCCTTATCGTCTGAAATCCTTGAACTTGTACTAACAAACTCACCAGCTCTCTCAAGCCCTAGACCTACAACCATGTCTGGTGAAAACCCAGCGTCACCCATCTGGAATGAAAAGAAAAATTGCTCTTTTGAAAGCTGGCTGCTTTGGAACCTTCTGGAAGTCTGTCAAAGTCTTCTAGAGAAAATTGTTCCTTTGTTTAGAGAAGCTCCTTCTAGAGCCTTTAGGTGAGGCACAGAGGTGGGTGGGGTTAAACCAGGAGAGCAGGAGTGGCCAAGGGAGTTGTCCCCCACCCACATTTGTTTCTAGTGAGACTTCTGTGGTTTACTCACCATACTGTCAAGGGTTTCCATCCCCTCTCACCCAGGAAGGGTCACAGGAGGGCAGGTCACAAAGGACTTCGTTCAACACTCCCAATGGAGTATGAAAGGGAGTAGTTATATCTTAAAATCCTCACCCACACATAAAATGGAATCCAGAGTCCTTAACTTGGACCCTCCTATAGCTCATCACCTGTGAGAATCACACTGCTACACACATATTAGCTTTCCAGTTCACCTCAAACATTAAGTATAGTCCAGCCTCAATACCTGCCTTTGCGCCTATATTCCCCCTGTTGTAACACACACCCCTAGCTCTCCAAGCAGTCTGCTCCTTCATTTCATTCAGTCTTTGCTCAAATGTCACTTCCACAGGCCTTCATTGACCTGCCTAGCTAATATTGCACCCTGTCGCTCTCCGAGTCTCCTCACTCTGCTTAAATTTTCTCCAAGCCCCGGTTATTACCGGGTATCAAACAAAGTAGAATTTACAAAGAGTCAAAAAAATCTGGTTGTCAGACAAGTAGACATCCAGTGGGATGTGTCAGTGATTTATTTAACTCATTAGTGAGGGCATCAGCAGGATGACAAAGCTGGTTCAAAGGGGGTATAAGAAACCGATACATATAATCGATGGAAAAGGAGTGCTAGAATAAGATTGCAGAGTTAGATACCAAATTGGTTAATGTCCCATAGCAAAATAAAACTGCAGTCTTTGGGGTTATCTTTTCTTCCAGACAGAAATCATTTGCATCTCTGCTGGACAAAAATCATTTGCAGCTTATCCATCTTCTTTAAGTCAACATTTCACTTCTTAGAGTCTGGACTCTAATCAATAGCAAATAGCCAAACAAAGTTACTCTTCTAGAACAGTACTGTCAAAATAACTTTCTACAATGAAGGAAATGTTCTATAGCTGGGCTATCCAGGATGATACCCGCTGCCTCATGTGGCTAGTCAGATCTGGTGGTTGGTGTAACTGGGAAACAGAATGTTAATATTTATTTAAATTAAAGTTCAATAAATGTAATTGAAATATTACATACATATATTTATGTACACGTTAATATAGTATGGAATGTAATATAGAAATAGAATATAAATACAGTAATTTAATATGACATAAATACAAATTATTTGTAAACGTATAATTTCCTGTATTATACATGTTTTATTAATTTGTATAGTGTTAATACGTGAACACTTAAATTTAAATGGCCACCATAAATTTTAGCAGCTCTCCTTTTAGACAGCAAAGCCCTAGGAAGTCAGATGATATTAGGCAGCACATTAAAAAATGCTGTAGCAGGGCACCTGGGTGACTTAGTTGGCTGAGCATCTGACTCTTGACTTCAGCTTAGATCATGATCTCACTGTTTGTGAGCTTGAGCCTCACATCAGGCTCTGTGCTGACAATGCAGAGCCAGCTTGAGATTCTGTCTGTCCTCTCTCTGCCTCTCCCCTGCTTCCTCTCCAACTCTCTCTCTCAAAAAAAAAAAAAAAAAAAAAAAAAAAAAAGCTGTAGCTCAGGACTTATTTTCATGTTTTGAACAATTTTTCTTAATTCTAACATCATATTATAGGTTTACTTGTTTGCTAGTTGTCTTTTGTCCCTACTAGAAAGGAGGCTTTGTAATGGCAGGGACTTTGTGTTGTTTTCTGCATCTCCCCAGCACTTCTAAGGGATGCCTGGGGCATGGCAGGTGCACAATCAGTAACTGTTGAATGAATAAATAGGCACAGGGAGGCTGGAGTCTTACCAAAAACCAAAGCAATAAGGCTCTCCCCATGGTTAAGTTTGGCTGATGAGCTTTAACTGGAGTGAAACCTGATACTTCATTTTAAATGGCTTTTTTGGGGGCACCTGGATCACTCAGTCAGTTGAGTGTCCGACTCTTGATTTTGGCTCAGGTCATGATTCCAGGGTTTTGAGATCATCAGGCTCTTCTGCACTGGGCATAGAGCCTGCTTAAGAGTCTCTCTGTTCCCCCTTATCCCTTTCTGTCCCTCCCCCTCTCACACTTGCTCTAATAAACAAACAAACAAACAAAGTAAATAAATAGTTTCCTTATTCTGTAAGGTAATTCCCTGCCGTGACCCTCAGATTTTCAGTGAATATACATGGCTCTGGTTAATGGTTCTTGGGGGGTGGGGCGGGGGCAAGGTGAAGAGTCGCAGGAGGAATGCTGGGCCTGGAGGACAGTGATGAACTGCTGGCAGTGAGGGAGGATTGTGGTGGGTGCAGACATGAATGGCCAGAGTGGACAGAGGACTTCCTAGAGATTTAGGACCTCAAAATACCAGGGAGAACCTCAGGCACCCCAAAGTTAAAGAAAGAAGGATCTACTTGTGCTAGTATATTAGTCAGGGTAGACAACTTGAAGTAACAAAGAGTCCTATTATCTTGGTGGTTGAATATATTAGGTTCCCAGGCAGGGCCCCAGCCTTAGAGGACAGGGCCTAGTGGAGTTAAAACTACCTCTTCATCTATTTATATAGAGTGAAGGTGCAATGGAGGCAACCCACAAACCATTTTCCTCTGTATTTGGGATGCTTTGGGGCCTATGTTTAAATGTGGAGGTGTTTACTCATAATTTACGTGGGGTCTACTAGAGTCTCTGATGCTCTGGGTACAAAGAAACCATGAGACAAGGCCAGACTCCTTCCTACTGCCTCCCCCTTCTGGACCCCATGTGTTCCCTTTATCCTTGGGGGCCACATGGCTGACTGCTAGTTCCCAGCATCTTTCCACAGCACAGGTGCCTATTCTTTTGCGCCACAACATCCCTGGGGCAGGAAGGTGGGTATTTCTGCCCAAAGCCCTCTGACCCCACTTTTCTAGGCCACATAAAAGATGGGACTGTCTCCTAAGGATGGGACTGGCATTGGGAAGAGGCCAGGGTCTCATCTGTAAGGCTTCTGGGCTACACATGGATGGCTGAAGATTGTAAGCTGAGCAAAAAGGACTGTTTCTGTCTCTCCTCAGGCTGGTCATCAAATGCTCTCAGTAAATGAGCCACACCATCCCTGGGAGGATGAAGACCCAGGATCATTACTAGAGTAGCAACTCCCAGAAAGACAAACTGTCAGCTATTAAGGGTCCTCAGCAGTCACATGGTCTCCCCGTTTGTTGTGCAGAGTGCCAACCCAGGCTTGGAGATGAAGGGACTGTCTGGGGCACAGAAAACTGGCAGAGCTAGGCCTTGAACCCCCCATTCCCAAACCTCCCTCAAAGGTGCTGGTTCTTTGGAATTGTCCCCAGTCCTCCTGCCCTTTTCTCTATCATCAGAAGGACAAAGATGAAGTGGTAGGAGGTCAGATGGTGGGATGTGAAGAGATGGCTTTTTGGGCTGCAGGGACCTGCATTCTGGGGCTGGAACTAGACAACTTGTCTATGAGGTCCTCATCTCTGGTATGACCTCATCCCATGTCACTCTGCTGTCTGAGCTGAGTGGCTTGGGCAGGGTGGCAAGTGCTGGTCTTAGGTTGTGCCTCGAATTGGGGGTCTCTGGGTGCCATTAGTCTACACACACCTGGTGTATCTACTGCACTCTTGTCTCCCATCCCTGGGGATTCCCTATATGTTCTCCCTTTCCATCTAAGAGGGGGGTCCACCTCCTCCAACATCAGAGTTGGAAGCATCCTTAGAAATTGCCTAACCCCCTCATTTTACAGCCTGGAGAGAGAGGCCCAGGGAGGGGAAGGAGCCTGGTCAACCAGTCAGCCAGTCAGTGCAGAGCTGGGACTAAAGGCTGAGGTTTCTGAACCAGCTAGGGGTTTTCCAGGGCTTCAGGCTATCTCCTGGCCATTATCTTATCTTGTCTTATCTTGTCTCATCTTATTAAAGGACAAGGGGCTGAAGAGGCAGCCCTGAGGTGGGATCTTCAAATCAACTTTAGACCAGTTCTTGACTTGTACAGTATATTTTCTGAAACTCCCCTATTCCCATGACCCTCACCCAAGCCCAGGTGTGGAAACCACCCCAGGCCTCCCTCCCATTTGCCCCTCTGCTGGTCAGGCTGCAGACAAAGTCTGGGCAGGGAAGGAATGAGTAATAATGGGTACACCACTCCTCTGGGCTTGTGTTCCTGGAACCACAGAAGATGGACAGGATGGGCCCTTTAGGACTTCATGGAATTGTCTAGAAGGGAAGGTAGAGGGAGATTGAAATAGGGGCAATGGCTGAGGCCTCTTGTTGCCCCAGGTAGATGAGGGAGTGTAATGAGGTCTCATCCTACAGGGAGACTTGTAAGCTTGGATTCCTTACAGCGGAGGCAATACTCAGGCTGCATTTGGTTCATTCAATAAGAATGCTTTTGGTTATCATAGAAACTTAACTCAAACAAGCTTAGGCTGTTAGAAATAAGCCCATTGACCCAATCAAAGGAGGGACACGGACACTAGGAGCACAGTGAGGTGAGGCTTTAATCAATGTTTTTGCAAGAGTGGGTATCTGATGGACAGGTGCACTTAGGGCAGTTACAGCAGACAATTTATCTCCTAGAATGCCAGTCCCTCCCTGGTTCCTCATTGGCTGAGTAGTAAAGGTTATAGCCTCACCCAGAAGTTGCCTGTGCCCATGTAAGGCAAAAAGCAGTCAGATTGGAACAAATATACATTCCCTGAAGTGTTGCAGAGACTTTCAGTCCATCCTAAGTTTGTTCTTTGGCACATGCTGATTGCAAGGCTTAAGAAAATAATCCTCAAAACAGAGAGGGGAAGAAGAACCAGGAAGTGAAGTGTCAAAGGGTTTGAGACTTCATTGTTGGGGGCAGGGGGTGTTGTACAGATTTCCAATAGGCTGTGAACCTATTGTTAGACAACACAGCTTTTATTTGGCATTTCTGAAAATGAATAATCTCCCTTACTTCCTACAAGGCCAAGAGGGAAAAGAGGTTATTGGGAAGATACTGGGCTTCTCCATGTCACTGAATTGTGGAGAAGCCTTTCTCACATTCACAAATCAGGAACATGGGAACTTAAATGCAGCCAAGACTCTCCTCCCATCTTTCATTCTCTGCTTATCTGTGTGCCAGCACCACTCTCTAATGGCTTCTTTCATCCTAGGGGACACAGTGCCAACCACTGCCCAGTGTCCCACAGCTCAGAGCTTTGCCCCAAGAGATGGATGATTCCCTTTTCTCCAGGTTCAGTTGGGAAATGCCTAGAAGGGTTCCACCTGACCTGAGTTGGGTTGGGTGCCCACCCATAGCCCAGATTACAGGGGGGTGGGGGAAACTATCTCCAGAAAACAGTGAGCCAGGGACTTCTTTAGAATGCTCATTAATGCCTCCTGCATGCCTTGTCCTGTTGGGGTTGAGCTGTGAGTAGCCTGGTACTTGAGGCAATCATGGTTGAACACAAGAGCAGAGCACAAGGCAGAAGTGTTCCAGGCCTAAAAGAGAGAGATGGTGCTCTGGGATGCGAGTTGTTTTACAATCAGCTAGAGAGAACAGAATGTGTAAAATCTTAGAGGGAACAGTGTGTGAACCTATAGTACACAAGGCAGGTAGCAGGTGGCAAGCTTTATGAATAAGGTTCTGGAGTGTCAGAGTGCACATTTTAACTCTTCTATCTATCTTGGTTTTTTGTTTTGGTCACTTAATATTATATACATTTCTCATTTGATATAATATTTATATTTGTCTTTTAATTTCTTTTAATTTTTTTAAATGTTTTATTTATTTCTAGGAGAGAGAGAGAGACAGTGTGAGCAGGGGAGGGTCAGAGAGAGAGGGAGTCACAGACTGAAACAGGCTCCAGGCTCTGAGCTGGCAGTCAGCACAGAGCCTGACGCGGGGCTCGAACCCATGAACTGCGAGATCATGACCTAAGCGAAAGTCGGATGCTTAACTGACTAAGCCACCCAGGCGCCCCTATATTTGTCTTTTAAAAGTAGTTTTTGGGGGTGCGTGGGTGGCTCAACCGGTTAAGGATCAGACTTTGATTCATGTCATGATCTCACAATTCGTGAGTTTGAGCCCTGTGTTGAGCTCTACGCTGATAGTTCAGAGCCTGGAGCCTGCTTCGGATTCTGTGTCTCCTTCTTTCTCTGCCTCTCCCCCATTCACAATCTATCTCTCTCTGTCTCTCAAAAAGTAGATTTAAAAAATTAGATTTTAAATTATAAAAGTGACACATATATTTGATAAAACAAAATGCAAACAATTCAAAAAGGAATAAAAGATGAAAAGTAAGTCTTCATCTTCCCCCAGGCTGCCTTCCTTGAGGTAGCTGCTTTTTACAGTTTTCTTAGGAATTCTTCCAAAAATTTTTAATGTATATATAATTGTGTATATGCATACATTTTTAAATAGACAGGTGGATGGTAACAATGCATATTATTCTGTACCTTCCTTTTTTCTCTTGGTGCTGTATCATGGAGATACTTTCTTATTAGTATATATAGATATTGCTCATTCTGTTTCAAGAGTGGGATGATGTTCTATAGGGGAGATGGGGTGGGGTTTGTTCAACCAGTTCTCTGCTGCATGGACTTACTACTGTTTCCAATATATTGTCATTAGAAATAACACTTCGATGTGCCTTTAGTACATTCATCTTTGCACATTGGTGGAACTATTTTTGTACACTAAATTCCTAGCAGTGGAATTCTTGGAGTATATCACAGCATATACATATAAAGAAGATACATAGTATTAAGTCAAATTATTTCCATATCTAAGAGTATATGCATTTTAAAATGTGATAAAGACAAATTGTTCTTCAAAGAAGTACCATAAATGTTAATAATTCAAAACTTGTGCAGGACAATTTTTTTGCCCATATTTTTCTATGTTTGGATAGTTAACACATATGCAAAAGAAGTTATAACATTTATACTCCCATGAGCAGTAAGTAGCATGCCCCAGGCCAACAGGATATTAACACAATTTTAAATCTTTGCCAATCTGGATGGTAAAAACTGGTGTATCTCTATTGTTTTAATTGCATTTATTTAATCATGAGGGTAGCTGATCATTTTTTGGTGAATTGCTTTTTCATTTTGATTGAGTGATACTTCTTTAAAGCCTATAGGATATTTCATTTTATGTATGTGCCCTAATTAACTTTATTCTTATGGATTATTCATGCTGTTTCTAAATGACTGTGAACATCTTTGTACATAAAGCCTCTTCTCTTCATCTTTTAGACTTTTTTTCTTAATGTACCACTTCAGAAGATGAATTGCTAGGTCAATAGTGTGGACATTTTTATGACTCAATACATACTGTCAAATTGCTTTCTCAAAGGACAGTACAATATATAGTGTCCCCAATTTAATTATACTCTGATCTACACTGGGTTTTGTTAATACAAATTAATTTTTGCTAATTTTATGGATTCAAAAACAGGGCCTTAATTTATTTGTATTTTTTATTAGCAGTGAGGTTGAATGTTTTAATATATGTGTGTTAATTAACTGCATTTCTACCTTTTTGAACTGCCTGTTTCTCTTCTCTGCTCATTTGACAAGTAGCACATTCTTATACAAAGAAAATGAGATTATGATGTTTTATCAGAAAAAAAACCCTCTATTTTCTAAGGCACTGGGAACTTCTGGGAGGTTACTGACTGGTATCAGATTATCAAGTGAATCTTTTACATGGGAATGTGGGGATAGCAGTGAGAGAGTAGCAGAGATGAGAGAACTGAATGAATAGGACTCTAGGTAATGACAGTTGGTTGCAGAGATGAGAAAGGTGAAAAGGAAATTATTTCAGGATAGAAATTCATGATAGTACAGAAGACATGCTGGCCTCAGATTTCTACATCTCTGGGTGACCTGTGCAATCCAAAGGGGCTCTGGGTGACTTGTGCAATCATGGCTGCATTTCAGAATTGCAACCCAGGTGTCAATATTACTCCTTGCGGAGGCCCTCTTCCAAGACCAGTGCTGCAGAGTAGAAAAAAGGTTATTGAGGGCTCTCCCCCTTCTTTATCCAGATAGCCACATAGTTTCAGCATTGTAATGAACAATTTTTATTAATCAAGTTGATACCTAGAATTATTGTTTTAATTAGTGCTTCTTTTATTACTACTCTTCATATATAAAGCTTTTTTGTATTATATTTTGTATTTAGGTATGTATTTATACACATATGTATATGTGTATGATATATATCCATACAATTTTATTACTACTTATCATATCTGTGTGTGTGTGTGTGTGTTTCCTCTTTTGGAAGGAATTGACTGTTTGCGTTCACTTTTTTCCCCTTTGGGATGTTCATCTCTATTGGTTTCCAAATAATCTTTATATGTTAAAGTTATAAGACTTTGTCATATTTTTCACAAGTATTATTTCTTTTTTTAGGATTTTATTTTTTTTAATAGTTTTTATTTATCTCTAGGAGAGAGAGAGAGAGAGAGACAGCATGAGCAGGGGAGGGTCAGAGAGAGAGGGAGACACAGACTCCGAAATAGGCTCCAGGCTCTGAGCTGGCAGTCAGCACAGAGCCTGACATGGGGCCGAACCCACGAACGGCGAGATCATGACCTAAGCGAAAGTTGGACGCTTAACCGACTAAGCCACCCAGGCGCCCCGTTTAGGATTTTATTTTTAAGTAATCTCTATAACCAATGTGGGGCTCAAACTCACGACCCCGAGATTAAGAGTTGCAAGATCCACTGACTGAGCCAGCCAGGTGCCCCCACAAATATTATTTCTAACTTGTCACTTCTTTTTTCACTTCTCATTATTGAGATGCACAGAGTGTGTTAAGTTTGATGAGTTTTGACAAACGCATATGTTTGTGTGACCCACGTTTCTATCAAAATATAGAATATTTCTTGTGTCCCTACTTAGTCAATCCTCAGCCCCACCTGCTCAGTCACAAGCAGCCACTGCTCTGACTTCTGTCACCAAAGATCAGTCTTGCTTGGTCTAGCATTTCATGCAAATGGAATTACCATCTACACACTTTTCTGTGTCTGGATTCTTTCATTCAGCCTATTGTGTTTGAGGTTTAGCCATATTGTCACTTTTGATACACTTTGTTCCTTTTTATTGCCTAGTAGTATTCCTTTGTGCTAATACAGCACAGTTTGTTGATTTATTCTCCTGTCCATTGACATTGGATTGTAGCTAGTATTTAGCTATTATGAATAATGCTCTGATGAACATTATTGTATGAGTCTTTTTTGTAGATATGCTTTTATTTTTCTTGGATCAATGTCTAAGAATGGAATCGCTAGATTATATAGTAAGTATTTGTTTAACTATTTTAGAAACTGCCAACCAACCAATTTCCCAATGTGATTATATCATTTTACATTCTTACCAGAAGTACATGAGGTTCCAGTTTACCCATATCTTTTCCGACATTTGGTATTGCAAGTTTTACAAATGTTAGTCATTCTAGGGGCTTGTAATGGTATCTCATTGTAATAATAATTTTCATTTCCTTGATGACCTAGGATATACAACACTTTTTCATGAATTTATTGGCTATTCATAGAATAGTATATTTGACTTAGAGACTTTAAATTTTATGCAGTCAGGGGAGTCTGAGTGGGTCAGTCATTAAGCATTTGACTTCAGCTCAGGTCGTGATCCCATGGTTCATGGGTTTGAGCCCCGCATCGGGCTCTGCTCTGAAGTGTAGAGCCTGCTTGGGATTCTCTATGTCCCTGCTCATGCTTCCTCTCTGTGTGAAAACAAATAAATATAAATAAATAAATAAATTTTATGTAGTCAAATTCATTATTTTTTCTTTTAGGAATTTTATTTCTTTTATACTGAGAAATCTTC
Source organism: Proteles cristata cristata (assembly GCA_017311185.1). NCBI lineage: Eukaryota > Metazoa > Chordata > Mammalia > Carnivora > Hyaenidae > Proteles > Proteles cristata. The sequence continues at coordinate 156,015 of JAESUZ010003286.1, read as the reverse complement.
CTTTTTTATTTTTTATTTTTGAGAGGGAGAAAGAGAGAGAGAGAGAGAGAGAAGAAAGAGAGCAGGGGAGGGGCAAAAGGAGATGGAGAGAGAAAATCTTAAGCAATCTACAGGCCTAGCACACAGCATAGCACAAGGCTCTATCTCACAACAAAATCATGACCTGACCCTAAATCAAGAGTCAGATACTTAACCAACTGAGCCATCCAAGTGCCCTGAGAAATCCTTTTTAATACTAAAAGCTAGTAAATATCTTTATATTTATATTTCCTTCTACTACGTTATTGGTTGAACTCTTAAACATTATATCTTTAATCTACCTACAATTTTTGTTTAAAGTTGTAAGAAAACTATTTGTCCTCATGAAATTAATCAGTTGACCTATGTAGTTAATAATCACTTCTTTCTTTTTCCATTTATTTGATTTACCACATTTGTCTTAAACCAATCTTTAACATATTTGGATCTATATCTATATGACTGTGTTACTATTGATTTTTATACTAATAGTATACTGTTTTAATTATTAGAGTTTTAGAGTTTATCAAGTAAGCAAGTAAACTTCATTACTTGTTATTTCTTCAAAAGTTTCTTGGCAATTCTAATTCATCTGTGTGTCTAATCTAACAGTATCAGGCTGAAAAACTCCCTCCCCCCTCCCCACCAAGAAATCCATGTCCTTAGTCCCTGGAACCTATGGATGTTACCTTACCTGACAAAAAAATTTTGCAGATGTGATTAGGTGAAGGATTTTGAGATGGGGAGATTATCCTGGATTATCCAGATGAGCACAAGGTAATTGCAAGGATCCCTGTAAGAGTGAGGCAGGAGTTAACAGAGAAGATGGTGGGGGCAGAGATTGGTCTGCTGGGGCTACAAGTCAAGGAATACAGGCAACTTCTAGAAGCTGAAAGAGGCAAAGAGCAAATTATCTCCTAGAACTTTCAGAAGGAACAAGCCCTGTCAATACCTTGATTTTAGTTTCTTAAGAGCCATCTCAGATTTCTGACCTTCCAGAACCGTAGGAGAATACATTTGTGCTGTTGTAAGCCACTAGGTTTGTGGTAATTTGTTACAGCAGCAATAGGAAACTGATATACTGACTTAAAAATTCCTTTTTAAAACTGAATTCTAAATGTTGTCCCACTATGTTTTTGATTGGATTGTATTAATCAGAGCATTTAATTTGAGAAGAACTGGCATTTTAATAGTATTCAGTCTTATGATCTACACTTCTCCAGAAAAATGCCTCCCTCTCACCTCTCTGACCATTTCTGCCTATTGCCTGCTTAGTTTGTGGTCTCCAGAGATAGACTTGAAGTGAGGGTTTGATGCAAGTAGTTTATTTGGAAGATGACCCCAAGAAACACATATAGCAGAGTGAGAAAGTGAGACAGGGAAGGCATCAATAAGCATGCACTTCTGGGTTCCCCCAAATCTTCTTGAAGGAGCAAATGTATCACCTCAGGATTGGGAATGAAGGGGCATCTGGGTAAAGAAAGGTCATCAGACCTGGTGTCATCAGTAGGTAGGTCCTGTGTCTACAGCCACTGGCTGTGAGGGCACTCACTTCCCTCCTTGGGGCCCAATGTCTACAATTTCCCTGCCTCTTCCTAGGGAAGCAAGGTTACAAAAGGAGATACAGCTGGCCTAACTCTGCACAGGATGCAGCGTTCAGCACAGCTTCCTAGAGATGAGCTGCCTGCCAAGTGTCTGAGTAGCTATACTTTTTACCCTTCCTGTTGTGGTGAACACCTGGTTTCCAAGTGTCAGCATCTGCATCTCTTTGCCTAAAGGTTAATCCTGCTGGCCAGTGCCCATGGCAGGCCAGAAGTGCCACAGAACTAAAAGTGTCTTCCCCAGCAGCCTCCAACTGTGACCAATAGTGTGTGCATACCCCAACAATCTTGCCCTGGGAGGAGGGTGGAGAACTGTGACCCCCAGAGGTCCCCAGTGGGTTGAAGCTTGACCACATGCCCTTTAAAAAAAATTTTTTTAATGTTTATTTATTTTTGAGAGAGAGAGAGAGAGAGAGTTTGACCAGGAGAGAGGTAGAGAGAGGGAGATAGAGAATCCAAAGCAGGTTTCAGGTGCGGGCTTGAACTCATGAACCATACCTGAGCCGAAGTCAGATTCTTAACCAACTGAGTCATCCAGGCACCCCTGACCACATACCCTTATTGGCTGCCTTCCCTTCCCTACATAACCTCCTGCTCATCAACAGGTATTTCCTGGGTTTACCTCCAAATATATATTTATACTTGAATCCTTGTCTCATGGTCAACATGTGGAAAAATCCAAATAAGACAGGAGGCAATGGACCTAAACAGCCACAAGACTGAGATGGAGGCATTCCAGGCATGGAGATCAACAGCAGGCCCTGCTGAGCTGAAAGACAAAGATTTTTGAACCTGAGTGGGGGTTGGGCTGAGAAAGTTTTGGCCTTCTTTCTACTTTATAATTTTATGGCTCCACCATTATGGTGCTTGGCTGGTTGGTGTCTGGCTCTGAAACTGGGTCCTAATAGTGATTCTGGCCACTGGGCAAGCCCCTTTGAGATCCTGAGAGGATTTTTTTTTTTTAATGTTTTATTTATTTCTAGGAGAGAGAGAGACAGTGTGAGCAGGGGAGGGTCAGAGAGAGAGGGAGTCACAGATCGAAACAGGCTCCAGGCTCTGAGCTGGCAGTCAGCACAGAGCCCGACGCGGGGCTCGAACTGCGAGATCATGACCTAAGCGAAAGTCGGACGCTTAACCGACTAAGCCACCCAGGCGCCCCGAGATCCTGAGAGGATTAGAAGTGAGACTCATCACGTGTCTGGAAAGTGGCTTATTCAGTTTCACTGAAGTTGGCAACAGGATCTGCAAGCTACGTAGACTTCGTTTTGGCAGAAGAACTGACAACAAAGGCTTCTGATAGAAAGAACTCTCCGTTCAGGAGAATTTAATGTGTTCCTGGGAGGAAAGAAACATCAGTGGAGATTGAGCTAGTGCTCGAAGGAAGACGTTCCATTGGGCCCTCCCTGGTAACCATGGGGATGGAGAGCCCAAGCCTGGCAGGATCCATATCCCATAAAAAGAGTGGCTGGATTGCAAGATGAAGGGCCTGCAGATACCCTCCGACAGCATGTAATTTATGGGGTAATCAGAACTCCTCCTGAAGGGCTTTGGGGAAGGAGGAGCTGTGGTTCAGAGCCTCCAGGGCTTGGACGTTTAATGAGGCACTGGGAGCCCATAAAGATTTAGATCAGAATGATTTGCCCATTTAGGATGCCTAATCTATTTTAGCGCTGCCCCTGAAGGATGCCACTTCTCTGCAATGCTTGGAAGTCTGGATACAGAAATCAATGACCTTTCATTTGAGGGATACCATGTAAGGGCCTGACTTCATCTGAAGGCTGAAAAACTCTTTATCTTGACACAGTCCACTGACTACTACCAAGGAACTGAGAGTAGCTAAGAATCTCAAGCTGGGAAATCTCTCACAGAAGGAGAAGCTGAAGCCAAGAGAGGTCAAGTGACTTGTTCAAAGTCACACAGTGTGTACCAGGGACCATTAGTACCAATGATAAGGTCACCTGGGAGAAAAAAAGAAACATTAAATCTATGCAGGGGACAGAACTGGCATGATTTCTTCTTAGAAGGCAATGGGCAATTTACAGGGTGCAAAAGACATAAATAGTATCTTTTGGGCTTAAAAAAATTTTTTTTTAAATTTATCTTTGAGAGAGAGAGAGAGAAGGGGAGGAGCAGAGAAGGAGGGAGACAGAGAATCCCAAACAAGCTCCACATTGTCAGCACAAAGCCCAACATGAGGTTCAAACTCATGAACAATGAGATCATGACCTGTGCCAAGATCAAGAGTCAGATGCTTAATCAATTAAGCCACCCAGGTGCCACAGTATCTTTTGGGGTTTTAAAGCTTGAATGTTAAATTGCTTTTCTAAAATGCATAATATGTATTATAACATTTTCAGAATCTCTAATGATTGGTTCATCAATTAAGAGAAATCCTATTGATACATGGTGACTGCCTCATGAAGTGGATTAAAAATGATATCTGTGTGCTTTTAAGCTGAGACATTTCCAGTGTCTGGAAACACAATGGTCTGAAACAAAATGTTGAGTGAATGTTTGCTGAACAAAGGATGAATGAGTCTGGCTCTATCAGAGGGACCTGACCCTGGTCAGGGAATCTTAATTTTTTTTACTTTCAGATTTTAAGGGTAATAAGTAAATAAGTATTTATTGTAGAAAATTTGGAAAGTACAGAAAACTATGTAGAAGGAAAAAAATCACTCTTTAACCACCCCTTCAACCTCCCTAAAAATAACTATTCTTAATATTAGGATAGATTCTGACAAGCCATTTTTTCCCCCCAAATATATGTATGTTTTGAAATTGATATCAGTTCTATTTAGAGGATTGTATTTGCCTCTATTCTAACTGGCCATTTAACAGACTTCAAGGAGATGAATTTAGCTGCATTATATTTCATTAACAGGCTGTGGCATAATTTATTAACCCGTTTCTAGGTCATTTCCAATTTTTCAATATTATAAATAACGCAATGATAAACATCCTGGCACATAAATCTTGGGTGCACCCCCTCTGACTGCATCCGAGGTCTGTTCCCAGCAGTGGGAACGATAGGAGAAGCCTCCCCCTCCCTGCGTTCTGACACCAGGAGCCTGGAAGCCGCAGCCCCAGCAGTGCCCAGCCCAGCCCCACTCTTGGCCCCACCATCTCAGCATCCTGGAAGATGATCTAACAGGGTGGAGGAGAAAGCCTACATCTGTGGAAACTCACTGACTGTACTGCTGAGCTCTCTGCCTTTGGGCAAGTCCCTCTGCCTTTCTGTGCCTCAGTTTCCCCTTTTATAAAGGAAGGAGCATGAAATATGTTATTGAATCTCAATTCTGCCTTTAAAAAACTTTTTTTGTTCAAAGGAACTACTACATAGAAGCCAATGTAGAACAGAAAAGAGAGGAGCTCCCTTGGGGGTCAGAGCCCTGTCTGATTGCACTTTTTCATCCAACAAAATTATCAAGAGTCCATTATGTGTCTGGCTCCGTGCTAGGTGTTGGGTATAGAGTATGAACAAACATATTTGACACTTCCCTACACACAGACCCTTTGGGCCCCTTGTATGGGATACCATGGGGGACTACTGACTGAATTGATATTGACACAATCAAGGACCCACCTTCTTATGACACTTGCTACATATATATTTGATAAGGTAGTCCCTGGATTAGTTGAATTGCTCCAGGCTTTGCTTCATTCCAAGGACAGCCATATCTGATTCTATCATGTCCAGTGGTCCCTGGGCCTTGACGTAGCTCCTCAGAGCCCCAGGGCTTTCAAATTCAGTCTGAAACCTGAAGCCTTTGTCCATTCCATTGTTTACACTGTTCATGCTGCTATTACTACTACCAGCAGCTGTCATTTACTTGGAGAAGGAAGCCTGGCCATTCTTTGTGGAACAAAGCTACAGGAAATGGTATTCACAAATGGGCTGCAGGCCCTACTGGTGACACCAAATGCCCTTTTGGCTTCCAGAGCTTGGTGATTGTCCAGCAGTGATTCTTGCAGCCCTCTTTGACCTAAATTTCCTTGTTGGAAAGATAGGTCATCCTACCCTTCCAGACAGGAGTTGTAAGGATGAATGGGAAGGTGTTAGTGCTACCTCTGGTACCCAGTAGGTGCTCATCAAGTAGGAATCCCCTTCTTCTCTTCCTCCCCTCTTCCCTCCTGCTCTGGACAAAAGTGCCTCATGATTCCAGCTCTCTGGGTCCACCTCAGAAGTATGAACTGCAGCCCAGAGGCTTGGGCAAGCATTGTGGGTTGGGGCCAGCCAGAACCCAAGCAGATGGCAAGGCCCTGGGGCTCTGGAAGCAAGTGTGAAGATCAGGGATCTGGTCCGCAGGCAGACCCTGGTCTAAGCTGGGTATGAGAGCAGCAATACACCAGGAATGTGTTCACTGTCCCTGTAGGCCGAGGGGTTGGGCATGGGGAATGGGAGCCTTGAATTCTTTTGTCTGTTGTTCCCTAAATCTCAGCAACTGCTGGGGAAAGCAGGTATTAAATCATTGAGAATTCTACCTTCCAAACTGGGGGAAAGGGTGGGGTGTGAAGAGAGGGAATGCATGGGCTCCTGTCCTGTTTTGTCACTGACTACTGTGTGACTGTGGGCAAGCCCCTTCCCCAGTTTTGGCCTTCAGTTTCTATCTCTGTAAAGTCAAGGTTTGGTTCAGTGCATGCTTAGCAGTTGCGATCTGCGAATCTGTGCCCCCCACATGGCACCTGAAGATGCTTTGCTTATGTCTGAGTTCTGTGTGTTAGCAGGATGGTTTTGTGTCTGCAGCTCACCATGCCCACTGGCCCATGAAATCCTCTAGGGCAGGGACCGTGTCTGATCTATTTTGTCTGCTCCCTCCAGGGCCAGTCCTGGCACTGCTTGGCTGAATGAGGGAATGAAGGGCCTTTTGGGTGGGGGTTGGCCACCCAGCGTCTCCATCTGCCTGCCCTCCCCCACAACTAGCCAGGGTCCAAGTCTGGGGAGAAGACTGGCTGTCAGAGGCCCGGGCAGGTTTTCTGTGATCTCGTTATTATTTTTGCCAGTGTAATGCAGGGTTTGTCTGGATGATGCTAGACAATAGTACACAGGGCTTCTGTTATCAGCTTCTGGATCTGTCTGCTTGGCCAGGCTGGGCTTCCGGAAGTCAGGGGCCCAGTTAGATTCCTCTCTGTGTTCATAGTGCCAGTGTAGGGTCTGGCACAGAGTCTGTGCCCAGTGAGTGAAGAGTCACCTCATTGCTGAGCTCCCTCCTCCCCCATCTAAGTCTTCATTTGGACATCCCCTCAGGAATGGTTACCTAGAGCCACATCTAGAGGGCCAGGATGTGCTGTCCGGGGACAGAGATAAACCTGACTCAATCCTCAACCTCAACTTGCTCCCAGTGTGACCTGGAAGAGTCTGACAGGCCACCCTAGAGCTAGAGAGGACAGTGTACCACAGAGGTGATGGAGGACAAACCGGGGGGCTGTGGGAGCTCAGAAGAGGGAGAGAATACCCAGGGACATGAAGCAAGCTTCTGAAACCATGGGCCCTGGAGCCACACTGTGTGTGTTCAAATCCCAGCTCTGTCCTCTATGAGCTCTACAACCTCAAATAAGCCATTTCACCTTTTGTGAATCAGTTTCCTCATCTGTGAAACAAATAATACAGGTAGGAACTTAGAATAATGTCAGGCAAATAGTGAGGGGTCAGTAAATGTCAGCTGAAGGAAGAGAATGAACAATTTTCACATTTTACCAGCCCCTCCAGGAGGCAGGAGAGGGACCCACTACTCACTCTCAGGCCTTTGTGGCTCCTGGGCACCTCTTCAGTATTCCAGAGCTCTGGCACCCAGTTTGCACACTGCTGATCTAGGGGGAGACACACACTCAGAGAGGGGGAGGGGCAAGAACTTATCTGAGGCCATACAGCTTGTAGAAGAGCCAGAACTGAACCCAAGAGCTCCTGCCTCCCAGCCTGAAGCATCTTTGTCCTTATCAGGCCACCTGCCTTGTAAAAGCCCCACTTCTGCATTCCACTTTTGCACTGATCATTCGAAGGTCCCATGTGAAATGCTTTACAAAATTTGGCTCAAAAGGAGTGTGTATGTCAGCTTTCACTGATCATGGCACCAACGACAGTTGCACTGGTCTTTTTAGAATTTAAAAGACTATGTCTTTTTTGGGGGCGCCTGAGTGGCTTAGTCGATTAAGGGTCCGACTTTGGTTCAGGTGAGTTTGAACCCCACATCGGGCTCTGTGCTGACAGCTCAGAGTCTGGACACTACTTCATTTTGTGTCCCCCTCTCTCTCTGCCCCTCCCCTGCTCACACTGTCTCTCTGTCTCTCAAAAATGAATAAGCATTAAAAAAAAAAAAGACTCTTTCTAAGTTAATAATTTTGTCTGGTTTTTGCCCATTTAGAAATATATGCAGAGAGGTATGATCAAATGCCTTCCTTTTCTTGTATATGTCATCCAAACAAGATGGAACCTGGTTGTCCTTTTTGAAAATTACCTGCTCTCCTCCACTTCCCTTCTTAAAAAGCCACTCTTCCCTTTGCTGCCAGAGTCCAAGGCCTTCATGAGTGTCCCTTCACCCATGCACCAGGTGCATGATAAAAACAACCTCTTCTCTGTGTCTTGGCTTATAATTTTGCTGCTTCCCATTTCTTTCTTTACAGAGCTAAGGTGTATTAAAAACAAAAAATCTGCTCAAACCTTTTCCCTACCCCAGACATTCTCTGACTTCCTAGAATTTAGGGGTAAGAGTAAAGGTCCTTAGTTTGTCATTTAAGGTCTTTCAGGGGTACCTGGATGGCTCAGTCAGTAGAGCATGTGACTCTTGATCTCAGGGTTGTGAGTTTGAACCCTAAGTTGGGTGTAGAGAATACTAAAAATTAAAATCTTAAAAAAAAATCTTTCATGATCTGACCTCAGTTTACCTATGCAGTTTCACTTACCTCTTTCTTTCAAGGTGCAACTTATTTATACCCTACAGAAGAGTCAGGGGGAATTATTCAAAGTCTCTTAGGCAAAGAAGGTCACTGCCACTGAAGTCACAGGGTCCTCGTGGTCCGGGCTTGTATTGATTTCCTATGGCTGGTCTAACAAATCGCCTCAAACTTAGTGGCTTAAGACAACAGAAATTTACTTTCTTACAGTTCTGGAGGTCAGAAAATCAAACTGAGTCTTAAGAGGGCTAAGTCACATTCCTTGGAATGGCCCAGGGGAGGCCCCAGCTCTCTGCCTCTTTTAACTTCTGGTGGCTGCTGGCATCTCTTGGCTTGTGGCTCCATCTCTGCAACCTCTGCCTCCACACTCACATTGTCTTCCCCTCTTCTGCATCGTGTCTCCCTCTGCCTCCCTCTTATAAGGACACTTGTGATTGCATTGAGGGCCCATGCAGTTAATCCAGGATAGCCTCCTCATCTCCATACCCTTAACTTCATCAGACCTGTGAAGACCCTTTTGCCCTATCAAGTGATATTCCCAGGTTCCAGGGCCTAGGACCTGGATATCTTTGGGGCCATTCCTGAGCCAACCACAGGGCTCAAAACAAAACCAAACCCCATAATGCATTTCAACCGCTCCTCTCTCACCGATGAGACAGACTTCTTCCTACCACCCTGGATGAAGATCATTACTTACCCACTGTGTACAGATTTCTATCCTTTTAGTTTGCATTGAAGCAATGGGGAGATAAGACTTATTCTTTAAAAGCAGGCTAGATTGGATTTTGGTCAGCAATGATTATCTAACAGACTATATTATTGAAACATTAACTGGTATCTTGTTTTGTTGGCTCCTGTGGGCTTTCCAGAAAGAACAAAAGCACTTTGTCCCCAGCCTTCACCATAGCTCCTTCCCAGGAAAGAACCTGCCTGTGTTTCTAAAGGTTTGAGCCTTTTGTTTTGTTTAATTTTTCATTAGGGAAAGGAATCAGATTTTCTGGCATCTTCTGACTGGTAAACTGAGGCCTGCTTTGAGCAGGGATGGTTATCCTGGATAGCCAGAGGGGAGGGCATGAAGTCTTGTGCTCTGGGGATTGAAGAAGGGAGTGTCCAACCCCAGGGCACATCATCTGTCCTGTTCCCCCTCCCCCACCCCCTACCGTGGAAAGGACATTCTCAAGCATGTCTCCCAGTGCACTTGGGTTTCTCAAAGACAAATCTCGGAGTGGGAGTGCTGGATCACATGGTGTGTGAACAGTCAACCTTATAAGTTAAAGCCAAATCAGTGACTCCTCCCACCTGTGGGGTTTCCCTTACGCCTCTACCTTGTGGTTTCCCTTTAGCTCCCCCTATCGGCACAGGCTAAGAAGGTGTCAAGTGTCCAAACAGAATAAGAGTTCTAGGTCCCTGATCACAAAGCAGAACTTAGAGGAGTAGGATTAGAGATGAAAGGCATAGCAACTAATTTAGAAATATGTGATCACTGTCTTGACCAAATAAAAAACTGGGCTAATGTGGGCTGAAGGTCGTCTGTTTATTTTTTATTTTAAAATGTTTATTCATTTTTGAGAGAGAGAGAGAGTAGGGCAAGGGCAGAAAGAGAAGGAGAAAAGAGGATCCCAAGTGACTCTGTGCTGACAACAGTGAGCATAATGGGGTCTTGAACTCGTGACTGTGAGACTGTGACCTGAACCCAAGTCAGAAGCTCAACTGACTGAACCACCCATCAACCGTTTAAAACTTCTACAGTATAGCTTGATTTCCTACTGATCTTCCTTTGACTTGCTCTTGCCATAAAGAATAGCCCAAATGAGATGCTTTTCTGCCTCCAAGTTTTCATTTCTCCTTTCTCTCCATCTCAATTTCCCTTCTCATCTAAAAGCTCATTTCAGATGCTGCTTTCCTTTTTACTCTGATCTCTCTGGTGGAGGTAATAAAAATATCCTTCCCTTGGGTTCCATGGCTCCATATCTGCCCTCTGTAGGGGCACCAGTCACTGTTCATTCCATATCACAATTTATCATAGATGAATCTATGATATTCTATTCATCTATGATTCATCTCCTCAAAAATTTTTTTTTCAGTTCAGGAAAAGCAACACAGCAGTACGAGAATAGAGAAAATAATTACTTCTATCCCACTGCTAGTAAACTTTTAACATGGTAATGTATTCTTTTCTACCATTTCTGCCCACAAATTTTGCATTTGTAATACATTTGTAATATAATAAATGATTTATTTTGCAACCCTTATTGGGTCAAAAGGCCTTTTCCCTATGTTGCTTCTACAATCTTCATCACAATTTGTAATAGTTACACACAGAAACTTAACCTAAATTAGCTGAAACAGAAAAGGGGTCTTTGTGCAGAGGATATCAAGGCATCTTATAGTTGCCAAGGACAGGCATGTGGCTGGGCTTTGGGGACCCCTGGAACAGGGATGCAAATGTCATGAGGTATATCTTATGTCTGTGTAAACTTCATTTTTTCCTTTCTCCCTCAGCTGAGCAACTTTCTCTGCTTTTCCTGTCCATGTGGCAGAAAACACCCACTGACTGTGCCGAAACTACATGTGACAGTCCAGCCACCCAACAGAGACTCTTCATTAGGAGGAAACTCCCTTTGTGTTTCTAGGGACAGGGTTCTATTCTACTAATGTGAGCCATCCTTAAATAGTCAGGTAGCTGGTGTAGAAAAGGGATCCAGAGAAGAAATTCCACAGTGAGATTTTTATATTGCTTCCAAGTAACGGCTAAGGTAGTAGTTTTATATATTAGCATATAAACTTTTCCTTATTTTGAATTATTTTCTTTGGTCCAATTGTTAGAAGTGGGATGTCTGGATCATAAAGTTTATACATTTTTATATTTGATATTATTACCAAATTGATTTCAAAGTTATTCAATTTTACCCTCACCTAATATCAGTGTGTGAGAATCATTTCATTGTACCATTGAGAGCACTGGGTATTATGACTTGAAATAGATATTTTACTATTTTAATAATCGTAAAAAGATATCTCATTGTACTTTTTATTAGTATTTTTCTGGTTACTAGTAAAGCTAAGATTTTCCCATATATTTGTTTTATTAGAATGTATTCCATTTTGTGAATTGTCTTCTCCTGGCTTTGCCAATTTATCTAGTGGAGTGTTAATTCCTGTTCAGCTATAATTGCCTTTCCCTTTCGTGTGTGCATTTAACTTTCTTTGACTTTCTTTTGGGGCATGAATCATGGTCTATGTTGTATTACAGTTATTTGAGTCCATCTCTGATTTTTCTTATTAGATTGTAAGCTCCTGATAGAAAGAGCCAGGCCTGGCTACCAGCCTCTCACAGAACCCTGTCCTAATAGAGCCCTCAGTGATGGTTAATTGGATAAAATAGCATATTGTTACAGTCTACATTATGCAGAAGTAATTGTGTGGCCTGAATAGTGCTGGATACAGGCTACAGGGATGTGAGAAGCACAGACTTCATTCACACTGAAGATCTGTTACATGCTAGGGTCTAGGAGTGCTCTAGAATGAACCTTTCTGAAGCTACAGAGCAGTGGAGGAAAGAGAATCAAACAATGATTGCATAACCAGTGAGAAATTCTGCTTATCCCAAAGAGTTCCAGACAGTTCTATGAACTCTAATGGGGCAGAAGTACAGATACAAAATTATCCAGATCAGGAATCGGCATACTTTCTAGAAAAGGCTAGATAATAAGTACTTTAGGCCTTGTGGGCGATATGCAGTTTCTGTCACAGAGCTTCCTTGCAATTTTCTATTCTTCCTACAGGCCTTTAATAATGTAAAAACAATTTTCAGCTCACCGGCTATGCAGAAACAGCTGTGGACCTGATTTGGTGTGTAGGCTGTTGCTGGTCAACCCTGGACTTGACTCTGGAGTCACAGAACATGTTAGCTGAAAGGGCCAACACCCTCATTATTTATGGAGATGGAGGAACTGAGTCCTAGAGGGCAGAGCTGTGTTGGATCCCCTTGCTGATACCTGTGCTGAGCTGGGCAGCTGAGGGCTTTGCCTGGACTCTGACACATGGTCTCTTCTGCCTGTCTTTTGGGATAATCTGCTCCCTTCCTCCTGTTTGTGCTACTGCTGGGTCTAATACTAGAGCACAAGGCCCCCTCTCCAAGGAGTATTTCCTGTTTCTCCTACCTCCGGAATTCTTTGACCCTATGTACTATTGAATAGGGGTTAGTGGTTGATGGAAAAGATGGAGCAGCAATATTATTAATTAATGCTTGTGCATCCCCAAGATTTTGTTGAGTGTAGAAGTGTTTTCCTTGTTAGAATTGATTTTTACAGCAAAAGTGACATTCTTTATTCAACTGAATCATGTATGGGGCAGAAAATACTAAATATAATTGCTTCTTCTCTCTCTCGAGATGACTCTCCTGACAAGAACACAGTCAGCAGGACCTGAAGCTGCTTGTTCTGTCTCCAGAGGCTTCCTCTAGCTCAGGGGTTCACCCAGCCTCAGCGCTGGAGAGGGCCCACCTCTCACTGTGCAAAGGGAGCCAGGCCAGAGGTTGTCCTACTGAAGCTGCCCCTGGTGACATGTTACTCCAGGGTCACGGGACTCCTTGTAGGTGCCTGGGCATTCAAGGCATCCAGTCCCCACCTGATTACACATCTGCCCAGCGGTGGGTCTCTGTGGGGCCCCCATCTCTGCTTTTGTCAGGCTGTTTCCCGTAAGAAAAGCTCCCCTAATAACCTTGTGTTTTTACTACTCCCTTTAGGAGTGTTTTGATACTTAAGCTTGGGATGGGCAGGACTTGCTAGGAACAAGGAATGATTTGACCTGATAATCAGAGAGTTGTGGGGCTGAGTTTCTGGTGTTCCTACTGCTTCTGCCCACAATGTGATCTTGGATGCCCCACCTGTCTCTGGGCTTGTTTTCCCACTGATAGTAAGAGAAGACTGGCCATGCATGTTCCTTAGTGTGTTTTGTTTCCAGCAGCCTGAGTACCTTCAGAGTGCTTCTGGGACCTGTGCTGCACTCCTTCTGCCTGGACAGTCCCTCTGGTCTTTTCTTCTGACTCCTCTCTTTGTATTTCTGCCCTACTCGTGCTAAATGATCGATCAAAGCACTCTCCCCTCCAGGCTTTCGTGCTTACTCTCCCTCTTTCTAGGATGCCCCTCCTCCCCACTTCATGGGGTTAAGTCTGCCAGCCTTGCCTGAATATTCACTACTCCAGAAAGTGCCCCTCCAATGAGTTCCCTCTGCTCTTCTCGCGCCAGGTTGCAATGGTGGATTTGAGGGGGGGCATGGTCGCCTCAGCTATGATTCCTCTTGGTACCCCTGTGCCTGTCATGGATCTGAACACCAGGCAGAGAAAATGAGCAGGTCTGGCAGGAAGCAGAGCAGGCATGGGTAGAGAAGAAGACATTTATGGAATGACAGAGCCATATTTTATTTTCTAGAAAAAGAAAATTTTCTGGGACTCTGACTGCCTCCCCTGCCTGTCCCTCTGCCTCTTCCCTCTCTTCTCCTATTTCTGTTTTCCTGAGCTCCAGGGGGATCTAGGAATGTTGAGTCTTCTGAAGGGCTTGCATGAAGGAGTGGGGGCAGTGGGGTGGGGTCATATCTCACAGGCTGGACAGCAGCACCTCTTGCCCCTCTTAACTATGTGGCCAATGTATCACTGGGTGCTCCTGGCCACTTGTTGCCACTGTGTTGTGCTGGTCCCACCCTAGCTTTGCCAGGAAGGCCTAGCAGAAGGATCAGGGCCTTGGGGAGAGGGAGGCTTCTTTTGGAGGGACATAGAGTAAAAGGGACCCTGGCCCTAGATTAGGGCTCAAGTTAAGCTCTGCCTCTGATTTGTTGGGTGGCTTTGAGCAAATCCCTGTCCTCTCTGGGCCTCAGTCTCCTGTACATTGAGAAGGTCAGAAAGGATGATCTTTAAAACACTTTTGAACTCAAAAAGAAAGTCCTGTGACTCATATACAGGAAGGCAGGGTAGAGACAGAAGCCATCCTATGGCAAAATGACAAACACTGCAGGGATTTACTCATCCTGCGGTTGTTCTGGAAATGGGTTGCCACAGATAGGGGTGGAGTTCAGCACAATTCCAGCAATCTGGACAGAAGGATCTGGAGGTAGTCACATACTGGCCAGGGTAGCAACACATGGCACACCACCATGCCTGGGAAATGGGCCTGTGTCTGCTGCTAACAGGGCACCATCATTGTCACCCCAGGCCTGCATGGGTGTGTGAATACACATGAAGATGTACACGCAGGTGACTGGGCAGGTATGCCTGTGATTGTGTGCCTGCATATGAATGTACGCCACGGCACGCATGTGAAAATGTGTGTGGTATGGGAATGAATAGATGAATGAATGAAAAGTATACACATGTATATTGAGGACAAAGCATTTTGTTTAGCTCAGCTATTTCAGGCAAACCAAGACCTTGTGTTCCTTTGTTTATTTTCACATGAGTGTGTGTGGGCACACACAAGTGCGCTAACACACACACACAGACACACACACATAGCTTCATGGAGTCAACTTTAAGAAACTTTCCTGCCTAATACACCCCCACTCCATGCCTATGATCAACCGCATTCTTAAACCCCTTTCCTTGAAAAATGCTTCTCAAATTTTAATGTGCATAAGAACCATGTGGGAACCTTGCTAAAATGCAGATTCTGATTCAGCAAGTCTGGGTTAGGAACCAAGGGTAACTCTGATATGAATTCAAGGGTCTGATTTGGGCCACAGATGACAGTGGAGTCATTTGATTTGGCCTTTCAGGTTTCACAGATTATCTTTGGCCTTTTCCTAAAGCAGTGGACTTCAGCTCCATTCAGGGATGGAGTGTCTGGACCATCATCATACCTTTTGTAGTTCACTGGGAAATCTCAATACATTCAAGTTCACTATGCAAATGAGAACCAGAAACAGTTTACCTGAGGGAAACATGGCTCTTTTCTGTGCACAAAATATAGTGAGAACCATATGCTTATGGAAAAGTTGTTGAAGTTGCAATTTTATTCTCTTTCTTATTAATATTCATTTCACCATTTGCCATTTATTCACTTATTTTAAAAAATAGACAAGCAGTTGCAAACACTAGAGTTTTTAGGGAAATGTATCAAATAAAAAATTTAAATTCAGAAAATTCTCTCTGTAAATTTAATGTTATTATTTAGAAATTGAGAAATGCCTGGTGTCATTGTGTGAGATGACCCCATCCAATTCCCATAGCACTAGAGTTGGAGAATTTTCCAACTATCTTATTCTCTCTGATTCTAGAAACAAGTGTAACCCAAATTTCCTGGTTCTCACTCACTGTTGGTTCAAAGGAGGATATATTAACAATAATAACTTAAATTCTGCTAGGTCATCAGCCTCCTTTCATATTCACACCAGGTTGTTCCTTGAGAGTCTCCCACGTGTTCACACAATGGGATGCAAATAGAGGTGGCGTATAAACCTTAGGGAAATGACTTTTTAAGTAGAAAGAAATACTACTTTTCCTTACATCCTGCTTGCTGGAATGTAGCTGTAATGGCTGGAGGCTTTGCAGCCATGTTTAACCATAAGTTGACTGTTGGAATGGATGCTAGAGTGTGGGATAGAGGGAACATGGGTCTATGATTTTGTGGTATGCCATACTGGCCCAGTATTTCCTATTGTTGGACTTTTCTAAAGTTAGAGAATAAATTTTTATCTTTTTTTAAATGTTTATTTTTGAGAGAGACAGAGAGACAGACCATGAGCAGGGGAAGGGCAGAGAGAGAGAATCCATAGCAGGTTCCAGACTCTGAGCTGTCAGCACAGAACCCGACATGGGGCTTGAACTCACATACTGTGAGATCATGACCTGAGCCGAAGTTGGTCACCCTACTGACCGAGCCACCCAGGTGCCCCAATAAATTTTTATTTTGCTTAAGTCCCTATTACTTAGGGTTTTTCTTTTCTTCAAAGTGAACTGTACCTCAACCAATGGTGATGCCAAAACAGAACTGTGTCCTTCTCAGTCTTCCTGTCCAAAGCCTTGCTGTGTCTATTCTGAAGTGAGGACAATGTGCTCCTCCCTAATTCTGCTACCACTATTTTGCTTGGGTTCCACAGCAAAAGATCTCCAGCTTTCTTTCTCCTTGTGTTCTTTTTCTCTCCTAACAATGCATTATTCCAGGGCTTCTCATACTTTAATTTACATAGAAATCACTGGGGAGCTTGTGAAAATGCAGAGTCTGATTCCGTAGGTCTGGCAATGGGGCTGGAGAGTCTGCATTTCTAACGAGTTTTCAGTTGGTATTGCAGGGACTGGCCCAGACGATAATTTGAGTACTAAGGTGTTGGAATGCTCAGCTGTGAGCTTCTTGCAGGCATGGACCATGTGGAAATCTCACCTGTTTCCACAACACTTTGTACACAGTAGATGCTCAGTGTATGCAGGATGAGTGACTGAATAATAAGCAGTTAGTATGCTAGATGCCAAGAAGTCCTGCAGAAAGGAAACTGCTACTACTTACTATTCATATCTCAAATTTATTTTTACTGGAACCCTATTTTCAGAAACACCTATTAACATTCTGCAGAAATAGTGCTCAGAGAAACCCACTTTGGCAGCTCCTAATTTACGATGGGGTCTTCGTCAACCCTGTAACCAGAGTGAGCCAATCTCCATATGGAAGTCTCAAATCCAGTATTCTGTTTGGGTGTCTGCTTCAGCAATTAAGAGAAATTGTTTCAGCTCAGACTCCCTGTACCCCGGAGGGCCTGCAAACTCCTTGAGGGGACATATTTGAATACATTAAAATACAGGAACGGGTGCTATTGCTAAGTTGTTCATTTCTCCTCTTCCCCTGGCAGTGCTCAACAAGCCTATGACCCCCTCAGGGCAACAGGAACCCAGCCTGTCTGTCAATTAACATGTTCCTGTGGATTTGTTCAAATGTCTTTGTTCCTAAGGCTCAGGCTAGGAGGACAAGCTGGGGAGGAAGAGGAAAGGGGGTGGGGAGTTTGAAGCTGGGGAAAAGACTGAGCTCCCCTCCAGGGACAATGTTGACTAGGTGAAGCCCTGGAGCTTTTTCCTGTAAAAGGAGCCTCCTGGGCTCAGGAAGGTCTGCCTTTTCCAGCTTCAAGGCAAGAGGAAGGAAGCTGGGAGTTGGGGGTTTGTCATTCCTCTCTGGGAGCACTCTCGTGTCTTCTCAGGAATCCTTTGAGTGGTCTGTAGCCCCTAAATTGTTGAATTCACAGGATCAAGTCATAGTGTCTATGTGGGCTGCATCCCTGGAGCTAGAAGATGGGCACCAGGTCCTTTGTCCTAATATGGGTCTTCATGTGAACTCTGGATCAACAGTGGAAATCCTACTCAACATTGTGTTACATATGTCAGAAGATATGGCCCCTATGAAATAAAGGCAGAAAGCCATAAGGAGTAGAGGGACAGACATTGTTTAAAAAGCCACAGAATGAGACTTAAAAAAAAAAAAGATCAAATGAAAAGGGAATTAATGAGAAAAGGAAACACTGTAAGAGAAACTAAAAATGTAATCACAGAATTAAAATTCACCATTAATCCCTTGGTGAGATTAAAGAATAGAATTGGTGCTGTAAAATATTAAATCAGTACAATAGAGGTCAAGGTCGAAATATCTCATCAAAAATTCAGGGAGAAGGGGAAATTAAAATGACAGAGGAAAGTCTGTAGGTATGGAGACCAGAGAGTAAAGCAGCATTGTGCAGACATTCCATGATCCTGAGGGTGATACCAGATGGAGCCCTTGTCCAGTAGATGAAGGAACACCACCACACAATCCAAGGAGTGCCACTTGGAAAAGATCAATATGTGCCAAGCAAAAATCAGACCTATACCTGACACCTCACAAAAATGTTTGAAGAATTGGGAATCTTAAAATTTTTCAAGTATACACACAGACTAAAGAGGAAACCTTACAAAGGAAGAGAAATCAGACTGGCTTCAAACTCTTGTTGCCCTTGATTTCAACAGAGAATGTCTACAGAGTTTTCAGAAGAAAAAAGAAAAAGATTGTGAGCCAATGATTCAATGCTCCACAAAGGTACATTTAATGTTCGAAGTCTCAAGAAAGATTCCTTCAAATATGCAAGGGTTTAAAAACATACCACCGTGTGCCTTTCTGAATAAGGAACTTGGAGAAGTGTTCAAGATTGTCACAAGACGAAGCAAAGTTAGGAACTGAGTGGGAAGCCCTTGTACCGAAGGACTGGGTGGCAGGTGCCTGTTAAATAGAGAAGAATCTTAAAAGTTGTAGGGATGGTCCAAAACAATGAAAAGTTAAAAAATATTCTCAAAGAAGAGGCAAGGAGGAGTCAGGAAGTACTGATTTACTCTTGAATGATAGGAAAAACGTGACTTAAAAAATACTTTAGGGGCACCTGGGTGGCTCAGTCGGTCAAGCGGCCGACTTTGGCTCAGGTCATGATCTCGCAGTCCGTGGGTTCGAGCCCCGCGTCGGGCTCTGTGCTGACAGCTCAGAGTCTGGAGCCTGTTTCAGATTCTGTGTCTCCCTCTCTCTCTGACCCTCCCCCACTCATACTCTGTCTCTCTCTGTCTCAAAAATAAAATAAATGTTAAAAAAATTTTTTTTAAGTACTTTAAAATTGAAATATAACTATTTGTTGATTTATAGGCAGAACATATATATTATATACTAATATATGTAATAAAGTACATTATAATATGTAATACATAGTTACATTGTATGTAATATACACCATATATATACACATAATATGTATGTGTATATACACAAACACATATTCTTTCTTTAGATAAGATAAAAAGCAAAAAAAACATGGTCAACACATCATATAGCAAGCTCTAGAGAGAGCAATAAAATGAAAATTATCTGTAGGTGATAGAATGCTAAAAATATATAGTAACAATTATTGTAAATTAGTTACATTTCTTTAAAACAAAAATTCTTAGATTGTGTACTGTCTACAAGAGAAACTTTCAAAACAAAGTAAAAAGGGAATGTAAAATAAGATCCAGCAATTTCATTTCTAGTTTTTACCTAAAGGAATTGAAAGCCGGACTAAAGCAGATATTTGTACACGAATGTTCATAGCTGCATTTTTCATAAGAGTCAGAAAGTGGAAAAAACACCAGTGTCCATCAATAAATACATGAATGAGTAAAAAAAATGTAGGACATATATATATATGATGGACTACTATTTAGTCATAAAAAGGAATGAAATTCTAGCACATGCTACAACATGGATGAACCTTGAAGACCTTATGCTAAATAAAAGAAGCCAGATAAATATTGTATGATTCTAGAATAAGCAAATTCATAGAAACACAAAATAAATTAGAGGTTATCAGGGACTAGAGGTTACAGAGTTTCTGTTTGGGTTAATTAAAATGTTTTGGAAATAGGGGCACCTGGGTGGCTCAGTCGGTTAAGCATCTGACTTCAGCTCAAGTCATGATCTCATGGTTCATGGGTTCAAGCCCCTCGTTGGACTCTGTGCTGAGAGCTCAGAGCCTGGAGCCTGCTTCAGATTCTGTCTCCCTCCCTCTTTGCCTTTCCCCCACTTGCACTCTGTCTCTGTTTCTCAAGAATGAATAAACGTTAAAAAAATTTTAAACATTTTGGAAATAATGGTAATGGTTGTACAACCCTGTGAATGTAATTAATGCCATTGAATTATATGCTTAAAAATGGTGAAAGTGGCATACTTTACAATTAAAAAATAAAAGAAGGTAAATGGATGGGCAAGATTATATCAAGCACATACAAACATAAAGAAAGCAGAATTCCAAATATTCATTTCAGGCTAAACAGGATTCCAAGCCAAACAGGTTAAATGTGACCAAGAGGTTTAACTGTGATAAAGGGTACAGTTTCTTTGAATATATAACTATCATAAATCTTTATGTAATAAAAACACAGCATCAAAATATATAAAGCAATGTGCGCGCGCACTCACACACACACACACACACACACACACACATCATTTATTATTAACTAGGGAAAAGATAACAGGCTTACCTAATTAAGTAAGAGACAGCTACCTTTTTCCATCTCCCCTCTCTTTGCCCCAACCCAGGAGAGAAAACACAGAAGAGTTGGGTATGTGAGGAGCAGACCCTTACTACCATCCCTCCACATTTATCAGAATCAGGATATTAGCATCAGTACATTATTACCATCTCATCTTCAGGTCCTACTCACATTTCACAGAATATCCCTTATAGCAAAAGGAATCAGTGCAGCATCATGTGTTACTTTTAGTGAAAGTTTCTTGTCTCTTTATTCTCCTTCATTTTGGAACAGTTTCTTAGTCCTTTCTTGACTTCCATAGCTGACATTTTTGATGATTGTGGGTCAGTTATTTTGTGTAATATCTTGGGGGATATCTGATGTTTTTTCATATTTAGATTCAGGTTATGCCTTTTAGATAGCAACTCACAGGAACAATGCTGTGATCTTCTCATTGCTGTCTTTCAGGTGGCTTGGGATTTTGATTTGACCCATTATTCGTGATGTTCATGTTGATCACGTGATTAAGGTGGTGTTTGCCAGGCTGTTTCATTGTAATTTGTGATTAATAAGCATTTTGTGGGGAAATACTTTGAGAATGTGGGTCTCAATTAGGGTCTGCACTGGGGCTGAATGTGATAGAAATGGGAGGACATGCACCGAAGGAGCTTTTTTCTTAATCCCCTTTTACCCTTTGCATGGAACAATTTAGATAGAAACCTCCATTTGAGTTACCACTAAGGAGAAGACAAAAACCTCTTAGATCACCACTGGCTATTAAAAACATCATTTGATGGGGGCGCCTTGGTGGCTTAGTCGGTTAAGCGTCCGACTTTCGCTTAGGTCATGATCTCGCGGTTCGTGGGTTCGAGCCCCGCGTTGGGCTCTGTGCTGACTACCAGCTCAGAGCCTGGAGCCTGTTTCAATCTGTGACTCCCTCTCTCTCTGACCCTCCCCTGCTCATGCTGTCTCTCTCTCTCCTAGAAATAAATAAAACATTAAGAAAAAATTTTAAAAAAACATCATTTGATGATTCTACTCACCTTATTCTACTCATCCAACAGTGGCTGAATTCTTGTGTTAGATAAACTCTTTCCTCTTGTAGTTGACATTCATAGGACTTAAGGATGGCAGGACCCAGGCTTCCTCCTAATGGCGCGGGGAAGTGGAGCAAGGACAAGGGTCACCAGGAGCTCATGTTCCTCAGCGAGTCTCCATTCCAACCAGGAACAAAGAAAAGAAAGAAATTCCAGCTCTGAAGTTCCTTGTGGTTGTTCCCAGTGCAGGGAAACTACTGGGGCCTGGGGGCCTACAGCACAGCCAGGACCCCGAAGAAGCTCATTATTGAGAATTCCAAAAGGAGCATAACATCAGAGTCCTTTTCTAACAAAGGGCCCTTTTACTACCACAGGGATTTACCTGCAGACAAGGTTATTGTTTTGTATAGAAATAGTCCATCCTTTTGTCTCCCTTCCTTGTTCCTAGAACAGAACAAAGTAAGTTCTTTCTGGAGAGAGGAGGACAGGAAGAGGAAGCCTGTGACCTGGGGAAGGATCTGTCTTCATGCTTGAGTGTCCTGGTAGTTATCTCCTTCTCCTATACTTCTGAGGACTTGATGTGCTTCTTGTCTCGTCGCCATTGATCCAAACCTTCCCATCTGTGCCTGCTGCATGGATCCAATAGCCATTTTGAATTCAGACATCTCACCTAAGGAACTGCAGATAGGGGCCTTTAATACATTGCCTTTCTTGCATACTCTGTAGTTGGCAGTCTCTCTCTCTCTCTCTCTTTCTCAACTTCCCTGTTTCTCTCAATAGGTTTATTGACATAAAATTCACATATCATCCAAGTTATCCACTTAAAGTGTGTACAATCCAGTGGTTTTTAGTAAATTCACAGATAGATGTAACCATCCCCATAGGCAATATTAGAACATTTTTATTCACCTCAAAACAAAAAAACCCTGTATCCTTTAGCTATCATTCCTCTTTTCCCCTCATCCGTCTGTCTGCTAGCCCTAATCTACCACTAACCTACTCTTTGTTGCTATAGGTTTCTCTATTCTGGACGTTTACATGGATGGAATTATATAGTATGTGGTCTTTTGTGACTGGTTTATTTCACTTAGTTAATGTTTTCAAGGATTGTCTTTGTTGCAAGCAGGTGGCAGTACTTCCTTTCTTCGTTACTTCTCTGGAAGGTGGTGAGCAGGCCAAATGTGGCTCCATGGAGTGGAGACCTCCAAGTATAGGCTCCAGTGAATGTTGTTGCTTTGTTTCCAGCCAGAGCATGGCTTATTCCAGAGCACTTCACTTCCTTCCTCCTTAGGTGGTTGGTGAACTAGAGACCTGCAACTTCTGGTAACTTCTTGCTGGCCTTTTGTGGATTGTCTTTGTACTGTATAGATAGGGACCTGTTCAAGGCCACAGTCACCACTTTGTTCTTGACAAGAGACATCTGCTGTTTCCAGGCTTTCTGGATGCCCTTCACCTGCTGTCATTCATGCTGCTTATGGAGAGGATCAGAAGATATTTGTAGGTATCTGCACATTTCTCAAGCTTTTCTGTGGGGTTCTATCTGAGTTCTACATTTTTCTTAGCAGTCTCTTAGGTGAGGAAACGTTCTAGTCATGCTTGGACCTGCACATGTGCCCATGCTGTAACCAGTGTTTTAAACCAATAGTAGATTGGCTTGGACTTTTTAGTAACTGAGCAGAAAGCCCTATAGTCTGTTTCAATGTCATTATGGGGCAGGAAGGAAAGATTTAATAGAATTTGTTTGAAAGTAAGCAACTGGACCAAAAGATAAAGCCTTTTTATGTTTATACTCTGCTGGTTTTAGACTATTCAATAAACTGGCTACCCACTCAAGAACATAGAGGCAGGGCACCTGGATGGTTCAATCGGTTAAGTGCTTGACTTCAGTTTAGGTCATGATCTCACGGTCTGTGAGTTTGAACCCTGCATCGGGCTCTCTGCTGTCGGTGTGGAGCCTACTTTGGATCCTCTGTCCCCCTCTCTCTCTGTTCCTCCCCTACTCGTGCTCATGTGTGTGCACATTCTCTCTCTCTCTCTCTCTCTCAAAAATAAACATCAACAGAAAAAAAAGGGAGGGGGGGAAAGAAGAGCATAGAGGCAAAAGTCCCACATGAAATAGTGTTCAATCCAGTAGTATGTTAAAAGAGAAATACATTTTGTATGAACAAGTTGGTTTCATTTCAGGAATGTAAAGATGGCTCAGATTAGTAAACTCATTAATATAATACACCACAGCAACAGGCCAAAAGAAAGATTTTGGCAGGAGTACAGGTGCCTGTTCGCACAAGGCATTTTTACTCCCCTAACCCAGGTGCCAAACAGGAACCTATAGGACAAGGTCAATGTCTGTTTGGGGTGGCTAGTGATGCTAATTTGAGAGAATTATTCTCAAAGAAGACATTTAGTTTTGGGATGGTGACAAGTGTGCTTCATGCGACTAAAAAGCCACATATCTTCTTTCTGTAGCAGCAGCAGAAGTTCAGCCCTGGGGGAACAATTTCTTGAATGTGTCAGAGTCTTGAAGTTCAAGGTGACAAGACTTCCATTTGAGAAACTCTTCAGGCTCCATCTGTAATTCTCAATGGGGTCTATCAAGGTGCTGCAAAGACCTAGAAAGGGAAATTGCTAAAAATTGGAGCAGGAAAAAAAAAATGTAGTTCAATGAAAGTGAGACCAGATATTCTCAGCTCATCAGAGCAAACATTGGACTCGGCTTCTAAATATCTCAAGACCACAAATAAGTTTGTTGTTTGATTCTTCAAGATGGCTCTCAGTCATGTATTTTTTTAAACAATCCTATTGAGATACAATTTACTTACAATATCACCAATTTGAAGCATACACTTCAATGGGTTTTTACAAATGTTTTCAGCTATGCAACCACCATCACAATCAAGATATAGAACTTTTCCATTGCCTAGAAGTTTCCTTGTATTTTTTACAGCCAGTTCCCTTTACACACACGCAGTCACAGGCAGCTGCTGATTTGTCTTCTATATGTGTGTACTGTGGGTCTCTGGACCTCCCTCTGCATGACTCCCTCATCTTTGGCTTTCTAGTACTGCAGATTCTAGTTGTCTCTGCCTCCTTGAACTCTGGTCTGTTCCTCAACTACGTAGGTTGGCTGGGCTCAGTGTGAGTCCTCCTTCCTGATGTGGCCTGGGAACTCCCTCTAGCAGTCAGGTAGGACAGCCATAGATCACCTCTGGTTTTTCCTGTAATCACAGTTCTGTTTTTCTGAGTGCAATATCTGTAAATGATACTTTATTCATTTTGGTGGTTTTTAGTTGTTTAGGCTAGGAGGGCAGTTTCTATAGCAGTTAATCCTTTTTTTGAGAGAGAAAGAGAGAGAATCCTAGGCAGGCTCCATATTCAGCGTGGAGCCCAACTCAAGGGTCGATCCCATGACCCTCGGATCATGACCTGAGCTGAAATCAAGAATGAGATACTCAGCTGACTGAGCCGCCCAGGAGCCCCTGTGGCAGTTAATCTTTATGAACAGAAATAGAAGTGTTCTCATTCATAGTTTGCTATTTGCCTGATGATCTCATATTACCTGGAGTCCCCAGAAGAAAACACTTCAGGTACATGGAGGTTGGTGGCCACTCCCTTGAGGGAGGTGGTACAGTAACCCATTGCTTTCTCAAGGCATGAAGAAATATATGAATACCTTTTAATGATAATAATTCACTTTGAAATAATTTTAGATTCAGCGAAAAGTTGCAAGACCAGTTGTACAAAGAGCTCCCATTGTTGTCAACTGCCCCAGCAAAGTCTCTGTTCTGTCTCTGGTCCAGGACCAATCCAGGCCAACATGGTTCTTTAGTCTCCTTTAATCTAGAGCAGCACGGCCCCCCCCAACCCCCCCGTCTTTCCTATTCATGTAAGTCTCTGACGGTTTTACAGGGGACAGACCTTTAATTCTGGGGTGGATTCCTTCATCTAAGATGGTCTGATTCTACTGTCCACACTCAGGCCCTTTGCCCTACAGAATAACAACAATATAATAATAGCTATCATTTAATGAGCATTTATGTGCCAGGCGCATACTAGGCACTTTACACATCTTAACATAATTCTTAAATGCTGTGCATTAGTTACCATTATTATTCCCTTTTACAGATGAGGAAACAGTATTTGTGGTAATAGTTTTGGAGCAGGACACATTAGATCCACCTATTCAGATCCACCTTCATGATACTAAAAATGTTTTATAGTTAGTGCAAAAAAAAAAACAAAACACAAAAAAACAACCCTATAAAAGATATTAGCCAAGGAATAGTTAAAAGCAGTCAACAGAAGTGGTTTGGATTTTTCTTTTGCAGCTCAAATGATTCTGTTTGTGGCAACTAATGACCCAGAAGTTCCATTTGATGCTTTAGTAGATAATGCACTTTAAAATCTGCAACCATTTTAAATTGGGTCAAAGACACTTATTTAAAGCCACCAAAGTTGTCAAAAATACACTCCACTAAACCTCATTATTTCTACCCCTCTTCAGGTCATGAAAGGAAAATGAAAAGTAATGACTAAAAATGTCAACCCAGTCAAAGCCATATGAAAATTTGCCAGTGTGAGGACCAACCCCAAAGAGACCTAGAATATGATCTCAATGTATAAAGGAAAAACCTACCACAGGCATTATTAAAATATGAGAACTAATGAAACAATTTTGATATTGGCCAAAAATTATGAGACTAAAATATTTTCGAATACCCCTGAGAAAGACCATACTTTTCGCATGTATTAATTATAAATTAAGCACTGTCTATCAGACTGTTTCAATTCTTAATGAGTATTTTTATCTGAGTTCCTTTTTATTAAATCTCCCATGGGAGAGGAATGGTGGATTTACAGATATTTTACTACGGCCCATTTATTATGGGCCATTTGCTATGGTCGTAAATTTTGTGGCTGAATGATGAGTGAGGAAGGAGTGAAGCAAGAAGTGGATGGAGGCTGAGAAACAGGGTGAGATTAAAGGTGGGCTTTCACAGAAAACAAATAGCTCTTACATTTTGATACAGCTCAGAATGAGCTGTAAAAATACCACATTAAAATGGCCTTTGAATGAAAATAGCAACACCAAAATGGACTGCTTCACCCATACACTTATCATAGCGTTCGCCTCAGTTCATAGGATTTGTAGCACTCACAGGCATAACACTCACTGTGCTGGCTTTTTCTGAAGACCCTAAAAGCTACAGATTGGAATCCTGAGTTGTGAGGCCAGTGTGCTGAGATCCTGAGCTGGTGAATGAACCTAACAGACTGCTTGGCATCCAGCTCTCACTGAGGTTGGGTGTTCTCAGTTTATCACTTAGGGAATGACTCTGCTTAAGTGATAAAAATTATTTTTATGTTTTGTTTGTTGTGCGTGTATGTGTGTGTACTCTTGGTGCAATAAATAGAGATAAACAAAACTTTAATGAAATCTTCAAAAGACAGTTAAATAGGAGTGGTGGAGTGAGTAGAGGAAATACTAGTGCCTTGTTGGGAATGTGATTCCAAAAGTCACAAGCCTACCTGTTTGGGTTCATTATTTTGGTGGTTCAGCAGTGTTTGGGACAGTATGGCAAAAATAGCTGACTTCCCTTTCTTCTTTCCTGAGTTTTTTCTGAGCACATGGCTGCCTGGAAGAAAGACTTTATTTCCCAGACTTCCCTGCAACTAGTCACGGCTGTATAATAAAATTCTTCCCAATGGGGTATAAGGGATGGGTGCAATTTAGAGGTTGTACCCTTAAAGGGAAGGTGTATGCTCTCCCCTGCCCCTTCCAGCTGGGCTAGGATATGGACGTGTGGTTAGGCATCTTGGGCCAGGCATACAAGAGAACCCCAGAATGGCAGAGTATTAAGAAAGAGGAAGCCCATGCCTCTGACAACTTGACAGCCAGAGCTGCCATACCAGCCTAGACATTTTTTCCCCTTAAGTTTGTTTATTTATTTAAAAAAATTTAGTGTTTTATTTATTTCTGAGAGAGAGAGAGACAGTATGAGCAGGGGAGGGTAAGAGAGAGAGGGAGACACAGAATCTGAAGCAGGCTTCAGGCTCTGAGCTAGCTGTCAGCACAGAACAGGACGCGGGGCTCGAACCCACAAACTGTGAGATCATGACCTGAGCTGAAGTCAGACGCCTAACCAACTGAGCCACCCAGGCGCTCCTGTTTGTTTATTTATTTAGAGAGAATGTGTGTGGGGAGGGGCAGAGAGAGGGAGAGACAGATTCCAAGCAGGCTCTGCACTGTCAGCACAGTACCTGATGTGGGGCTTGAACTCATAAACCATAAGATCACCACCTCATGAGATCATGATCTGGCTGAGATCAAGAGTCAGACACTTAACCAACTGAGCCACTCAGGCACCCCCAGCCCAGACTTTTATACACAAGAGAAATAAACTTTTCTTTTGTGTAAGCTATTGTTGGTTAGTCTGAGCTTCTAATGCATGCATGTGGATCTGTGTCTTAATGCTGTAGGTAAATCAAGGATTCATTATAACTCCTTCCATGCTCAACTCCATCACCAGACTGGGAATTCCTTATAATGATCTCTCCCTATATTTCCAGCCAGTTCCTCATGGTAGCCCCAGCACTACCCTGGGCCCCGACACAGAATAGGTGCTTGTGAATATTTATTGTATGAATGAATTAACGAATGAATGAATGTGCTGTGATATAAACCAGCCTGTGGTGGGAGCTATGATAGATGTATCAGAAGAACTATGGAGGGAGAGCTGCTTCCTAGTTGGGATTTATGTCAGGAATTTGTTGTGTTCAGCTGCTTGTAACAGAAAACTCAAGAAAACAGTGACTTAACCACATAGTAATTGGTTTTCTTCATATGTTGAAGGTCTGGGGTGTGGGTGTTTTCTGAACTGGGTTTGATGGTTCAGTGGGGTCAGACCTAAGTTTCTACCATTACTTAGCCTCTTCCTCTTGGTCACAAGATGGTAGCCAAACTTGCACTATCATGTCCATGTTTCAGGGAAGCAGGGAGGTCAAAATGGTGAAGGGGAAAGCCAGCCAAGCTTGTGCCTTCTAAAGGGCTCAGGCTGCTCCCAATAATCCCAGGGCCCCAGAGCAAGAGTACAAAAGGAGACCAGCTACCATGTGTTTATCTATTTAAAAGCTGTAATTCAAACCAACGTACTATTAAATAACATATACATCTTCCTGCCTTGACAAATATACCTTCAAAATGACAAAGTCAAGAATATATGTCAAGCTATAATTTTTATATGGCTAAAACTCAACAAATCACCAAAGACAATTGGATTTAATTATGACTGAATATATCTGGGTATAGTGCTGATGAGCTGGCAAAGTCTGAACGAATAATAAAATCATGGTACACATAATTCACAAATTATTATATATTTACTTCATAAAATTTATTTTTCTTGCTTTCATCTCAGCAAAATTTAATAATTATATGATCAAGATTTTCACAAATTTGGATTCTATTGACAGTAAAGTTCTGAAGCAGAATTTGGCAAAGTATGACCTGCAGGCCCACTGCCTGTTTTTATAAATAAAGTTTTACTGGCACACAGCTATGCACATTCTTTTACATATTGTCCATGACTGTTTTCATGTTAGAGCACCGGGGCTGAGTAGTTGTGACAGAAACTGAATGGCCCACAAACCTAAAATATTTACTCTCTGTCCCTTTAAGTAAAAGTTTGTCAATACTGATCTAAAGGATTAAAACATGAAATATAATTATAGTGAAAGTATACAGGATTTGAGTGTATTTCCATCCATAAGCATAAGTTAAAAATAAGCCTAAGTTAAAGTGAACATAAAAACCAAAGAATTAAAACCATTTTCTAGAAAAAATATTTTTCTTCTAAAGAAGCCATAATTATCTAATGAATTGAAAGATTAAGTACAAGTTATAACTCATGAATAGTAACACCATTTAAATAAATTTATTTTTGAAAATTTAATTAAAACTTATTAAACATTTCTGTGAAAATAAAACTCGGTATGCTATCATTCAACATCCACATGATTGCCAAGGCACGTGCTTTATATCATGCTTGTGCACATTCTGTCTAGACCTGCATATATGCAGGTTTGAGAGTAATATGAAGTGTTGAGTAGCACAACATGTTCTTTAGCTACCCTGTACAACAGCTGTGAATGCCCAGCTAATAGTGAGTACTTGCAGAAAGGGGACGGGAGCTGGAAGAGAAGCAAGAAAATGGATGCTTGGCTCAACAGAGGTATTATATTTTGTCATGTAAGAGTCTAACATTCATTCTATGTTTTGGGAAGGAATTAACAAGGTAACTTGCTTTTTATACCATCTGAGCTCTTCTGCCATTCAGCCCTTCCTGATTACTAATACAAGGACTCAGTCATGTTACTTCAGGCTTCCAGGCCTGTGCTCCCCTAGTCCTCGCCACAACTCCAGAGGTAAGACATGCTTCTCCCCTCTGAGCAGTAAGGAAACCAGGGCTTAGATAGATGAAATGGTTTGCTGAAAGTCATTCAGATGTTAAGTGGGAGAGGTCCTTTTTATGTTCGAATGGGTGAGAGATGGGTTTAGCAGAGAGGCGGTGTGAAGGAGGGGACAGAATTGAACTGGACGTGAGGAGACCTGTGTTAGCCATGGCTCCATACTTGCTGTAGGATTTCAGGCACGTCACCACATCTCTCTGGGCCTCAGTTTCCACATTGGTAAGTGAAAGAATTGTAGCAAAGGGTTTTCAATCTCAATACTCCATGACTCCATGCAAGAATACACACACACACACACACACACACACACACACACACACACACACACACACAGTAAAACCTTGGATTGTGAATAACTTGTTCTGCAAGACAAGCAAACATTTCTAATAAATTTTAATGAGCAACATCTTGCAATACAAGTAATATGTGACACTGAATGTCACATGATCACAAATGAGCCAATGGTTCTTGAATTTGCCCTGATATATGAGTGCTTTGGATTACAAGCGTGTTTCAGGAATGAATTATGCTTGCAAACCAAAGCTTAAACTCAAGTGATTTATTAAGACTTCAGGAACAACCAAGAAGGCAGGAGGCACCACCCTCCCTCACCCCTTGCCCCTTTATACTACATTTTGCTTGGGGCCAAACAGGCTGGAGGGAGGCCAACTTTGTCAGCAATGCTGAAGGGAGAAGAGAGTCAAGTAATTAGCTAATATGTGAAATTAGAGCATTAGAGAGTACAGGGGAAGGGAAGACCCCAGGGGGAGCACAGTATCTTCCCACCTCCAACATCCCTGAGATGCCACCTGGGATGCTTCTTCTAGCTGTGCAATTTTGATGGTGAGGTTGGTATCCAGGAAATGACCTGATTTCCTTCTAATACTTGTTCCCAGCAGTCTAGTGGGTTCTTCCCAGCAGACAAAGGACCTGAACTTAACGTCAGGAGTTCCAAATCTACCAACCTGCCTTGTCACTGCCTCTCTGGGCTGCTGGGAGAATTGAAGGTCATATTTTACTCAAGTGGCAAAGAAGATTCCATACAGCTAATGTAGCTTCCATGTATCAGACCTGAGCCTCGTGCTTTAGTCCCTTGCAACCCCTACTGTGGTCAGTGGCCCAGTAACCTCAGCATCCCCTGGGAGCTCATAATAAATGCAGAATCTGCTGATTCATTTGCACACTGAAGTGTGAGAAGTTCTATTGCAGAAGCCGTAGCTCCTCCCCACAAGACTGAGGACCCACTGAAAGCCAGGCCCCTTCTAAATCTCCTTCTGGCATTCTCCACCTTGGGATTTCCTGCCCAAATGGACCAAACTTGCATTCAGAACCTGAACTGGCCTCTTTTGCAAGACTGTTGCACCTCTGGCCAAAAGCAGTGGTCAAATAGTGCTGTGGGAGTGGCAAAGAGGCTATTGGGGTGAGGTAGACCTTGGGCATGGGGGCTTGAAAGTCTATACTTGTGTGCACAATACCCTCACAGTGCAGGATGGAGTCATGGGGCAGGAGAGGGTGGAAAGAAAGGGAGCAGGTACTGTGGGCTGCAGGACTCCTCTTTTACTTGTCCTTGGTCCTTCAATTGTCAGAGATAGGCCTGTGTGATTTTTATGAAATAATGTTTCTAATTATAGGTTGGGTAGGTATCTATGGAAATCTATGATTCCATTCCATTCTTTTCTTTCTTTTTTTCTTTTTGGTTGTCAAATGATCCTTTATTGAAATATTTTCTTTGTAGATTTTTAAAAAACTTATCTATTTATTTATTTATTTTGAGAGACAGAGTGAACAGGGGGAGGGCAGGGAGAGCGGGAGAGAGAGAATCCCAAACAGGCTCAATGCCCATCTCAGAGCCCAATGTGGGGCTCGATCCCACAACCATGAGTTCATGGCCTGAGCCAAAACCAAGAATTTGGACACTCAACTGACTGAGCCATTGAGGTGCTTTTCCTTTGTAATTTTTAACTAGCAGGGCATACCACTGCACCACTGTTGATGTCGTCTGTGATGTCATAGGGTGGTGGCCATCAACATTGCAGCCCACGGATTGGGCAGACCCCAGGATTTCCTTAATGGTTCCAAAGAGTTCTCTGGCTGAAGATAGATGCTGCATCTGTTGGGCAGTGTCAACAATCTCATCAAAAATGATATTTCTGGAGCACCTGGGTGGTTCAGTCAGTTAAGCATCTGACTTTTGATTTCGGTTCAGGTCATGATCTCACAGTTCGGAATCGAGGCCTGTGTGGGGCTTTGTGTAGACAGCATGGTGCCTGCTTGGGGTTCTCTCTTCCTCTCTCTCTCTGCCCCTCCCTCACTCATGCACGCACACACACACACACACTCTCTCTCTCTCTCTCTCTCTCGCTCTCGCTCTCGCTCTCGCTTTCCCAAATAAATAAACATTTTTTTAAAAAACTTATATTTCTAGTCTACGGCCATACCACCCAATCTCGTCTAAAAAAATGATATTTCCACTGTGCTTAATGTTTCTTTCTGTCTCCTGGCAGTTCCTTGAGGGCTCTGATAATCAGGGTAGATGCAGAAAGTACCACTTCAATTTGGGCCTATCTGTTCTGAATGGTCAGTTTCACTATAATCCTCAGATCCGTCTAATCACTGGTTGCCTCAGTGATGTCATCACCAACCTTTTTTGGGGACAGACCCAAGGGGCCAATCTTCAGGGCCAAGGCAGACATGGCACCAATATCCCCACCAGTGCACTTTAGGAATATGACTTTGATCTCCTTGGTGTTATACTTAGGCAGCATGGTGGAGGCAACTGGTATCCTAGGTTCTGGATGACTAAAGACAGTTGCAACTTTGCCTCCTCCAAGCCAAAAGCCAAAAGTATGATTCTACTCTTAAAGTGGGAGTAGGTAAATGTTTCTTAGAGGAAAGTAGAATGAATCTGGGCTTTGACGGATGAGTGGGAGTTCAACAGGGAGACACTGAGGGGGATAGGACATATAAGCAAAGATGTGGAGGAAGGGAGCTGTGAGGCATTTGTAGAGAAAGGTGTACTTTATGCTGGAGTATCTTCAGGGTGGGGCCAGATCATGTAGGTGAGGACTTTGGTGACAAGGAGTCCCCCAAGGTAATGAGAAGGGAAGCTGCAAGTAAGGGCAGTATTTTGGGAGGAGTTTCAAATGGAAGTATGGGGAGTAAGCTGGAGGAGGGGAGAATATCAGTGTGAAGACTTGTGTTTGACCTGATTTGAAGCAGAAACAGTGGGAACTAGATGTAGAAGTGGATTCCAGGGACATCAGGCAGATGTCTGCCAGGTCTTGGTGAGCAATTGGATGGAGGCACAGTGTGAGTGAGCAAGAGATGTCCTAAGTCTTTAAGCTGCCATGACCGAGAAAGGTACCCTCACAAAGGAAGGAGATGTTGAGGCTGAGGTGCCCAGAGCAGGGGTGGAGAGGCTCCCAGGTAGGGAGCTCCAGAATGGCCCAGTTAGGGATAGACTTGGAAGCCATCAGCAGATAGATGGCCAAAGGAGGGATGATAACATGAAAGGAGAGGGGGCGGAGAAGGCCCTGAGAAAGCAGAGAAGACTGCCCTTCAGTCTGCACTGACAGGTGCTCAGAAATGAGAGCCTGGGAGGTGATTGGCAAAACCTGACCTCTCTTGTATTAGGGCACTAAAGAGGCCTCTAGTGCCACAATGACAACCCTCACCTCTCTGGGGAGGATACCAGATTGGTCACAGAGGGGCACTTGTGATCTCTTGAGGGGCTTGGGAGAGGGTGACTTCAAGGCACAGGTACAGTTAATAGCCTCCCCCGCCCCAGAAACTATCAGGGCTCTTTTGGCTAGAAGCCACTGGAAATCCTCCCAAAGTGAATATATTGACTCCTGTAGCTGGATATAGGGCTCAAATAATGTTGTCAGATGCGTGTCTTTCTTCCCTCCTTTCTCTCTTTCTCTCTCTCATTTCTTCCTCTTCAAGGTTGACTCATTTTCAAACAGGCTTCTCCCTTTGGTTCTCAAGATGACTTTTTGGAGTGCTTGGGCCTATATCCTTTCACATTCAGAGCAGAAAGGGACAAGAATCTTGCCCAGCATTCCCAGCAGAAGTTATGATGTTCACTCTGATTGGACCACCTTAGGTTAATGGCACTCCAACCCAATCACTGTGGCTCAAGGAATGCAATGCCCATCACTGGGCCAGGGGATAGAGGTCTACCTAGACAGCCTGGACTACAAGTGGGGGCCCATGGGTTGTGCCTTGTGAAGAATGAATATTGTGGAAGCAAAAATAAATGTCCAATCCATCTTCCTTTCCCAAGAGAATTCTCTGATAAGAAAGAAAGCTGGAAAATTTCCAACAGCATAAGCAAGTTTGCAGGGCAAAATGATAATTTCATAGTTATTTTCTTTAAATGAGGAACACACATGATATAATAGTTTAAAATGTTTATTTAAAAGTAGGTGAGTGGGGCGCCTGGGTGGCTTAGTCGGTTAAGCGTCCGACTTTCGCTTAGGTCATGATCTCGCGGTTCGTGGGTTAGAACTCCGCATCGGGCTCTGTGCTGACTGCCAGCTCAGAGCCTGGAGCCTGTTTCAGTCTGTGACTCCCTCTCTCTCTGACCCTCCCCTGCTCACGCTGTCTCTCTCTCTCTCCGAGAAATAAATAAAACATTAAAAAAAAAAAAAGTAGGTGAGAAACTACTCTGAGTATACAGGAAAACACCTGTATCTAGAACCACAGAGCTGTATTTAGCTTTGAGCTTCCTGGTGGCAAAGCAAAAGAAACCCCAGTAACTCACAGAGATCTTGTCGGCTGAGAGAAATAGATGCACTGAGCACTAATTCTGCACCCAAATAAGGGATGTTGCATAATGAAATCACAACATACCTTGTTACTTTCTTTAATGTTTGTTTATTTAAAAAATTTTTTTTTAATTTATTTCTAGGAGAGAGAGAGAGACAGCGTGAGCAGGGGAGGGTCAGAGACAGAGGGAGACACAGACTCTGAAACAGGCTCCAGGCTCTGAGCCGGCAGTCAGCACAGAGCTCGACGCGGGGCTCAAACCCACGAACCGCGAGATCATGACCTAAGCGAAAGTCGTAAGCTTAACAGTCTAAGCCACCCAGGCGCCCCAATGTTTGTTTATCTTTGAGAGGGAGAGGGAGCCAGCAGGGGAGGGGCAGAGAGAGAGGGAGACAGGAGACCGTATCCAAAGCAGACTTTGTGCTGACAGCGGAGAGCCTGATGCGAGGCTCAAACTCACAAACTGTGACCTGAGCTGAAGTCGGACGTTTAACAGACTGAGCGTCCCAGGCACCCCCATACCTCGTTAATTTTTACGTAAGATGCTGAATGTTCTTCTGTGGCTCCCCCTTATACATTTCCTCTTGCTAAGTGGACAGCATAGCATAGGCCAAAGATCAGGGGGGTTTTGCAGACTCCGTACCTGCTTTCTGCTGATTTATTTAGATCCAGGAATTAGGCTGAGAGAATCAGGTGAATGGCTGGGTCATCATCGCTGGATTCTCAGAGCTGCTTGGACCACTGGGGGCTATTCTCTGTGTATTGGAACATTAATACAAAGGGAAAGGTCTCATTTGTAATTAATCAATCAGTAGCGAGAGCAAGTACAGGGAGCTTGCATTGATTCCTAACATACCAAACAAAATGGCGCCCAGCAGCCAGTGATCGCAGCCTGGAGAGGCTTGCCAAATTGGATTAGCAAACCAAATGTCAGTTTTAATGCCTGAGAGATGGACGAGGCACTTATTAAACAGTCCACAGGCAGGGATGTTTCGAGTACTTAATCAACCCTTCATTTCCCTCCTCTAGGGAACAGGGAAGCCTCAGTGCCACCCATCGTGAAAAATTACCAATCCCTGCAGGATCTTTCCCTGCCATTTTCACTGCAGAATGTGCATGCATTATAGCAAGAGCCCAAGGAAGACAATGTAAGGATATTTGGCCAGTCCAGTAGAAACTGCATAGGTCTGAGGGCAGGGGACCTGGCTGTAATCCCTGCTTTTCCCACCTCACTGTGAGGCCTCAGGTCTGTCATTCCCCTCTCCAGGTCTCAAGGCCTTTCCACTCTGATGGGCCTAAATCAATTTTTTGAGGATGCTTACAGGAGGCAATGGGCAAAGAAGCTTGTGTAGCCAGTGCTTCTCCTGGGGAAAAAACTTGCTCCATAGGGGAGAGGGGTGGGATGCTGTTCAGTTTTCTCTTTGACGTTTTAATTCAATCTCTGCCTTTGGGTTGGGAAGCCTGCTTCCATCCTTCATCCCTTTCCCTTCCTCTTTTTCTCACTTAAGAGTCTTAAATTTAGAGTCAGAGAGCACCAAAAAGACATTGGGGGCCCTCTGTTGGAGTCTTGGAGGCATCTCTTTGTATTCTCTGATAAGATCTCTTATAAGGTGACTTTTGAGGTGAAATTCCTCTCCCTTGCCCCCATTTCTCTTGCCTGAGGATGACATCCTTGATGTAGTCCACTTTAACCTCTTAAGGAGAAACAAGGGGTAGGGAGAAGGGTCCTGTGCTAGACCTTGCATCAAGGCCCATTACTGCTAGTAACACGGTGACTTTGACCTCAGTTGGTCGAGGCCCTTCCTTGTACACTTTGGAAGACTGAGGCCCAGACATGGGAAGAGCTTTGCCCAAGATCCCAGGGTGAGTTTGCAGCAAAGCCATGGCTGGTCTTCTTCAAGTCACTCCTCCCCTTGGCTTACTTGCCTTAGCCTTGTCAGCTTAAGCCAGGGGTGGGGCCACCACCATGCCTGGTCAGCAGAGGACACAGACCAGTCCAGAGTGGTGCCCACCATTCCTAGGTCCGGGATCCCTTTTTGGTCATATGGATGTTCCTTTTTCA
Organism: Proteles cristata cristata; assembly: GCA_017311185.1. Classification (NCBI taxonomy): domain Eukaryota; kingdom Metazoa; phylum Chordata; class Mammalia; order Carnivora; family Hyaenidae; genus Proteles; species Proteles cristata. Next base: position 119,169 of record JAESUZ010003286.1, on the reverse strand, counting down.
AGATTCTGTGTATACCGGGAAAGCATTCCCTGTTTCTTCCCTTCCAGGAAAGAAACTTTCCTCCCTTGTTTCCTATAATCAGAACAAATACATCCACCGCCCAGCATCAGGAGGTATCCTGGTGAGACCCACCAGTTTCCAGGTGGCTCTACTTCACTTCAAGGAGGCCTGGTAAGCCTTTCCATACCACTCCTTATTAAGACAGCCACTTACAAACATTAAACCAAGTATGATAAAGTCTTTGGAAAAGATCCCAACCAAACAAATCGTATAAACTTCTAGTCAAAATGTGGCCCCCTGCCTGGGTGGCTTAGTCGGTTGAGCGTCCGACTTTCGCTTAGGTCATGATCTGCGGTTCGTGGGTTCGAGCCCTGCGTCGGGCTCTGTGCTGACTGCCAGCTCAGAGCCTGGAGCCTGTTTCAGTCTGTGACTCCCTCTGTCTCTGACCCTCCCCTGCTCACGCTGTCTCTCTCTCTCCTAGAAAAAAATAAAACATTAAAAAAAATGTGGCCCCCATCACTCTAATCCATCTGTTATCCATCTGTGCTGACTCTCATCCCACTCTTATCACCACACTTCAGTCGAACGCTTCTTTCAAGCTGGCCGGAACATTGTTTTCAGGGTCCAGCATTTTACCTGTGATGTTCCTGCTGACAGGGCACTTATCCTCACTCTCCATGGATAAGATGCCAGGCATGGCTTCCACTATGAAGCCTCTCTGACTCTGCAAGAATGAGGAACAAAACAGCTAGAAAGGGGAGTGAGGTAGTGCCCCTCCTTAAGCTACAGCTGCCCCTCTTTCCCCATCAAAGGATCAAAGAGAGGGATGGGTTATTGCCTCAGCAGGGTTGGGGTGGTCCTGCCCTTCCTGGTAGGAGATGATTTCTTAACTGATTTATTTACTTCCCTGGCCCTTTCCTCATCTTTCTGATTAATAGTTTAGTTGGGGGTTCTGGGAAATTTATATCCAGTTGTTACCATAGCAATCAGCTCTCATGCACAGGATACCACAGAAAATGTACTTGGGGTCTTCTGAAGGAACTGGGTTTGTAAGGATCTCAGATGGGCAAGATGATGTTTAACTGATAGGCATAAGAATTATGAGCAAGGATATGTAATGGTCTCACCACAGTGTAAATATAGAAGGACAGTTTTAGTGTCTTCCCTCTCTCCTTTTCTTGTCTCTCTTTCCCTGGACACTTTCCCCTTTAATGTTTCCCCCTAGGTCCCCAAAATCTAGTTACACACACTACAAGTGCAAGAGGTTCTGGAGAATGTCATTTCCTTTTGGCAAAAGGAAGAATTTGTAGCAGGCAGAACCATCTGAAGATGTTATTGTGGCAGCCTTGGGCGGTAATGATTTCTCCATCACCGGAGGTGTGTGAAGGGTGCCCTGTCAGAGGGCTCTAGAGAGGACTGAACAAAAGATGGAGTGAAGGATGGTATGTGTGCAATCTCTGGGTCCCTCCTGGCCCTGGGATGGTGGAGTTGAACTGAACCTGTTTGTGAACCAGTCTCGCCATCCCCCAATTAAATGGAATGTCAGAATTGAGCATTTTAGCTCCCTGGGCACTTGGTATGTCCACTGTGTCCCCATAAACTCAATACCCAGCATCTTCCCTGGCCCATGGGTGAATGAATGAAATACTTAGGGTTTTATTAAGTGCAGTGGGCACAATCTATTGTTTGTTTTCTTTTATTATGATAATAAAAACCTATTTTAAAAAAAAGTTTATTTAGGGGCACCTGGGTGGCTCAGTTGGCTGAGCCTCTGACTTCAGCTCAGATCATGATCTCGCAGTTCGTGGGTTCGAATCCTGCGTCAGGATCTGTGCTGACAGCTAGCTCAGAGCCTGGAGCTTGTTTCAGATTCTGTGTCTCCTTCTATCTCTGACCCTCCCCTGCTCATGCTGTCTCTCTCAGAAATAAATAAAACATTAAAAAAATTTTAAGTTTATTTATATTTGAGAGAGAGAGCCAGAGAGCGAGAGAGAGAGAGAGGGAGAAAAGCATGAACAGGGGTAGGGCAGAGAGAGAGAGGGAGAGAGAGAATCCCAAGCAGGCTCCATGCTTGTCAGTGCAGAGCTGGATGCAGGGCTTGATCTCACAAAACGTGAGATCATGACCTGGGCTGAAATCAAGAGCTGGATGCTTAATGGACTGAGCCACTCAGGTGCCCCAAATCTACTTTTTAAAACATGGCCAAATAACAACTTGAGCTGGAAGCAGAAAAAAATGATGTTGATTATAAAACCCCCTCCCACATGCTGGAATCATTCCCTGAATTACAGTTGAGGCATAAAAGTGTTTGTTCCCTATAACCACACGGAGGCCATGTGGCATTGGGAAAGCTCTCCATGGACAAGTCCCTTATTCTCCCTGTGCCTCTTTTTTTGTCCTCTGTGAAATGGGAGTAATGGAAGTCATCAGGAATGAACAGCTTATGGGTAGAGCTTGCCTACAGTACTGTGTCCAGAAGGACTCAGAAGTTGCTTCTGGGCCAAGTTGAAGAGTGTATTAGCAGTGTCTGCCCTGGGCACCAGATGAGAGGAGGGGGTCTATGTGTTGTGGTGTTGTCATCCTGCCCTAGATGGTCTTGAAGGGCCCTGATAGTTCTAGATGTCAAGACTGAAGGCCATACCAGCCATTCTGGGTCTCCTCAATCATTCCTCTTTGCTGATTTTGGCTAAGCTGTCTCACATGCTTGGGGTCTTTGCTGGGATGGACAACTGGGCTGACTCATTACCTCACCCTCCAATAGCATTGCCTGGGCTTGTTCATATGGTGGAGACAAGGGTCCTAAGAGAGCGTGTAACAGGGTACAAGGCCTCTTGAGGCTTAGGTTCGTAAGTAGCATAATATCACCTCTGCCATAGTCTGTTTGTCAGAACTAGTCACAGTCTCCAGAGGTGGAGAAATAGACCCCACGTCTTGGGAAGAGCTGCAAAATCACATCTGCCAAACAGCGTAGATACAGGAAGGGAAATAACTGGGGCCATTTTTGCAAACCATCTACCACAATTCCCGTTTTAAACAAAAACCAGAGTCTTGAGTTTATTACCTGTGTGCCCCAGTGAGCAAGTAGGGATGAATTCTGTTCTTTTCCACTGTCTGGTTCAAGTCTATTTTTAGATGTAGTCTAATAAAATGAATTTCACACTTGGGTTACTCATCCACTAACAAACACTCTGTTCTTATCAATGCCTGGGACAAACACCTAAGCGGCCTGGATTTGTAGTTCCATTACCTCCGAGCACAATAATTGTTAATTACTTGCTTTATTTGGTTCTGTTGCGTTTGCCAATAGTCAATTACCTATGTTAGGTTTTCTTGTGATCAGTGAAGCTTATCCAATATTGCAGCTCAGCTCTGTTTTTGTCTCAGAGATGTCTTTTCCAAGAGAGTTAAAGAAAACTCTTGTTCACTAGTTTATTGAATATTAGCCTTTATCTGCTTATTTCAAAGTCTCCTTATTCACTGCTGCAAGCACCAAAGTGCTCAGGCTGAGCTCTTAGAATCGAACAAAAGACTAAAGATAAGCGCCCCCCACCCCACACCTTTGCCCCATCTGGCTAAATCCCAGTACGTGGAATAGAGGAGAGAACAAATTGTGGGGTCCTAGGGGCATTCCTTTAGTTCATGCTTGAATCTTGGAAACTGCCTTATCCCCTTTAATCCACCCTCCGCATTGCCACCAAGAGGCCTAATGCAGAGATCTGATCACATTACCCGGGTTAGAGTGCATTGATGGACCCTGTTCTTCAGTTCTCCTTTTACCCATGCTCTGTGTCATATGACTTTGCAGGTGCATGCCTTTGAATCTGGACCAGGCCATGTGACTTCCTTTGGCCAACAGAATGAGGTGGAAGCAACCATGTGCCATTTCCGAGCCCAGGCCTCCTGACACCTTGCATGTCTCCTTTTGTACTCTGTGCTTCTGCCATTGCCATGATCAAGACACCACCCATGTTGGCCCCGTGGTCCCAGGAGGAAGAAAAGAGACTCATGAAGAGCCAAATAGCCTCATCAAAGGCCTGCCAAAATCAGTCCCTGGCTGACCTCAAATAGGTCATAAATTTAAAGATTTTGTTTTTAGAGGTGTCTGGGTGGCTTCATTGGTTAAGTGTCTGACTTCAGCTCAGGTCATGATCTCACCATTCATGAGTTTGATCCCTGTGTCAGGCTCTGTGCAGACAGCTCAGAGCCTGGAGCCTGCTTCAGATTCTGTGTCTCCCTCTCTCTCTGCCCACCCTCCACTTGTGCTCTGTCTCCCTCTCAAAATTAGATAAACATTAAAAAAAATAATAAAAATATTTTATTTTTAGATTATCTCTACACCCAACATGGGACTCAAACTTAACAATCCTGAGATCAAGAGTTACATGCTCCACTGACTGAGCCAGCCAGGTGCCCCAACACTGTTGTTTTAAACCATTGAGATTTGGGGTGGCTTATTATGTGGCAAAGGCTGATTCATCATTCTTGAGTATAATCCTAGCACTGGTCCCCTGTACCTTGAGGCATAACATCCAGGCAAAACCTTCCAGCATCGGAGCCTAGCTATTTTTCCTGTCTTAGTGCCTCTAGATTTCCTATTTCACTTTACACTTCAGCAATGACCCCAAATGACTTGCAGTTCTTCAAATGCATCATCCTGGCTCACATTTCTATGTCTCTGCACCAGTTGTGCCCTCTGCCTGGAATGCAGAATCCAGAATGCCTGGAGTGCCCTCTTCTCCTTCGCCCAGAAAACTCCTAATATCTGTCTAAACCCAGTTCAGGCATTGTCTCTTTCAAGAAAATTCACTGTATTCTCCTCTCCCTTGTGGTAAATCATTCTTATTTCTGTGAAAGGTCTAGACTTATGTATATGTCTATTGTTACCATGTGATATAGTATTATGGCGTGGGTTCTTTTTATTTTGTTTTTTCCGGTCTTTGCTTGAGGACAAGGGTAGCTTTAATTCATCACTGTATTCTTAGTGCCTAGAGCAGTACCTGGTTCCAACAATGTTTGATGACTAAATAGAATGTTGGGATCCTTTTTCCTGGGGAAATTGTGCACGATGGGAAGATGGTCATTTCTTGCTCCCTTTCTTCTTCCTAAACTCATGTGGTTGATTTGCTTACTTTGTATCCTTGCATTTACGGTCTGATTCCACTATACAGCATGCTCACTGCTGAGTGAAAAAATGAGTCCTGGGTCCTGTGGGTGACCCCGCTGAGCTATGAGCCCCTCCAAGGCTGAATCTGGGTCTCTTCACCTCTATGCCCATGGGGCTGGCACCAAGCCTCTTTATATGCAGTTTTAGAGAATCCATTCATTCAAAATATTTATATTTCTGGAACATCCATCAAGTGCCAGGCACTGTTCTAGGTGCTGCAAATAGATGGTGACCAGATAAACATGGGTCCCTGCCCTCCCAATGCATACATTCTAATGGGGGAGACAGGAAAGACAGTAAACAACTCAGTTGAATAAAATGCCATTCTTATTTCTTCCCATGGCTGGAGGAATTCTCTTTGCATTGAAAGTTATGTTTGTGAGTGTCCAACTTAAAAATTAGCCATTTGTGAAGCGTGTTCAGGAAGTTAGTGGATCTCAAAGAGACCAGTTAGTTGTTCTCCATAAGAGTGTAAGCAGAGACACAAGTAGAAGTTAGTGACAGTAGACCTTAAACCTGACACCAGCCAGGGGCACACTGTGGGTAGTCAGGGATGTTTTAAATAAAAGCCCCATTCCCAATAGCTCTAGGGCACATTCCAAGTCGCAAGCACTGATTTGCAATTGAGCTATTTTTCATTTGGGCAACTTTATATATTATGCTTCGGGGTGAGCAGTAACAGAAATGTATTTAATTAATGATGTGGGGGAGGCCAACCAGTAAATAAATAATTACAAAGTGTGACAAGCACGTATGACGGGACCTGAGATGAAATTTGGAGGAAGGCAGGGGCTTTTGAGACTGTTTTAAGTGCCTTGAATCTTACTGTGAGTGCATTGGAGACCAGGGGAGAGGTGGGATCCGATTTGTGTTTAAAGAATATCACTTCCGCTGCCATTTTTATTTAATTGAATCAAATATTTTTGGAGAGCGTCCCAACAAATTGGCTTCTAGTTCTTGAAGCCATCACCTCCCCATGCTGAATTTCAATGCCACGTCCTAGAACTTAGGGCCCTAATTTTTCAAGAAGACAAACACTCAAATTTTGGTTTAGATTTGCATGAGAAAGAGACTGTAATTACTCTGATCTCTAACACCTCTGAGGAGCTGATTTGAGCTTTTCAGATGCAAAGAGTGTTAATTGGCTGAGGGGCCCAGCTGAGCTTATCCCGCCACCTCCAAGTGGGTAGGGGGTGGGGATGGGGCTGGGAGATGAGGAAGGTGGTTATCGAGGACGGGGCATCTCAGGTGGTCAGTTCCCTGGAGGCCTGCAGAGATCAACACACAGCAGTTTTGCTGACTTCCCCCTTCAAGGCTCCTCCCACCTGTCCTTCAAGATCCAGATCATCCCCACTTATTCTAAAGCTTTCCCCAACCCCACTCCCACTCCAGGATCTCCCTAACTGCTTCCTGGGCAGCCAATGCCTCTCTGGTATCCTGGTTTCTAATTACAGCACTTCTCACACTGCTTTGGATGGTCTGTTAACTGGGGCGCTCTTCCACTTGGAGGACAAAGACCCATCTCGTGCAGCTTGGCCTTCTTGCACAGCACAAAGTGAGCACCCAGGAAATGTGAAAAAATGAGTCATAGAACAAATAGTAGTAATAATAATAATAATGTTAATATAATTACAGAAGCCATCACTTATTTAGGGCTTCCTGTGACTCTATGCTGTCTGGACTTAAAGTTAGAAAATAATTACTCTTGGGGCGCCAAGGTGGCTTAGTCGGTTAAGCGTCCGACTTTTGCTTAGGTCATGATCTCGCTGTTCATGAGTTCGAGCCCCGTGTCAGGCTCTGTGCTGACTGCCAGCTCAGAGCCTGGAGCCTGTTTCAGAGTCTGTGACTCCCTCTCTCTCTGACCCTCCCCTGCTCACGCTGTCTCTCTCTCTCTCTCTCTCCTAGAAATAAATAAAACATTAAAAAAAAGAAGAAGAAAATAATTACTCCTCTTCTCCAATTCTTGCCAGAGCAGATGTCCTGTATGAATCATTACTGATAGTTATAGATTTATTTGTGGGATTATTTAATATCTACCACTTTATGAGGATAAGAAGTCTGTTTTAATCACTGTACTATCCACAGTGCCTAGCTCAGTGTCAGGCTGGATAAATATTTGTTGAATGAGTGAATGCTTGCATAACTTCAGCAATGGGGAGCTCACTATCTACTGAGGGGTCTGGCTCATTTTTAGTACCTTTTCCTGTTATTTGCTCCTTCTATTGAAGCTATATTTGTTTCTATGGAGTGTCCATCTAGTCCTAACTCCTGGAATCTCCCAAAGACAACTTCCTCTCCTCCCCTGAGGCTGGAAGGCTTACCTATAAATGTCTCTTCTTAACTCCCCCTCTTCTTTCCTGGGTACAGCACAGCCAGTTCCTTCCTCATAATGACCTAGCATCCAGTCACAGCCTCATGCTGGTCACCCTTTGTGGAGTAGTCCAGATTGTCTAGTTCCCTCTCACAGTAAATGCTTGATACATATGTGAAGATGGGACTGTCACTCCCCAAATTTTGGGAGTTACATTTTCTATTAATGCAATTCTTTCAATGCATTTACCTCTACTTTAAATTAAGAGACTAGGTACATACCCAATATGGAAGGTGGTTAGACTGAATGAAGTCTTTCTGTTTCTACAGAAACTATTGATGGTGGGTATGTGGATGTTCACTGAAAACCTTTTTCAACAAATTGGTATGTTTGAAATGTTTTGTAATAAAAATATTGGAAAGAGGAAAAAACCCAATAGAGTAATTCAAATGGAATACTTAATTTTTCAAATTAACTCCAAGGAAGACAAAAGAAGAAAGAGAAAAGGAAAACAGGATGAATAGAAGACAAATAACCAAATGGCCATCCTAAAGACAGCCTTATCAAGAATAATATTAAATGTAAATGAACTAAACATATCAATTAAAGACAGACACTTTTGGGCTGGTTAAAACAGCAAGAGCTAATTATCTTCTGTCTACAACGGTCTATTTTCTATTAATACTGCCATATACACTATGCAGAAGTACTAATCATAAGAAAGCTAAAGTGACTGGCTATATTAATATCAGATATCATACTTCAAGACAAGATGTATTATCAAAGAAGTAAGCTTCATATGAAAAGTGGGTCCATTCTTTGAGAGGACAAAACAGTTATAAATGCGAATGTGTGCAATAGCAGAGTTTCAAAATACATGAAGTGAAAACTGACAGAACTAATGGGGACATAGGTAAATATATAACCATAGTTTTACTCTCTTGGTAGTTGGTAGAATTATTATCGCAAAAACAGTAAGGACATTAAAGAGCTCAACAACATTATCACACACTTTGACACCTAGTAACTACAGAATACTTATATTTTTCAAGTGCCCATGGAATGTTCACCAGGATAGACTATATATTGAGCAGAAAATAAACAAATGTTAATAAAGTTGAAAAGTTGGAAACATGCAGAGTATGTCCTCTGATGACAATCAATGATCAATATAAAGCTATAGGTTTAAGTTCAATTAGCCTCAAGAACAAGAAACATGAAGGAAAGGATATCAAGACATATGATAATGTAATTGCTCAAAAGCATTGAAAAAGAGAAACTTCAAAAAGCTACAAGAGGCAAAACAAACAAACAAACCCACATACAGAGGAACAAAGATGAAGATAAGAGCATATTTCTCATCAGAAACAGTGCAAGCAAGTGGCACGTGTATGACTCAGTTGGTTAAACATCTGACTCTTGATTTCTGCTCAGGTCATAATCTCACAATCATAAGACTGAGCCCTGAATCAGGCTCTGCACTGAGTGTGGAGCCTGCTTGGGATTCTCTCACTCTCTCTCTCTCTCTCTGCCCCTCCCCTGCTTGCATGTGTGCATATGCTCACTCTTTCTCTCTCTTCCAAAATAAATAAACAAGCAAACAAAATAAACAATGCAAGTAAGAAGATCGTGAAGCCATACCTTTGATGTACTGAAAAATAAAAAAGCTCGTCAACCTAGAATTTTATATTCAGCAAAACTATTGTTTAAAAACAAAGACAAAAAGACTTGAGAAATAAAAACAGAATGAATTCATTGTTAACACACTCATACAAAAAGAATGCTAAAGGAAGTTGATCAGACAGAAGGAAAATGACACCAGATGGAAATTTTATTACACAGGAAAATAATGAAAAGTATTAGAAATGTTAAATATAAATACATAAATATTTTTTTAGTGTTTGAGAGAGAGAGAACGTATGACTTGGGGAGAGACACAGAAAGAGGGAGAGAGAATCCCAAGCAGGTTCCACATACAAGACAGAGTCCAACATAGGGCTCAATCAAAATGCATAACAACAATATCACAAATATTGGTAGTGGAAAAATGGGTATGTACTGTTGTAAAGTTCTTATACTATATATAAAATGGTACAATATCACTTGAAGCTAGACTATGATAAGTTAAATTTGTGTTCTATAAACTATATTGAAATAACAAAACAAGGGGAAAGCAGTGATAGCAATATATCAACAAAGATAAGAAATAGAATCATAATCAAAAGAAGTAAAAGATGGGTACCTGGCTGGCTCAGTCAGTAGATGTAACTCCTGATCTCAGGGTCATAAGTTTAAGCCCCATGTTGGACATAGCGTTTACTTAAAATAATAATAATAATAAAGAAGCAAAGGACAAAGGAAAAAGGGAACAAAGAATAGTGGGATTAAATAGAAAACAGGTATCTAGATGACATCTATAAGCACATTAAATGTACAGGGTCTAAGTGCCCAAATTACAAGGCACAGATTGCCCGATTGCATGAAAAAGAATGTGCGGCCTATAAAACCACATTTTAAATACAAAGACACAGATAGGTTATAGTGGATGGATGGGAAAAAATACACCATGCTAACACTAGTCAAAGAAAAGCTAGAATGCTATATTAATATCAAAGTATATTTCAGAGTGAAGAATATTACCAGAGGGGCACCTGGATGGCTCAGTCAGTTAGGTATCCAACTTTGGCAGAGGTTATGATCTTGCAGTTCATGAGTTAGAGCCCTGCACCAGGCTCTGTGCTGACAGCTCAGAGCCTGGAGCCTGCTTAGGATTCTGCGTCTTCATCTCTCTCTGCCTCTCCCTGTCTCCTGTTCTGTCTCTCTCTGTCTCTCAAAAATGAATAAATATTGGGGCGCCTGGGTGGCTTAGTCGGTTAAGCGTCCGACTTTCGCTTGGGTCATGATCTCGCGGTTCGTGGGTTCAAGCCCCGCGTCGGGCTCTGTGCTGACTGACAGCTCAGAGCCTGGAGCCTGTTTCAGCCTGTGACTCCCTCTCTCTCTGACCCTCCCCTGCTCACGCTGTCTCTCTCTCTCTCCTAAAAAAATAAATTAAAAAAAATGAATAAATATTTAAAAAAATAAAAGAATATTGCCAGAGATAAAGAAGGTCATTTCATTATGTGATAAGGGGGCAGGGTTGAGTAATCAAGATAACATAATCCTAAATGTTACGTGCCTAAAAATAAAGCTTGAAATACATGAAGCAGAACTCATAGAAACAAAAGGAGAAATAGAAAAATACACAATTAGAGGCACCTGGGTGGCTCAGTCAGTTAAGCGTCCAACTTCGGCTCAGGTCATGATCTCACGGTTCATGGGTTCGAGCCCTGTGTCTGGCTCTGTGCTGACAGCTAGCTCAGAGCCTGGAGCCTGCTTCAGATTCTGTATCTCCCTCTCTCTCTGACCCTCCCCTGCTCATGCTGTCTCTTTCTCTCTCAGAAATTTTTTTAAAAAGGGAAAAAAAAGAAAAATACACAACTATCATTAGGGATTTTAGTAACTATCTCTCAAAAATGATGGACTAAGTAGAAAATCAGTGAAAAATATGGAAGACTTGAACAATACTATCAAGCTACTTGTTGCAACTGGCATTTATTGAATACTCTTCCTAACACCAGTAAGATATATGTTCTTTTTAAATTAATGTTTATGTATTATGAAAGAGAGAGAGAAAGAGAGAGACAGCAGGGGAGGGGCAGAGAGAGAGGGAGAGAAAGAATCCCAAGCAGGCTTCATGCTGTCAGCACAGAGTTCAATGTGGGGCTTGAACTCATGAACTGTGAGATCATGACCTGAGCCAAAATCAAGAGTCAGACACTTAAGCTAAATATGCGTTCTTAACAAGTGCATATGGCATGTTTACCAAGATAGATTATATTTGGGGCCACAAAACGAGTCTCAAAAAATTTCAAACAATTCACTTCATAGAAAGCTTTTTCTTAGATCACATTGGACTTTAATTCTACATCAATGACAGAAAGTTCTCCGTAAAATCCTCAAATGATTGGGAACTAAATAGCACTTTTAAGGAACCCATGGATTAAAGAAAAATTGAAAAATGAAATTAGAAGATATTTAGAACAGAATGAAATGAAAATACAATATCAGATTTTGGGGGATGCTGCTAAAGCAGTACTTATGGGGAAATTTTTTTTCTTTTTTTATAATCTCAAAATTATTATTTACATAGAAAAATCAATTAACACGACTAATCTGATTTTTATCTTCACTTTAGGAGTTATGCTGTAAAAGGTAATGAAACAAGCAAGTATATGTCACCAAAGAATAAACATAACATGTTTTATTTTATGATGATTATAAGACTTATAACTTCAAGATTTTAACTGTGTTATCTATGTGAAACATTGCTACAAAGTTCACTTGTACTGTCACATGGTTTTTTGATCTAAAAATTGTAATTGTTGTGCCATTATATGGCATCCTCCTCACATTTGACCTAGGTAAATGTGCATGTACCACTTATGCTTTCTCAATCTGTGCTTGCTTTATTATTAAATATTTATGCCTATGTGATAAAAAAAGAAAAAACTAAGTTATTGGCAGCATATGGTACAATAATTTTTTAATAGTTTGAATTTCCAATTATATATTAGTAATGCCCTGTAGCGCTCCTTTCTTGTTAGTTCAAGAAAACATTTCAGAATGGACATGAGTGAGAATGAAGTTATTATAAGGATGTTCACAAACATATTGATCATCTTTTAACTTCAGTGTATTCCTACTTGTGCTATTATTAGAATCCAGTTACTTTTGATATCTCACTGTTGATTGGCACATTAGAATATCTTTTTTTTTTTTTTTTTTACAAATAGTTTATTGTCAGGTTGGTTTCCATATAACACTCAGTGCTCATCCCCACAAGTGCCCTCCATGCCCACCTCCCCTCTCCCCCCACATCCATCAGTCCTCAGTTTGTTCTCAGCATTCAAGAGTCTCTCATGGTTTGCCTCTCTCCCTTTCCCCCACCATTTCCCCCTTCTTCTCCCCCTTGGTCCTCTGTTAAGTTCCTCCTAATCCTCCTATACGTGCAAACATATGATATTTGTCCTTCTCTGCCTGATTTATTTCGCTCAGCATTACACCCTCAAGGTCCATCCATGTTGCTACACATGGCCAGATTTCATTCTTTCTCATTGCCATGTAGTATTCCGTCATATAGATAAACCACATCTTCTTGATTTATGGGGAAATTTATAGTACTAAATGACTATATTAGAAAACTGAAAAGTCCCAAATTAATGACATCAACTCTTATCTTAAGAATGTAGTGGGACGCCTGAGTGGCTCCATCGGTTAAGCGTCCAGCTTCGGCTCAGGTCATGATCTCGTGGTTTGTGAGTTTGAGCCCCGCATCGGGCTCTGTGCTGATAGCTCAGAACCTGGAGCCTGTTTCAGATTCTATGTTTCCCTCTCTCTCTCTGCCCCTCCCCCACTCATGCTCTGTCTCTCTTTGTCTCTCAAAAATAAACATTAAAAAAAATTAAAAAACAGAAGAATGTAGAAAGGGGGAAGCAAATGAAACCTAACTGAAGAAAGGAGATAATAAAGATCAAGATGATGATGAATGAAATAGAATATAGAACAGTAGAGATAATCAATAAAACCAAAAGCTGCTTTTTAAAAGAAGATCAGTAAGAATGATAAGCCTTTAGTTAGGCTGACCAGGGATAAAAGAGAGAAGACACAGTTTCAATATTGGGAATAACAGAAGTAGTATCATTATAGATTCTCCAGATAATAAATGTATAATAAAGGGAACATTATGAACAACCTTATGCCCATAAATCCAACAACTTAGATGAATCGGACAAGTCTTTTGAAGGACACAAATTACCAAAGCTTACTCAAGGAGAAAGAGTTAACTTGAATAACCTGAATAACTCTTTGTTAAAGAAATTGAATTTGTAACTTACAAATTTGTAAGTTTTTATAAATTTGTAAGTTACAAATTCAATTTCTTTATACATAATATGTAAGCCTTCCCATACTGATTAATTCTATAAAAGATTTAAGTAAGACATCATATCAGTTCAACACAAATTCCTCCAAAAAGTTTTAAGAAGTAGGGGACAGGGAAGGGAATATTTCCTAATTCATTCTAGGAGGCCAGCATTACCCTGATATCCAAAGCAGACAAAAGCATTACAAAAAAAGAGAACTACAGTTTAATAAGTCCTTATGAGCACACATTGAGTTCAACAATGGATCACGACTGGTGGGCTTTGTCCAGAAATGCAGGATTGGCTTAACATTCAAAAATCAATTAATGTGATTCACTATATTAACAAATTAAAAGAGAAACAAACATGATCATTTCAATTAAATAGAAAACATATTTGATAAAATTCAACATTCATTCCTGATATAAACTGTCAGCAAACTAGTAATGAAAGGAAATTACTCATCCCGATTAAGGATATCTACAAAATCTTGAAAACTAGTATCATACTTAATTATGAAAGACTAAGTGCTTTCCCACTAAGATCAAGAACAAAACACTTGTTGCCATTCAATTCTATTCAATACTGTACTGGAGGTCTTAGCCAGTGTAATCAGGCAAGAAAAATAAATGAGACACCCATATTAGTAAGTAAAAAGTAAAATTGTTTTTGTTCACACTCAACGTGATCATCTACATAGAGAATCTAATAGAATCTACAAAAAAACTACCAGAATAAATAAGTTTTACAAAGTTGCAGGATACAAGATCAATTTATAAAAACTCAATATATTTCACATACTAACAACAAACAGAAACATAAATTTTAAAATTACCTCTTATTATAGTATCAAAAAATATAAAATACTTGCGGATAAATGTGAGGAAAGTTATGAGAGACCAATACCCTAAAACTGTAAAGTAGTGCTGAGGGAAATTAAAGAAAACCTTAAAAAAATGAAGTAAGAATCAACACTGTTAAGATGTCAGTGCTTGCCAGATTGATCTATAGATGCAACACAATCTCAATCAAATTCCCAATAGGGCTTTGTGGTAGAAATTGATATGTTGATTCTGATATTCATACTAAAATGTACAGAGTCTAGACAAGTCAAAACAATTTTTAAAAAGAAAAAAATTAAAGGATTTACACTGATTGCAAGACAAAGTAACAAAATATAGTAATCCAAGATAAAGTAATAAAAACCTTAATTTCTGGCATAGGGACAAAGAGAATAGAGCCCAGAAATATACCCACACATATATGAAGAAATTATGATTTATGAAAGTGCAAAGACAATGCACTGGAGAAAAGATAACTTTATAGGAAGGGGTAGAAAAATAAAAATGTGAAGAAAGGAAGAAGGGAAGAAAGAAAAAACAAAAAAACTGAAAATGAACTCAATTGGATCATAGACATAAATGTAAACCTGAAAACTATAACTTCTTTACAAAGAAGCATAAGAGAAAATCTTTGTGTCCTTGGATTATGCAAAGGTTTCTTAGATATATCACCAAAAGCACAATTCACAAAAGCAAATTTGATAAATTGGGCTTAATCAAGTTAAAACCTCTTCAAAAGACATTATTAAGAGAACAGAAAGATAAGTAACAGACTAAGGAAAAGTATTTGCAATTCATACATTTGGTAGAGGGCTTGTATGCACAAATAGAGAACTCTCAAAATTCAACAATAGGAAAATAAAGAATCCAATGTAAAAATTGAGAAGAGTTGAACACATACTTCATCCAAGAAGGAATAAGGATGGCAAATATGAACATAAAAAGATGTTCATCATCATTAGTTATCAGAGAAATGCAAATTAAAAACCACAGTAAGATATACCACTAGTTGCTATTGAATATAATACCTGCTGGCTTGAATATAAAATGGTACTACTATTTTGGCAAATAATTTGGCATTTCTTTAAAAGGTATATCATATGATCCAGCCATCCTACTCCTAGGTACTTACCCAAGACAAATGAAGGCATATGCCCATTATAAGACTGGCACACAAATGTTCATAGCAGCATTGTTTGCCCATTAACAGGTAAATAGACAAACAAAATATTGTATATCCACACAATGGAAAACTATTCTATAATAAAAAGATTACTGATACAAACTACATGTCTATCTCAAAATGAATCTTAAAATAAGTGAAAGAAGCCAGACCATAAAAAAGAGTATATGTAATATGATTCTATTTATAAAATTCTACTAGAAAATGTAAGCTGATCTATAATAATAGATCAGTGAGGATGGGGGTGGGAGGGAGAGATTATGAAGAACAGAGGAAGCCTTTGTGGGGTGATGGACATGCTCACTCTCTTGGTTGTGGTCATGGTTTTGTGGGTATATACATATACCAAACCTTATCAGATTGTATACTTTAAATATGTAGAGTTTATATCAATTATATTTCATAAATCTGTTTGAGTATATTTGAGCTTTAACAAAGTAAACACACACACACACACACACACACACACACCATTCCTTACCCCTATCATAAGTCTACTGATTCAGATTATGTGAGGAAGTCTAGGATCAGTTTTGCAGTTCTGATGCACTGGGTCCCATAGCCCCAGTGATGTTGAAATTCCTTCCTGTGGCCTGTGAGACTCCTGTCGTCAGTTCTCTTGAGGACTCCCCATTTCATTCTTTGACCTCTAGCCAGCCCAGTCTGTCCGAAGTTCCCTGATGGTACATGTTCCTTTGACCCTGAGCCTTTGCAGACACTGCCCTTTCAGGAACACCTTTGTGCTCTTCTTCAGTTGACTAACTAACTCTCTGAACTTTGGTTTCCTGATCTGTAAAGTGAAGTTAAGAATAATAACTCAGAGGGTTGTTTTGAAGACTCAGTGGGATAACAAGAGAAACTAGTACAGTTCTTGGTGCATATTAGAATTCAACAAATGGTGGCCACCCTTGGGGCTGTTATTGTTATTATTTCTCATCACTGTCTTAAGAGTCTTGTGGGCATCGGCATGCCATCCATCACAGTGGTGGCTGCTGTTTGATCTTCCCCTACATTGACTGAGCGTGCCACAGAAATTCAGTTAGTTTAGCCACAAACATTTGTTGAGTACACTTTGGGTATCGGGTCCTAACCCAGGGACTGGGAAAAAAAAGATTAGGAGGAAGGGAATGGATATCAGAGTTGAGAGCAGCAGAGAGGTACCAGAGGGGAGTGTGAAGAACACAGACTTCTGAACCATCTACTCTATCATATACAGCTGTGTTACCTTGGGCAATTTACTTAACCTCTCTGTTCCTTGGTTTCCTCAAGCTTAAAATGGGGATAATAGAATACCTAGCTTAGTAGGTTGATATATCATTTTATTTTACTTTAAGAACACATATATAATTTTGTTCAAATGAGCTGATATCTGTAAAACAATCAAAACAAAGGACACTGAGTATCCACTGGATTTGGCAATCAGTGGGCTAACAGAGATGTGGGGAGAGCTGCTTTAGAGGAGGCAGAAGCCATAGTGCAGGGATGGAGGAGTGAGTGCCTAGGGGAGCTGAGAAAAGGAAGTGGAGACAGCTCCTAGGAGCTATCTGGGTGAGAACAGGGCAACCGCTCCAAGTCAGGGGGTTCAAGGGTTCTGAGGGGCCAGTGTTACTAAACCTATGGGAAGGTGCGTGTAGGGTGGGAGTGACTGCAGATAAGGGAGAGAGCAAGGAGGAAAGAAGGCCAGAGGGAGGGGAAGCGATGCATACAGGCAGGTACAGTGGGGAGTGGTCCACCAGAGAGGGGGCAACTTCATCATCATTGCCTGCAGCTCTCCAGGCTCTCAGTGGAACAAACTTTTCTTTGGGGAGAGAGGGTGCTGTGTGGAGGAGGGGTGTTGGGGAGGGCAGAGGAAGTGTGAAATAGCTCTTGCCACAGAGTGGGGGAAGGCTATAAAAGACTGCAGGCTGTGCTAAAGGAGATTAGAATTTGGAAGTGTGCCAGTCTGCTGGGGTGGGGGTTGATTCACCTGTACCTGTGGCCACTGAGGTCATGCACAGTAAAAACGAAGGGTAGCATTGCGTCAGGATTGGACTAGCCCCCCCAATTAGAACCAATCTGTCTCTGTTTGCCTGGGACTGACCTGGTTTTAAAACCAAAGTCCTGTGTCCGCCTACTCCCTCAGGACCATTGGTCACCCAGCTAAGAGTGGTAACAACGTGGGGATCCAAAGACTATGAGAATGCTGGTTCCCATAAGCGGCAACAAGATGGGGGCAGCGTGCAAGGGGCATAAGGGTGGCCTGGACCCTCAGGTATGGGAGTAAAGGGGTTGAGAGGCGGGTAAGGACCTCAAGGTGTTACACATATATCTCTCCCGTGCCTGAATAATGCATGCCATCTACTGAAGCACTAAATAATTCTCCAGAGCCTGCGAACTGAACATTTACATGCCACTTTTAATTTTGCCATAACCATACAGCTTCCGCATTAACTTAGCATTCTTTCATCAGCTCCTTTAATAAATATGTCTTAAAAGGAAACAGTCTCAAGGCACCTGGGTGGCTCAGTCGGTTAAGTGTCCGACTTCGCTCAGATCATGATCTCACGGTTCGTGGGTTCAAGCCCTGCGTCAGGCTCTGTGCGGACAGCTAGCTCAGAGCCTGGAGCCTGCTTCAGATTCTGTGTCTCCCTCTCTCTCTGACCCTCCCCTGCTCACGCTCTTTCTCTCCCTCTCTCTCAAAAATAAAAAATAAAAATGTTAAAAAAAAAAAAAAGGAAACAGTCTCTACCCTATATGGAGAAAAACAAAGGGACCACACACACCATCACCACGTACTAGATTTTAACTGGGTATGCTGCCTGACAAAGGAGCCAAGCCTGAGGCTGCTCTTTCTTTGTTAACCTGGGAGAGGGGCCAGGGTTAGAGAGGCACTTAAAATGTGTGTCACCAAACAGTCCTTGTGCAGCTGCTCGGGGGGATGGAGACTGGAAAGCTGGCACAGCTTTCCCGTGTCACTGACTCTGTGTTCCTTTACTACCTAAAATCGCCTTGCCTTCCTTATCTTGGAAAATGCTGCAGTAAAGTATTGAGACTGTAGGTTCTCAATGTTCTTAAGAGTCAATAACAGTATGCATTTAAATACCAACATGTCATTTTTGAGGCATTTTCTGAGGGGTCATATATAGGCTCAGGGAACCTTACAGCTGAAAAGATCCCCGAGGACCTCTGATCTAATCCCCCGCCCCTCCTGCTTCCTTCATTTCTTTTAAGTTTATTAATTTATTTTGCAAGAGGGGGAGTGTGTGCAAGTGAGTTGGGGAGGGGAAGAGAGAAAGAGACGAAGAGAAAGAGGATCCCAAGCAGGCTCTGGACGGTGAGGCTGATGCAGGGCTTGAACTCACGAACCATGAGATCATGACCTGAGCAGAAGTCAGACACTTAAGCGACTGAGCCACACACATGCACGCATGCACGCACGCACGCACGCACGCGCCCAGAAAGGGCCTTATTCCCAGCTCTACCACCACACCTAGTTGGCTGCTTTTTTTGATCCTTCCCCACTTTGCCTTCAGAGACAATTTTGCTTCTTGATTTCTGACTTCTTGTCAGCTGTGATTAATGAGGAAGACTCCTGCATACATGATTTTCAGCTGTACCCAGTTTACGACAAACAGATTAGACCATTTAAGTCAGAATAATGCTATTTAGCAAAGCCGGATTTAGAGCTGGCAGAAATTAAGAAGATTAATTTAAAGCTAAAAAAAGAGTGACAATCATAGATCAACACCTGAAAAATCTCACTGCCTGTACACAGCCCTAATTGAGAAGTATGTGGAAGATTCCATCCGTGAAATTCAATTATCATGCAAGCCAGAAGAAGCAGCTTCCCTGAGGAAGAAACTAGGCAGCCCAAATCAAAATGCCTCCACCTGTCTGTTTCTGTGTCAAAAGAGTGAGAAAACCTGCCTTGGTGACGATGAAATATGGGCACTATGCATCAGTGTAATGGAACTTTCCAGGGGAGCCTTTCCATAATGGGATTACCTCCCAGGCGCTTCCATCAGAGGTCAGCCCAGAAGAGCCTCTGAGGCTTCATAAAGCCTCTGGATATGGAAGGCAGAAGGCACTGGCACCCCATTCCTGATACCCTTTCCTCCAGCTTCTAGCAGGACTGGCTGGGGCTCAGAGACAAAAGGTGCTCAAGCCCCTGCACCTCTTCCACTGATTAAGGGCTTCTTAACCCAGGCAATCAGCAGAGAAAACTCGAGACAACAACTGTAATGATTATAAATGAGCCTATGGTAATTGACCCGCCTTTTAACTGTAGGGACAGATGCATGGGGAGGGGGGAATGGTTGGTGGCAGATTCATCAGCACTTGCATTTTCTCTCTCATTTGGCTGAGGATCACCCAGGAGTACAGGGCAACCCTTGATCTGCAGAAGACCTGGAGGAAGTTCCTTTTTGGTAAACTGCTTTGGATGGTCATCGCGGTAAACAGAGACATATTCCCTATTGATGCTTAGAGGTGTATAGTTTGCAAAGTGTGTTCATAAGCATTGACTCAAAAAACTGGACTCAGGAAACCCTGTGATAATGTCTCCCATTACACAGATAAAGAGGCTGAGGTTAAGTGATTGGCCTCATTTGTTTGAAAGATTGTTGTTGGATTCTAATTTCATGTGTTTGGTGCTACTCTGGCTAACATAGAGAAAGGCACAGGCTTTTAGGAGCTCATGTTCCGGTGTGCAGGACTAGACACAGGAAAGATTGTCACTGAAGGTCAAATGTGATCAGATCATCAGAGCGAGTGCTCAGGGTGAGGTCAAAGACAGAAGAGACTGCATAATGAAGAAAACCTCCAGGGACAGGGGTCAAGTCTGTCTTCATCACTGTTGCAGCTCCAGTGCCTAGCAATATACTCTGAGAAAAGCACGTTTCAAAAATATCTGTTGAATAAATAAATGAATGATGAGATAGACCTTGAAGGATGTAAAGTATTTGGGGGATTTGGGGGAAAGCAAGTGTGTCAGGAATATATTGACCAGGAAAATAGAACATGCAAATCGTGAGATATCAAAATTGCAGCTCTGGCTGATGTTAACAATGTGGTTTTGCTAATCTATTAAAATCCAACAAATCTTTGCGGCATTATCTCATGAAGGGTAACAGGTCTCTCCTTCACGCACATCTCTTTTCTCTCACAGTCACTAGGAGTATTGCTTTAAGGACCATATGTGCCTATTCCAGCAACTTAGAGGTTCTGAGTTAATTTCTTTCCCAAGAATGATATTGAATTCTAGTGGCCAGTCCCAGACTGGAGCAGGACTCAGGGGAGAGGAGAAAATTCAGTGGGGAAGGTCAAGGTCTGTGTTTAATTGGAGACTCATGTAATTTTCAGTGTGCAGTGAAAATCTATGGAGATGGCTCTTCATGCTGTGTGCTTTGAATCCCCAGGAACACTTTTAGGAAGGTTCCAGTCTGAAGAGAAGGTCTAATGTCACAGCAGACTCTCTGGCTCTCTCTGGAAGAAGTCCTCTCAGCCACCTTCCCTGAGCTGGATCATGGCCTCACCTCCAGCCTGAACTTCAATCTTCGCATTGGTGGTCAGAGACAGTGGCCTGGGTCTGATGAGGGTCAAGGTGAAAGTCAATAATTTCATAAAAGGGTGGAAACAGTGAAGAACACCTGCCCGTCCCTAACAGTAGAATACTCATTTCCAACATGTGACCTAAAAATAACTGGTTATGTTAACCCCTGGTCAGGAGGGGTTTATTGGAGAAATTGGATGGTCACATTCCAGGGCCAGCTGGTTCTTCTCCATTGTGATTCACTTCCATTGCAGTCTTTGACGTTCTTTGTGCCGTTCTGCACCTCAGGGATTGCACCGTCTCCTTTGCCCTTGGACATCTGGTTAAGTTCAGCCCCGGGGAGGCACCAATGGAGATTGGAGGGCAGTAGGAGGGAGAGGCCAGGGTGCTTCTCCCAGGCTCCCCTTCTGCCCTGGCATCGTGTTTCTGGCAGGGCCTGTATCCTCCGTGACTGCAGTGAGTGAGGCAGCTCAGTCCCTCAGCTTTAGCCCTCACAAAGCTCTTTGAACATGATGTCTTCCTCTTGCCCTCTCAGACCTGCAAGTGGAATGACTCCCACTGTGGCTAGTCTCTGGGTGCCTCGCTATCCTGTTCACATCTCTGCAAATGGTCCCTTCACTCAGTGGGTTTGTGTTTCCTGCCAAGATGCTGAGAGATTTTAGGTTGGAATCAGGTTCCTACTTTGTTCACCTCTGGGCACTCCTGGTCTGATTGCAGAGCCTGGCTTTAGAACCTTCAGTAAACAGGTACAGAAGTCTTATCCTCCAGGATTCCACACAGTTTGAGGGAATCCTCCCCCCATCTTCTCACTCATCTCTCAGCCTGTTAGGATGGCTCCCCTCCTAGGCTTCTCTGTCATAGGGAGCCTGAGCCCATCAGGATATGAAATGCTCACACATCCATGATCTTGGTTGCTGGCCCAAGGATGCTGTGCCTCTGTATTTCCCCACCAGAATCCCAGCCCTAAGGTCTTTAGAAATGACAAGTATACCATGTGGCTCACTTGGGGACAGGTAAGGAATGCTATGGTCAGGGAGGAGAAAGACCCTCCCTTCCCTTCAAATTTAGCATGGGCAAGTGGAAGTGACTTTTATTTATTTTAATGTTTATTCATTTTTGAGAGAGAGAGAGAGAGAGAGAGAGAGAATGAGTGGAGGAGGAACGGAGAGAGAGAGAGGAAGACACAGAATCTGAAGCAGGTTCCAGGCTCTGAGCTGTCAACACAAGAGACCAGCTCACGGCTCCAACTCAGGAACGGCTCGAACTCACGAACCGTGAGATCATGACCTGAGCTGAAGTCAGATGCTTCACCAACTGAGCCACCCACGCATGCGGGAACTGACTTTTAGAGTTGGGTAGACCTGAGGTAGATTCCTGGATCCTCCTGTCACTTGCTAGGTGGTTACAGGCAAGTGACTTAATCGCTGACTCCCTTTCCCTACATCTAACACAGGAGTGGTGGTGGTCTCTGAGGAGTGTCTGTGCTATGGGCGAGAAGAGCCCGACATGGCTGCCCTGTGCTCATCCTCAGATGCTCCCCGCTCTTGAGGAGGGTGCTTGTGGAGAAGGCAGGTCCCATCTTCACCTTTTTGTCTCTCTCCTACAAAATCACCTTCATAATGCGGTATCTCAAATGCAGTCTCTAATGTTACAATAGACGTAAATCCCCAATCCCTGTCTGAGAAAAATGCAGTGCTCTCCAAGATTTCTGTAACTCCTGAGGGGAGGTCTTTTTCCCGCCTTTGCCTCCAAGTTCATTCTAGTTCTGGATCATCTTTTTATCTCATAATGTTTCTTTCCTAAACTTGAATGATATATAAAATGCAACCCATTTTACAATTTTTATGAAAACAAAACAAACCTTCCCCAGAAAAGAACAAAACTGAGCACTTTGCCACCACAGGCTCTAGGCTTCTTCTCCCCATTCCATCCCCTCCCTCGCTCCCTCCTGCCCATTGCCCTCCGAACTCCAGATTCTCTTGCTCTGTTGTGCTGAGCTCTGCAGCCTGGTCCCGCCCTGCTCCCCAGTTCTGCTGCAGCACACCTGTGCTGGCCTGAATCCCTCAAGTGTGCCTGGAGATGAAAGGGCCTTTCCTCGCCCACTCCTTTCCCCTTTGAATGCAACCATCCACTCCCATGTAAACAGACCTGCTTTCCCTCCGTGACACAGCCAGGGTGGGCGCCATAGGGTCCAGAGCTCTGCCGCCAGTGTCCCAACTCTTTCCTCTGCTCATGTTCCTTCTCACGGACTTGGGGCAGAGGTGGAATGGGAGCTGCCCTCTCCAAACCTCCAGAGCTGGGTTGGAGCCCTGATGCTGCCATTTATGTGCTAGAGACCTTGGGATGTTCTAGGCACGAAACACTCCATTGAAAGCCTGCCTTGAGTCTTTAGCACAGGTGAGCTGAGACTGAATGAAGGTAGAACTCTGCAAAAATGTATGGTGGGGATGGTGGGGGTGGGACATTCCCTAGGGAGCCTGTCCACAGACATCACCCCCCACACTGACAACATAGTGTAGCCTGGACCTCGTGCAGTCAGGCGTCCTTTGAGTGCCTGGCCAGGTGACCCTGGGCAGGCTGCAGTCCCTCTCTGAGCCTTGGTGTCCTCACTGTCAGGTGAAAGTGTGGGGCTGGTCAAACTAGAGCCCCAGTCCCAAGAGTTTCCAATCCAGCACCCAGGGGCCTGGTTAGCTGGCTGGAGTCCCGAGGCCCTAGCACAGGAGCCCGTGTGCACATGCTCTCACACAGAGCCTGCATTTCCTCCTGATCACGCTTTCTCTCACCTTGTCCTTGTGTCACTGGATAGGAGCCCATCTGTCACACTGAGCCATCTGCTTCCTCTCCTGCCATCTCTGCTGCCCCACTCTAAGTAAATTAAAAAACAAAGAGGCAGGAAGCCACTGACAGCCGCATTTATCCTCATTTCTGTAGCTGGCAACAGGAACTGGAAGACTGGCTTTGTGGGTCTGAATTAAAGATTAGTTAGTGGTGGTGAGAGGGTGAATAGTCCCATAACTGTGGCATCCTGACACTGGACATCAGCACAGGTGGTAGTGAATGTGCACCGGGGCTGAGGAGGAAGGGATTTGAGTCTGCATGAGTGGCAATGGCAGCTTGGGAGTTGGGCAAAGCTTGTTTGCTGCCTTCTGTGTGTATTACCTTGGGCAAGTCATTCACCCTGTAAACTTCGGTTTCCTCATCTGTGAAAGGATATGCATAAGCAATGTTACTGGCCTCACAGTGTGGTTGAGCAACTATGTGAGGAACATAGAGACTGATAACAAATGTGCAGCAGGTGTTCTGTAGAGAGCAGTTATTTCTGAGACAGTCAGAGTAGGGAAGGAGGAAGATGGGGTGGGAGGAGTCCCTTGTCCAGGGAAAGTCATCAGGAAAGAGTTTGTGACGTGGGTCTCCTCAGTAAGCCTCAGTCTCTGCATCTCTAAATTGGGACTAGAACCCTAGGGACACTGTGGAAGGAGCAGAAGGAATGGGATGGACAGCTGGCGAGTGAGCCTGGAGACATGTAAGTCCAGGAGCAGGAGACCCAGAAGGGAGCTGCCACTGTGGCTTCCCCAAGGGATGGCTCATGCTGGATTGTATTACTGTTTCCCTTGTTTTCTGCCCTCCTTGTGAGAAGATTATAATGGTCCCACCTTGCTGATGTCTGATTTGGCCACATGACCTGCTTTGGCCCATGAAAGTGCAAGAAAGTGCTGTAAGCCAGTTCTGAGCAGAGGCATTGAGAGCCAGCACCGAAATATGGTGTTCTCATCTAGTCTGGGTCTTGACATGAAGATGAAGTGGAACAGAGCCAAAGTGGACCCATGATGGATATGGGTGCCAGAAATAATTGTTCATTTTGAGTCATTGACATTTTAGGGCTGTTAGCAAAAGCTGGCCGATTCAGGCCCCTTTGACTCCAAGCTGGTTCCCACCTGAATCTCAGAAAAGGGACACGGCTGCTCCTTCCTGGATCCCTTCAGTTTTTGGGTTTTCCCAGACAAGGTGCCTTCTGTGACCCTCTCTGGGCCTTAGTAATTTTGTCTGCAGAATGACTGGGTTGTGGACAAATGAGTAAGGAGGAGGAGGGTGGGGGCCATACAACCATGGCATCCCCAACCCCAGGACCCAGGTGGGGCACCAAGAGAGGTCCCAAAGGTAGGCAGGTGTGTGGCCCAGTGGTCATACCCTCTGCTCACTGTCAGCCACACAGTTTTCCTCTCTTCTTCTGGATCACACAGGTGTGGTTGGGGGGACGGGAGGGGGTGGAGTATAGGCCCACCTCCTCCCATGCTGGAGCCATGCAATTTGAGAGAGATTTGAGACCTCTAAGACTCATTTGGAGGATTTGAGCTTAGATCTCGCATATGAAAGTCTAAGTTGCTCCTTCCTGGCCTAACACAACAGAACTCATGATCAGGGAATGACCAGGCTCTAATTGAGTCATGGAGATGCCCCAGGCAGGTGGGTACTTTAACTCAGCTTCAAAATGAAATCCTTGACATTTATTTAGAGAGAGGAAATACTAATGGCAACCCAAATCCTATTACTATTCTCCTGTAATATTTACTTCTGGCCCCAAACATGGCCATTCTGTTTTTGTTGTTGTTGTTGTTTTCCATTCTATTCCATTCTAAAGACCAGAGCCCTGTAGGTAGCCAGGTCTTCCTGGAGTGGCCATTTGTCTGTTGGGAAGTATCTAGGCATCTGAACATCTTTCCTACGTTTGGGCCTGGCTCTCATAGAAGCAGAAAAGGCTAGAATCTCTCTTTCTAGGCCTCCCTTGCAATAGCAGGCTGCAGTTACTCAGACCCATCTGCTTCAGTGACACAGAAAGACAGTGGGGACTCAATCCTGATGCAGTAGTACTACCCAGCCTGCAGGGGCCACAGCAGCAGTAGGCAGGTGGTGGTACCTAGTGTCCAGTACCAGCAGTGCCATGTGAGTTGTTTCCTGTGGGATTTGGGGCCGGGTGTGGGTTCCTTGATACTCTGGTTGTGCGGTGGCTGTGGTCCTGGCTCCAGCCCACTTTTTACTACTACTTCTGCATCTGTGCTAGCTGTTCTGGGAATTGCTCCCTGTGCTTTCACTAAATTCACTTTCTGCTTGTTATCAGCTAGAGCCTGTTTCTGTTGTTTCCCAGCAGAAGCCCTTGAAGCAAATACCACACCCTCCCTCCTGAGAAGGCAGGTTAGCATCTTGGTCCTGGGCAAAGCAGGATGTTAAGGGATGTTTTCCAGGCATGTGTGGTTCCATCTCTGAGCAGTGTTCAGGGAAATGCATTTTGTTATCTTCTGGAATATTTTAGTTTTACTTATAAATCACCACTCCAGAGAGTGGTCCTGCTGGTCCATCCCTTAATCGGGTTCCAATACAGCTGACCCCATCCTCAGGAGGAAGGCATGTCAGGGCATTACACAGCTGTGGTTTGTAGTGGTCCCAGTCACATGTAAGAGCCAGCTCCTATTCTGAGCATTGGAGAGGAGCAAGTGTCTGTCATTTCATAGGTGTCTGTCCCAGAAGGACCCCTTGAGATATTTTAGTTGGGTACTTTTCAGAATGGTGCTGGCAAACCAACTGTGTTAGGATCTCTTGGGAAGTTCGTTGAAAATGCAGCTTAAGGGACCCACCTATTAAATCAGTGAGGTCCAAGGGGCTGCATTTTGATTCTCTGCTCGGCTCCCTGGCCCCATTACACAGGTGGGGAAACAAGACCCAGGTTTCCTGACCCTGAGGTACTTAATAGTCCCTTGGTAGTACTTCAAGTAGGTGATACCCCTTCTAGGAAAGAAAGTATGATCCAGGTTGACTGCCAACAAGGCCAACCTGATGGGGAGGGGATGTTCCTTCTGGAAAAAAACTGTGATGAGTATGGAATTTATAATCTGGCTATTTCAGCAAATATTTGCGCGCTTTGCTGAAAGGTGCACTTTCAGATCAATTCTGCACTGCGTCTTTTTCAAATTATTATTCTAAGCTTGCAAAATTGAGTTTATTACTGATGTAAAAATAATAAACTCAAGAATCATTCATTATTTTCCACCCTCAGGAGTCAGCTGAGTTTTTAAAAAAATCAGGGAAGTCCAGGATGACCCTGGGTTTCTTGACTAAGGGACTGTGGGGATGAGATGGGAACCTGGTGAAGGGGCAGGTCTGGGAGAAGCAGGACATAATTGATTTTGTGGTGTATGTGGAATCATCATAGGAATATTGGTGAGCAAAGGCCAAACAGATTTGGAGCTTAGAGGAAAGGTCTAGTTTGCAAGCAAAAAATTAGAACATTTTAGCACAAATAAGATGATTCAGAGATAGTGTTTTCTGTGAGGAGTAAGAACAGACCACATCAACCCCTTTGTCATTCAGTAGAAAATGCTGGTAGGGTATGGAAGGAAGGGTGAGTGGCGAGAGGGGCATTTGTGAATTCAGTTCAATTCATCTCAGCTCAGTTCAATTCCATTCAGTTATTCCACTCACTGTGCTGAGCACAATTCAATTCATCAACTATTTTTTGAATACCTACTATGTTTAGGGCCTGGGGCTAAATCAGTAAACCCTCAGATGGTCCTCATCTGGAGTGAACTTCCCACTTGCCATATTTGGCAGAGGGTTAGGGTATGATGTTTAAGGTCAGGACTGAAGTCCAGAGAGAGGAGAAAACATTTCCAAAGCCATACAGGAAGATGGTAGGAGGGGCTCAAACCATGATTCTTGACTTCCAGCAGAGCGAGGGATTTCTCTGAAGTATAGTGTAGTCAGGAAAAGCTGGTAGGATATGAATGGACAGTGTGAAAATATGATTAGCATTTAATTTTAAATGTATTTGTTTATTTTGAGGGGAAGAGAGAGAGAGTGAATGAGTTGGGGAGGAGCAGAGAGAGAGAGAGAGAGAGAGAGAGAGAGAATCCTAAGCAGACTCCACGTTGTCAGCACAGAGGCTGATGCGGGGCTCAATCCCATGAACAGTGAGATCATGACCCGAGCCAAGATCAAGAGTCAAGTGCTTAACCAACTGAGCTACCCAGGCGCCCCAGCATTTTATTATTTGCACAGTGTATTGACAACTAAGTTGAATCCTATTGAAGGCAGCAACACAGTTTCTGGGCTCACTGCAGTAATTACTGTCTCTTGAGCTGGATAAGTAGATGAGAGAATCTCAGGACTTAGAGGTCATCCCATTGGATCTTGGGTTATTTAAAACAGTCTTGCACATCTCCAGTGATGAGGAGTTCACTACCATCCAAGGTGGCTCATCCCTTATTCAGAAAGCTCTAATTCTTGGCAATGTGTCTGTTTATTTTTTTTTAATGTTTTATTTATTTCTAGGAGAGAGAGAGACAGTGTGAGCAGGGGAGGGTCAGAGAGAGAGGGAGTCACAGACTGAAACAAGCTCCAGGCTCTGAGCTGGCAGTCAGCGCAGAGCCCGACGTGGGGCTCGAACCCACGAACCGCGAGATCATGACCTAAGCGAAAGTCGGACGCTTAACTGACTAAGCCACCCAGGCGCCCCTCAGTGTGTCTGTTTATAGTGAAAGGAGATCTCTCCTGCTATGGTTCCAATTCATTGATTAGCTACAACTGTAGCTCAGCTCCTGGGTACCACAGATCATGTCTGCTCCCTTTGTCCTATGACAGCCCCTTAGAGATTTGGAGATGACTGTGTTCCATTGAGCCTGTCTTCTCCAGGTTGAGTGCCTCAGATGCCTTACCTACTGGGTCCTTTCCCCATCTTATCCTCCTACTGCATATTATGGCTGACCATTGTCTCTCACAGAGCTGAGCACAGCACTCCAGAAGTGTGGGCTGGACATATCCTGTGATGAATGTGTCCTTTTAATGCTTATTGCAGGACCAGTAGCTGCTTGTATATCAACCTGAGACACAT
This sequence comes from Proteles cristata cristata, assembly GCA_017311185.1. Taxonomy (NCBI): domain Eukaryota; kingdom Metazoa; phylum Chordata; class Mammalia; order Carnivora; family Hyaenidae; genus Proteles; species Proteles cristata. The sequence continues at coordinate 90,297 of JAESUZ010003286.1, read as the reverse complement.
GACCTTGTGACCCACTGTCCATCTACCAGTGACCCCTTGCTTCCACTTAAAGGCATAGGCACCTTTGATTTATCTGTGTACGTGAGGCAGTGTACAACCAGCAGAACCCAGGGGAAATGGTTTTAATCCTTTGAAAGTGAAAACCTGAGAATAAAGAAGGTGTTCTATGAATTCATAGCACTCATTAGTGACTAGGCTAGCAAACAGGTTTCATTCCCTTGCTACGCAAGGTCTGTGGACCCGCAGTATCAGCATTATGTGGGAGCTTTTAGGGATGTGCACAGTCACAGGCCCCATCCCAGGCCTACTGAATCTGAAGCTGTGTTTTATTTTTTTATTTTTATTTTTTATTTTTTTAAAAAATTTTTTTAAATGTTTTATTTATTTCTAGGAGAGAGAGAGAGACAGCGCGAGCAGGGGAGTGTCAGAGAGAGAGGGAGTCACAGATTGAAACAGGCTCCAGGCTCTGAGCTGGCAGTCAGCACAGAGCCCGACGCGGGGCTCGAACCCACAAATCGCGAGATCATGACCTAAGCGAAAGTCGGACGCTTAACCGACTAAGCCACCCAGGCGCCCCATGAAGCCGTGTTTTAAAAAAAGCCTCAGTGACCCATATGGCCTTTGTTTGCCTTTTATGAACCCTTAGTCAGGTTGCTTGGCTCAGCCTCCAAGGCACTTGGAACATGCCAGGATAACCTTCCTAAAACTCCAATCTGGCCATGTCACTGTGCTGCTTACACCTTTCAAAGGATCCCTGTTGCCTTCATGATAAAGTCTAATCTCTCAGGCATCATAATCTGGCTTGTACCAGTCTCCAGAGTCTACTGCCCTATTCATAACTGAAAGCCCAGTCACACCAGATGACCTGTATTTCCCCAGAAAAGCCAGACTGTCTCACAACTCCACACCCTTTTACATACTGTTTCCTCTGCCTGGAATTCCATCCTTAGATTTTCCACCTCAGAAGGTCCTCCCCAGCCTTCATCTCTGTCTCAGTATTACTTTCTCTAGATGCTGCCTGATTTGTGCCTGCATCTAGATCTAGCCCTTTCCTCTAGTAAGCACTTACCATGAATACACTAGGTAAGCGCTATCACTCATCCACATGTGTCTTCCTTACTAGACTGTGGATTCCCTTGGGCAGAGTCTGGTCTGGTTTATCTCAGGGCCTAGCACATAGTAGGTGCTGAATAAAGGCTAAATTGCTGAGGCAGTTAACAACAGCCCCAGTGTCCACAGGAGAGCCCAGGGGAGGGGAAGGCTTATGTAGAAAGTTTATGCCTCAGGGTTATCTGCCTCCCTCCTTTCCAGCACAGGGGCCCTCTCCATCCATGAAGAGTCCTCAGAGGATGAGCCCCTTATCATTCTAACACTGCTAAGTTAAATAGCCGTCAGTGCCAGCACCAAGAAATGCCATGGTCCTCAGAGGGCTTACTGGATCTTAGACTTTCCTCAATTTGTTCCACTTTCCTGAGCCCATTGTGGGCTGGGCTTGACTCCTGGAAAGCTGAGATGGAACAGCTCTATTCTGTGTCTTGGAGAGTATATGGTCTAGTCCAATGTCAAGCCCAAATGACTTCTAAACAGTGCTCTGGAGGTTTGGGGAGGGAGTGCCCCACTGGGTAGGATGTCACTAGGCAAGGGCAGGGCAGGGATGGCATCCAAAGCAGAGAGAACAGCAAAAGCAAAGGTCTGGTATAGAGAATGGTTACTGGCTAAAGCAGAGGCATGTGAAGTGGAAGACTGCTACGGTTGGTTGGGGCCAGGTTATAGGAGGAGGGGTTTAAAATGCTAAGATAACATTACTCACAGGGCTTCCATGTGTGGCTGTTTATGTTGTGTACCAAATGGTATCATGTCTCAGGATACCATCTGTTTTGCAAGCAACTTCATTGTTTTGAAAATTAGAAAATATTGGGTGCCTGGGTAGCTCAACTGGTTAAGCAGCTGACTCTTGATTTTGGCTCAGGTCATGATCTCACAGTTCGTGAGATCGAGCCCTACCCGTGTTGGGGTCTGCACCGACAGTGCGGAGCCTGCTTGGAATTCTCTTTCTTCCTCTCTCTCTTCTTCTCCCTCTCTCCCTTTTCCTCCCTCTCTCTCAAGATAAATAAATAAAAATTTTAAAAAAGGGCTGCCTGGGTGGCTCAATTGGTTGAATGTCCTACTCTTGATTTTGGCTCAGGTCAAGATCTCGGGGTCATGGGATCAAGACCCATGCTGGGCTCTGCACTGAGCATGGAACGTGCCTGGATTCTCTCTCCCTCTGCCCCTCTCCCTCACTTGTGCTCTCTCTCAAAATAAATAAATAAATAATAAATAAAATTTAAAAAGTAAGTCAACGTGGTTTTTTAAAAAGAAAATTAGAAAATATTTTTATTATAAAATTTTTCACTCTAAAGATGGGTAACATACACATTTACCATGATAATTTTCTGGTGGATGGAAGTAATATATATCACCAGAATGATACATATTATCCTATTTCTACTTTTGAAGAAGGAATATGTTTTATAATTGAAAGACCTAGAGAAAACTAGACTGTAGAATGCAAGCTGAGACATACTCTCAAAATATTCACTTTTAAATTAATTTTCTTAGTACAAATTTGATATGATGTTTTATGCAGAATTAGTAATATAAGTATAAGCAGGAACCAAAACCAGTATACAAAATGCTTTGAAAGCATCAAAGGAATTAAAACATTCTCTAAAGAGAAATTAAATGCTAGTGTTTAAGAATAATTATTCTTAATGCTAAACAAATTGAAGACCATTGATGCCAGCTTCTCTCTCTCTGTTTTTAAGTTTTATTTATTTATTTTTGAGAGAGACAGAAAGAGCGCTTGCACATACACGTGCTGGGGGAGGGGCAGAGAGAAAGAATCCCAAACAGGCTTCCTGCTGTCGGTGCAGAGCCGGATTCAGGGCTCAAACTGGCAAACTGTGAGATCATGGCCTGAGCCAAAATCGGACACTTAACCAACTGAGCCACCCAAGTGCCCTGATGCCAGCTTCTCTTAAGAAGGAAATATAAGACAAAAAGTCAGAAGAAAAGTAATTTTACTTCTGTGAGTCTATGATCAGCCCATTTGTGACCTACATAAAACTTCAAACTCAATTTCTGTTTAAAAATATTGGATATAACAATATTGTTTTCATAAGAAAGGTTCGTAGTGCTTAAAAATATCCTGGTCTTTCAATCTTCTAAATGACATACATAATTTGAGGAATGGGGATGAACTTGAACAACTGTAACTATGTGAGAATTTACAACTAAAATTGACCACTGTGCTATTGACGAGGCATTGATCTGTGAGCAACTAAAACCTTAAACTGTTTTCTAAACTCTCCTCTTGACATTTAGCAATACACTTGCATCAGTAATTTACTGGACGCCTTTCTGAATATTTCTGTAGCTCTCAGAATATATTTAACTTTGACAACATTGGTTGCCAATGGAGAACATAGCTTCTTGAAATTAAAATGTATTTAAAATTGCTTATGATTTATAACCTGTCAAATCTAGCGACCTTTTCAAGAGAAACCAAGATATTGGAGCAAGTAAGCATTAAAATGATCATCAACATTTTGTTTCCATGAAAGCAAGAGGCATGTCTTAGTCTAACGTTCCCCTAAAAGGTAAAGGCTGAGACCAGGGTTTTTGTGAAGGTGGTTCATTTTGGGAAACTGGTGCCAAGGAATTGGGAAAAGTGAAGCAGGGAGGAAAGTGAATCCATGTCCCTGTTATGCAGCTGGCCGTGCTGTGAGCACCTGGGCTCCATCTGGCTGGGACACTGAGGAGCCATGCGGCATGCACCCAATGGGGCAGAAGAATGGAGTGTTTCTCCACTGGAGCCCATCCTCCATGGGTCAGGGGTTGTTGTTCTCTGAGGAATTAACCCCCTTGTACTTCCAAGTTTGCACATTTGTCAGAATGTGCTATGCGACCCCAGCAGAAAAGCCCCAGGTCAGAAAGCAGGAGATGCAGGAGGCAGCTGAGGTGAGATGCTCTCAGGTTACCCTTGTTCCACAGCTGGGTGCTTTAGAAACAGCTGGAGTAAAAAAGTGGTCAAGAGAATATGAGGGGAACACAAGAGGAACCCAATACAACATGCAACAATTTGAAAACAAAGTTATATTCCAGTACTAATTCTAGTGAGTAAAAGCTCAAAATTTCTATTTTATGGAAAACATTTTATTTTGGTTTAATGTACTATGGTACACACATCTTGCTTGTACAGTTCAATAAATTTCAAGTGTTCTTTTATATCTTACAGTTGATTTATTTTATACAAAATGACCTCATTCTAATTATTATTATTATTATTAAATTTTTTTTTAATGTTTATTTTTGAGAGAGACAGAGCATGAGCTGGGGAGGGGCAGAAAGCAGGAGACACAGAATCTGAAACAGGCTCCAGGCTCTGAGCTGTTAGCACAGATCCCAGCACGGAGCTTGAACCCATGGACCACAAGATCAAGACCTGAGCCAAAGTCGGCCACCTAACCAACTGAGCAACCCAGGAGCCCCTCTAATTATTATTATGAACTTTAAAACTTTACTTGGAGGGGAGGCTTGTTCTAATTTGCATTAAGATGCCCTATAGACCAGCACTTGGGCCTCTGAGCAACAGTGCAGGGTAGAATTGGACACTGCTTCACCCAATTGGGTGAGGCTTGGAAAAATTGTAGCTAAACTGACTTTATGTAATCTGAATATTTTTTTTGAAACCTTACCTAGGAGAATGTGCCATTTTAAAGGCCCTTACAATAAGAAGGGGACCCCTTCAGGGCACCTGGGTGCCTCAGTCAGTTAGGTGTCGGACTTCAGCTCACATCATGATCTCACGGATTGTGGGTTTGAGCCCTATGTGGGTTTGAGCCCTGGGCTATTAGCCCAGAGCCTGGAGCCTTCTCCAGATTCTGTATCTCCCTTTCTCTCTCCGCCCTTTCACTGGGTGTGCTCTCCCTCTCTCTCAAAAATAAACAAACAAACATTAAAACATTAAAAAAAGAGAGAGAGAGAGAGAGAGACCCCCTCCCTTTAGAGCAAGAAAGGCTGTATGCTTAGTTTTGGGAACATTCAAATTCCTTCCTTCCTCCTTGACCACTGTGAAGGTGCTCCCAGTAGAGAACATTTGGAATTGCAGAATCCAGACTAACACCAAAGCATGGACCAGAGCAGGGCTTTCTCAACCTAGGTATGATTGAAATTTGAGGCCAAATAATCCTTTGTTGGGGGGTGGTTGGGAGAGCTGTATCCTATACATTGCAAGAAGTTTAGCAGCTTTCATGGCCTCTACCCACTAGATGCCAGTAGCAACTGGCTCACTCTGCCCTCCCTCCCCCACCCCCACCCCAAATGACAACCAAAAATGTCTCCAAACATCGCCAAATGTTCCTAGGGGTCAAAATAACCCCCATTTGAAAACCACTACTTTAGAGGGTGAAGGATCCATTTGCACAACTAATTACTTTTCTCCAATATTTCCTTCCATAAGCTCTGCACATTTCAATACTTTAAAAAATTTTTTTAATGCTTATTTAGTTTTGAGAAGCAGAGAGAAACAGAGCACAAGCAAGGCTGAGGCAGAAAGAGAGGGAGGCACAGAATCAGAAGCAGGCTCCAGGCTCTGAGCTGTCAGCACAGAGCCTGATGTGACACTGGAACCCACAGACTGTGAGATCATGACCTGAGCCTAAGTCGGCTCAACCTACTGAGCCACCCAGGTGCCCCTCAATACTTTTGTTAAATTAAGTCAGATGGTATAATACTTCTCTGGTAAGGAAGATTCAGTGAAAATCATAACTCAGGGGCCTGCATGACAAGGTGGCCACGCCAGTGTCTGAGAGCTGGTGAGTAGAGGTCTTTAAGGGGAGTCAGGAGATTCAGTGATTAACAACTTCACACTGAAGATGGCAATAGGGAGGTCTGTGGTGCCCAGTGTGTCGTCATGAAAGGGAAGTCGTGATGTGAGCATTCATGGGGACCCTCTGTGAAGCTGCTACATCTGACTGCCACCATAGCCACTTCCATAATGTCCTCAGAAAAATGGCTTCTGTTTCACTTCTGCCTTCCAAGTCTTATGTGACTTCCTTTCTGACAAACTCTAAACCTAGAAACCACATAGGGAAGGGGATTCTGGGAAATGCAGTTCTCAGCCTTAGACAGGAGCAGGGGTGCCAAGATCCCAGAAGAGTCTACCTCCTTGTCAACTTGGCATTCATGCAAATTCCTTCCACTGAGACTGACTTCTGAATGAAGATACTAGTAATAACACACTTTCACCTAAAATGATGCAACTCTTCTTAGTACATCTAAAGATGTATTAACTCCCACCCTGCCCTCCCCCACAAAAAGAGGAAACATGAAGTCTCATAGGTCATTTTATCTGTCTCTGGATATTAACTCATCTGGCTAGGTCACCTTCCCTTTTTGCACCCTGTACCTTAAATAAGGATATGTAGGATTAATCACTATTAATATGCATACTTCATATTAACCAGCAAAAGAATGGCGGGGGTTGGGGGGAGGACAGAAAAATTAACACATGTAAAAAAGCAAGGAAACAAGAAAGCAAATGGGACTCATTTTGGCAACTGGGGCATGGTTGTAGCCAGAATTTGACTTCTTTCTTCTACTACCCATTCCTAATCTTCTTTGCTTTTAGCATGCACTTGGCTAGTTATGTTTCCCTGTCTGGTGGGATAACTTAAACCTTCATTCTTAAAGATTTTATATCATTAGATTGTGTTGATATTTTTCATGCACTTTTACCATGGGACATGGAAGCATTAGGAGAAATCCAGAAAATCTCCTGGGTCCTAGAAAGACTCTTCTTTGCCCCTTAGTCTGTTCTGGCTGTTGTAACAAAATACCAGAGACTGGATAGGTGGCCTATAAACAACATTTCTTTCTCACAGATCTAAAGGCTGGAAGTTCAAGATCACAGCACCAGCAGATTTGGTGTCTGGTGAGAGCTTACTTCCACATTGATGGTGGTAGGGCCAAGGAAGCTCTGTGGAATCTCTTTTATAAGGACACTAATCCCATTCACAAGGGCTCTGCCCTTAGGACCTATTCACCTCCCAACAGTCCTATCTCCTAACCATCCCTTTGGATGATTATTTTCAACATATGAATTCAGAGAAGGGGAGACACAAACATTTAACCTACAGCAGCCCCCATTGCTCTGGTGAGTACAGAATGGAGCACTGTGTGTTTCCCTTGGAAACTAAGACTTCTATGTCAGAGAGCCCAAAGCCACAGGGACGGAAACAAAAATGTTGCTAGTGCATCATCAAGGGCAATAGTGATATGAGCCACTTCTATTTCCTCCCTTTGATTCCTAGATCCTGGAATCCTGGCTGTGGGAGAAGCAGTACCACACATTGGTTACTGAGTTAGAGCATACATCCCAGTACTCCATTCTGTAGGTCATTACCCCAGTCCTGCAAAGCTTTGTTATCCAACTGGTGCCAAAAATTAGTATTCAAAAGGCCGTTCCATTGTTCTATCAAGTCCGCTATTTCAGAGTGATGGAAACATGGTCAGATCAGCAAATTCTGTGGTAGCTTGAAGGATTTTCCATGGCAGTCACCAAAGCTTTACCTTTTCTTACTCAGACTGTGAATTGAGAACTTAAAGCCTGGGCTCACCATTTTCTTTTTTCAGATTCTTCAGCACAATTAGAAGTTGTCAACTAACCCTACTGTTCTTATGATCTTTACTTCCAATATAATGTTCTATTGCAGCAGCTATTTGGTGACCTGAACTTATTTTTATAGATACCTAGCTTCAAATGACTACAAGTAATAATAATATAACTTAGATGTTTTGCTGCTTTATGCCACAGACTACCATGATGCAGCAGTGGTGTCATTAACATTCTTAATTCTAATATTAGTGAAAGAATTCCCCATTCCCATTTTAAGGATATGTTCCCCTACACTACCAGTGGCTTCAGTCAGGACCAAAGAGCCTTTACAAGTATTACGGGAATAAAGGGTTTAATATAGGAGTCAGGGCTTATGCAAATCTGGGGGTAGCAGTGGGAGCCAGGTTCTAGAGGGAGAAGTTGAAGGGTTCAAGAAGAAGTTGCTAACCATTCCACCTGAAGCATAGGTGGCACAGGTGCTACAGGTGGCACAGGGGGGAAAGATGAGCTTGTGGAAAAGTGTGAGAAGCTGCATACAACTGGCTACCAAAGTGAGTCCATGGAGCAGGAGCCCATGTGGAGATCTGCAAAGCCACAATATGTGTCCAAACTGCCTGGTGACGCCGTCACCATGGCTGACTGCCATGCCTTCTCAGTAACAATGGCTTCCCTATAGCTTCTCCCTTTCAAAATTTGCATGGGTCCCCGTCATCAGCAGTCTCCACTGTTCTGGAACCATTCCAGAAACTGTATACTGGGAAGTATAGTTTCAGTCTGAAATAGAAGGGATAGTGCCAAGTTGACAGCAAGACAATCCAGCACAGTGTCCAACAGTGGGGGATTGTTACATAAATTATGGTATAACCATATAGTAAAATCCTATGCAGCCTGTATCAGGGTCCCACCAAAGAAATAGTGCCAGTAAGAGATACATGTATTAGGAAATTAATTGCAAGGAATTGGCTTACATAACTATGGGGGCTGGTTAGGTAAGTGAAATTCATAGGGCAGGCTGTCAGGAAAGACAGGCTGGAACTTGGGTAGGTCCACAGGTAGTTTCTTCTCCAAGGAAGCTTCAACTCTGCCCTTCAGGTTTCCAATTGGCTGAATTAGGTCCGTGTAGATTATCTAGGATAATCTCCCTTACGGTCAACTGATAATGGACTTTAATTATATCTATAAAATGCCTTCCCGGCAATATCTAGATGGGAGTTTGCCTGAAAAACTGGGGGCCATAGCCTAACCACAATGTTGGTTGAAGCTGACCAACCTGTGGCCGTTTAAAAGAATGAAGTAGCTGGGGCTCCTGGGTGGCTCAATTTTGGTTAAGTACCTGACTAGATTTTGGCTCAAGTCATGATCTCACAGTTCTGAGTTCAAGCCCCACATTGGGCTCCACGCTAACAATGTGGAGCCTGCTTGAGATTCTCTCTCTCTCTCTCTCTCTCTCTCTTTCTCTAAGTAAACTTAAAACAAAAGAATGAAGTAGATTGATATGTATAATGTGACAGTTAATGATGCTCTAGAAGAACATTTATTGATACAGAAGAGTGTTCACAAAATATTAAGTTGAAAAGGAAGGTTTTAAAGTGATATACAGAGCATTATTCTCTTTCTGTAGAAGGATGTCTATTTAAGCATGGAAAAAATAGACTAAAATAGCATATGAGAATGTTCAGAGTGGTAATTACCGAGGGCAGAGAGAATGGGTGCTGAGAATATTCTCCTTTTTGCTTTGTGTATTTCCTAAATTATTTACAAATTAAATAAGGGAGATTAGAGAACAGTAGGCTCCTCCCAAGGTGAGGGAGGGCCTTCCTTTCTCCTCCCCACTCTCTCTGCCTTTTCTTCCCTATCTACTTACAGACACCAAAGTTATTTGCAAAATAGGAAGCTCTCAGGTCTCAGAATGAAATGCTTGCCTCTTATTCCTCTCTTTAACAAGTAGGAGGTGGATGCTGTGGGTAAGATTCAAAAGCAAGCGTTTAATTTAAAATACACAGTGGAGAGAACCTTTAATATAATATTAATTCCTCCTGCAAATTAGTGAGGTTTAATAACCATGTGAGCCATCGGGAATCCTGGTGTGACTCAAAATGACATCTGCATTAATGGTCTAATTAATAATGTATATGTTAATAAGAATCTCATTAAAGCCAGGGTACAATTATCAATGTATGGTGCAATTCCTTAGCATCTGTGGACCAATGTAGTGCTCTGGTGATTCTAGTTGCAATTTCCAATGATAAATGGCCTTTTAAGTCTCATTAATTGATTAAGGAGGCAGCGATTAGTGTAAAAACTCAACTCCTTCGGAAGTACAAAAACCACTGGTAAGACCATGATGATTACAAATCAGGAAGGGGCGGGCCAGTTGAGGGCAGGCAGCGGGGGGCACAGATTGAGTGGTAAGAGACAGCAGACAGGTGAACCAAGCCCACTCATCCAAGTCCCCACTGCACCCCAGGCCTAGGCATTTGGCCCTGCTGTTAGCAATATTTTCATAAGAGCTACATCAACACTGATTCTCTTTTATAGAAAAAAATGTTATTAAAGGCAAGCACCATAAAGTTCATCAATTCTTTTGGTCATTTTTTCTTCAATTTAGTTGATCTCTTCTCAGTCTTACTGACATTATTTCAATCAAGGCTGTTGTTCACCAAGACTTGTGTATCAATCAGGTTTTGTTTTTTTTTTAACTTGACTCATGATAACATCTGCTGCTGTGGTTTTTCTTATATTGGCCATTATTTAGACCAAGCCTGAGTTTCCTGGGCCATATTTAGCAAATCAATGTCAAGAAGATTTGATTTTTTAGTCAATTTTTAGTCAATGAGAATTTCTACTATGTGGGGTTTTAGCCCTTGTCAAATGTATTTCATGCTGATTATTGTCACAAATTGTCTTAGTCGTACAATGGATAAATGACTGAGAGCTTATCTTTATTTTAAGCTAACCTATGGGGGGAAAATGTGAGCGTGTTTGTGAACTAGAGGCAGACACTGGGGGTGAGGGGAGAGGGGAGAACATGCTCATAAATGAAGCGACCTGTCCTCCTGTTAACATGCATTTATTGAAACTTTACTACAACCCAGGCACCGCGTTACAATCTGAGGGTGCAACTGCTGAGTGAACAGTGCAGGGGGAGGCAAAGAAGCTGAAAGGAAACAAGAATTTTGAACATACAAAGTCAAGTTTTTAAAAAAAGAAAGTAGATGGGAATTTAGTAATTAATTTTTAAGACTGAAGCCAGTGCTGCTACCCTGAAGGCTTGTTTGGGAAGGCAAGGAGTACATGGCATAGGTGAGCAGAGTGCCTGGTGGGGTGATGTTTGAGCCCATACTTGCAATGGTTTCTTCTTTCTCAGCTCTTGGGTCTGTGTGCCCGGAGCTGTTACTTCATTCTTCCTCTTGGTTTCCTCCCCTGGGAGGCAGTGGTAGGACTCAGGAAGCTCTGGTTCTGGCCCTGCCCCTGAGTGCTTTCCTCACACTAGCTGTGGGCCTCAGTTTCTCCATTTGTAGTTTCATTCTACCCAGGGCCCCTCCTCATGGGGTCACCAGTCCTTGCCATTAGGAAGTGCCAGGTTGACCCTGCTCAGAGTCTGGGGCTCTGCCCATTCATCTGTGACCCCTGGAACTCAGGTCCTGCCCATTTAGGGATGGTTCCAGATAACTGAGGCAGCTCCTTGGAAGAGAGTCCACCAGGACTCACAGTCTCACATTCAGTGAAGTATTTCAGGTCCTCCATCACCTGATCCAACTTCTCTTAAATTCTCCCTCCTGCATTCACCATCCTATGCCCATTTGTCCTGCTTAGATGATTTCCCCTAAGACTGTATCAGAGTGGGGCTGAGGTCTTTCTGTTGAAGATCACACCAGGTTCCTGGAATCTGCAGAACTGCCTGGGCCTGTGTACAAAGGTCGATCTATTCATATCAAAGTGAGGCTCATGAGACAAAGACATAATGGTTATTAGGCACCTGCCATATGTCAGGGTCTGTGCTGGAGTTTTAAATGTCATAATCTCAGCTACCCAGAATTGGATTATTATTCACATCTTGCTCATGAAGAAACTGAGGCCCAAGGAGTTTTAGTGACATGTTCAAGGTCCTACAGGTACTATCTCGGCCCTGCTTCTCATGGCCCTAAGAAGAGTCTCAGGCTCTCCACACACCAGATCTCTATTGGCCCAGAGGCACTTTGAGGCTCAGAGAACTTCACCAAGAGATCACCTCCAGGGAAAATGGGGGCAGCTGTGTTAGTGGGCTGTGGGCAACAACTCCTGGCCTTACTCTTTCCCTGCTGGAGCCCCATCAGAGAGAGACCACCAGAAAAGTCAGTCCTTGCAACCCATCGATGTCATTAACACTGTAAATCCCCTTGGCTGTCACACAGATCTTATTATTTAAGCTAATGTTAAAGGAAGGGCCCTAGGAAGTGATCTGGTTCTGCCCCTTACTGTTCAGAGAGGGAAAAGGCACCTACCGCATGTCACATCAGGACACTCCTGGACCAGCCTGACTCTGTCTCCTTTTTTCCATGACTCAAAGGTCAACAAAGGCCTGGCTCCAGAGCTATGAGGGCTCTTCTTCCTTTCTGGTCCTTCCTTTAACTTTCCCTTTAAGAGTCACTTTCTGCTTTCCCCCATTTCACAGCAATTCACACACCCTGAGGGATGAATGCATAGCAGATTGCTAAAGCCAGGCAGTAATTATCCAACCTTCTGCTCTGGAGGAGGAATTCACTTGCAGAGGGATGAATAATGCCTGGGCTCTCACACATGCTAGTGTTTCTTGAGCTTGTGCTCTGGCCTGGCTCTTTGGGGGCCCTGCATTGTGGGGCAAAGACAGGACTCAAACAGTGCCATCCCTAGGAGTTCCCAGCTCAGCAGAGGACTGGAGATGGCACCACAGGTAGCTAGCAGCAGAGGGAATATGGTAGGTGTTGAGGTGCAGACCCTTAAAGCCCTGGATAGATTCCAGTGGCATGTGGACAATGCTGGTGGCCCGGGTGGGGGTTGGAGCAAGTGTTTTCATGTACTAAGTGGCACAAGCTGAGGTGTGGAAGTGGGAATTGAAGAGAGGGGTTTGGCTGTGTAAGAAAGTGAGCCAAGGCTGGAAACATAAATTGGGTCTGACCGTAAGCCCTAAATACCTGTGACCTTGGCCTTGCCCAGAAGTTATAAACAGGCTGTCTTAGAACAGACTGAGGTCTCTGATGAGTTTGTTTGTACTTTTGTTTTGTTTTATTTTTATTTATTTATTTATTTGTTTGTTTTTTTTTAAACTTTTTAAAAAATGTTTTATTTATTTCTGAGAGAGAGAGAGAGAGAGGCAGCATGAGCAGGGGAGGGTCAGAGAGAGAGAGAGAGAGAGAGAGAGATACAGAATCTGAAACAGGCTCCAGGCTCTGAGCTAGCTGTCAGTACAGAGCCCAATGTGGGGCTCAAACCCACAAACTGTGAGATCATGACCTGAGCTGAAGTCAGACGCTTAAATGACTGAGCCACCCAGGCGTCCCTGTTTTTATTTTTAATATTTCGTATATGTGACCAACTTTGGAAACCAGAAGGTTTCACATGAGAAATGGGTTTCCAACTTGTTAGAAACATCCAAAGAAATGGAAGCCTTGGGCCTGTCCTTCTGCTTGGCAGTATGACTGGTGTGTATTCAGGGATGTGCATTTTCTTGGGACAGGGTCTATGTTTCCATTGGATCTCTGAAGGGGTCCATGGTCCCTCCAAAAACTAGAACCACAGTTGAGGAAGAATATTAAATGACATGGAAATTGTGCACAAAAGAATAAGTAGGGAAAAGGTTCAAAGGAATAATTATATGAAGACATTTTAGAGAAACATATTCATAGAAACATTAGTTACTTCTGGGCAATGTGATTAAAAGTGATTAAATTTAAATGGTTAATTTTCTTTCCTTTGCTTGCCTCCATTTTTTACAAGGAATATATATATAGGAAGAAAATTATTTTCTGAATTTATTTTTAAAGTTGATCTGAGCTAGTTGATGAAGTTTAAAGACTCCACGTTTCCCAGCTACATATGGAAGAGACATTGACTCTCTGTCTGCTGTCCTGGCCCTTCCTGCTCTGGGTGACAACTCTCCAGCCTTGTTTTCTCTTCATCTCTGTCAGGGCACTTGGGAACCTCTGTCCCCTATGCACTCTCTGGGTGCTTGGTGGTGACATATGTCTGCCTCTTCTCCCAGTTCCCTTTCCTACTAAGCCCCTACTCATCCTTCTAGGGTGAGACAATGCCAACTCCTTCACAAAGCCCTTCCACCTCTTCTTCCAAAGGGGTTGTTTGTAAAGTATGTGTCTGACTCTGCCACTGGATTCTGGGCTTCTAGAGGGTGGCCCAGAACATGGCATATTCATTTGTTGCCTTGCCCATTGAGCCCTATGTGTAGTATAGGATCTGGAAAATGCTTGTTGGAGTCAACTGACTGGAAAGGAAGAGAAAAAAAATGAGGGTTTTAGTTGGAAAATATGGATTAATGTCCCTGCCCTGCCTCATAATGCCAGTGACCAACCATGGACAAGTCTTAAACCCATTTGTCTACTTATCCATCTACAAAATGGGCACACAGACCTGCTCTGAAGACTAAACAAGATGATGTGTGTGGAAGTTCTTTGGAAACTATGAAGTGTTAAATGAATGATAATTCTACTGTTGAGGAATTACTACTTAATTCCTTTAAGGCAGCTCTTTCTGAATCTTCTTGGTGGTGTGGCCTGATTCAGTTAAGGTCATATTCTGAGTTAGTGGTGGAGCTAAGACTGAAATATAATCCTTCTGTATTTATAGGCCATTCACTGCCCTGTTACAATGTGTTGAAAGAAACTAGAAATTGCAGTCAGGAGATCATCATTGATTTCTCTGTGCAGATGTTGTGGTTCATTTGCTCCTGGGAGATAAGAGAGACATGGTTCTCACTCTGACTGAGCTGCCCCCAGCCATTGACACATTGCAGCCATCATCTTCTCTGCCCAACTTAGAAGCTGGTGTGAAATGTCTGGTTTAGCCTCTTTTTGCTCTTTTCTTTGAGTCCTAAGTAACCCTGTCAAATACTAAACTGAGGGATGGAGTGGAAAGACCCTTTTGCCCTGTGACTATAGTGGGATGGTCCATGAGGACTCTGCTCAGAGGTAGAGGACAGTGAACTGTCACTGGACATGCCCAGTCAGGCCTATAAACCAGCAAACCCACAGGAGCCAAAGATAGAGAAGACGCTGGGCAGTGTAAAATGTGCTCCCAGGACTGTACAAGCCATGGATGTTGGACACCATCACCCCAGCTCTTTACAAGATGTGATAAGTAAGCAGAGGGGCATAAACAAGGTTGGCATATTTGGGGGCATAGATTCTGCACAAGGTTAGACATTGCATGCCCGAGGGATCCCTCAGTTCTGAAACCCCAGCTTTGTAAACATGAGAGAAACTACCTGATCTTCCTGAGTCTCCCTTTCCTTTATCTATGAGAAAAGAGATTCCTTCATGGAACATATACTTATTGGGCAACTACCACGCGCTGAGGAAACTTTATTGAACAAAATACATGGGATGCCTGCCCTTAGTCAATTCAGGTTCATCATTATGTGATGGCCATAATTCCTGCTCCACCATCCTCCCAGTGAGGAGATGGCAGATGGGAAAGCTTTGTAAACTGTGGGGCACCTGTGAGAGGCTGTGGTCGAGCTCTGCCTGGGCCCGTAACTCAGTTAGTCTCTAGCCATCCAGAAAACTATGTTCCTCCAGCAGTTAGATAATTGAGGATAATGTCAGGAGGGAAGAGACCTAAATTAATGAAGTTCTTCTTCATGCTTCAGTTCCCTTCTAAACTTTGAGTTGAATTAAATTGGTAAAGGCCACAAGTTTGGAGCAAGAATTAGCTGTAGGTCTGCTGATCACAATCTCCTGCTGTCACTCATTCAATATTCTGCACATATTTGATGAACACCTACTGGGGATACAAGGTGGACGTGGAGGGTACTTATAGGGCCATCACAGTCTAGTTGAGAATCAGACTACTATTTAGACAATTAGAGTATCCCATGATAAAGGGCAGGAAAGGGTGGGGAAGGTCAGGTACTGTCGGAACCTTAACCTGGACTTGGGAAGGGGTGGTCGGGGAAGGTTCCCTGTAGGAAGTAAACTCTGAGCTGAACCCTAAACTTTGAATAGGTGAGGGTGGAGGGTGCAGAGGAGAGACCACCATGAGCCATGCCTCAAAGAGGAGCTGGAAGTGCTGAACTGAGAAAGGAAGAGCAGGTATTGCTGCCCAAAAGAATTATTGTGCAAAGACAAAAACATGTATATGTATTAGACAATACAATCTCTAATGTAAATTGTAGAATTTTAATATTTATTTATTTTTGAGGGAAAGAGAGAGAGACAGACAGATGGACAGAGCATGAGTGGGGGGAAAGGCAGAGAGAGAGGCCGACACAGAACCCGAAGCAGGTTCTAGGCTCTGAGCTGTCAACACAGAGCCCAACTCGGGGCTTGGACTCATGAACTGTGAGATCATGACCTGAGCTGAAGTGGGATGCTTAACTGACTGAGTCACCTAGGCAGCCCTACCAATCTCCAATTTAATAAGCAGAGAAGCCGAAGCCCAGAGAGGTCTTAAGCTTTCTCAATGGTAAAATTCAGGTTACGTGACCTAAATGTTAACCAAGACCCTTTGAACTCTAATAATCACAAATATTTTGGTCCCGAGAGGTTGTTCATATTCCCATTTACTCTGAGGGAATTGAAAGAACAAGTGACTGGACCAAACCCCTATAGCTAGTTAGCGGTGGAGGCAGGATTAGAATTCATTCCCCATATACTGAAATGCCATGTGAGTTCTACTATGTATGTTGTCTTCGACACACATCCTAAAGACCTCTGAAGCTCTCTCCACCAGTAGCCCTCAGACTTTGCAACCAATTAGAACCACCTGGGTAGGTTTCAAATATCCAATGCCCATACAGAACCCAGGGGAATTATGTCCAAGTCTCTGGTAGCAGGACCCAGCAATCAGCATTTAAAACAAAACAAAATAAAACAAAACAAAACCAAGTAGGTCCAGTGTTCCTGTGCTGTATCATTTGGGGATCTTGTTAACATGATGGATTTAAAGAGACTTCCTTTCAAGCTGCTGATCCTGCACTTGCGTGAACCTGAGAGGAAGTGTCTTCTTAAGTTTTGCTCCCTAGTCTCCTTGCCTTGCTCCAGTCTGAACCTGCCCAGGACCCTTTCCTCCTTCCCTAATCCCATACTGCCCTCCCCTGAGATTTGCCCATCGTAGAACCTTCAAATTGTTTAGATTCTGTTCTGTTTCCTTCCAGAAGGCAGTTGCTCTCTGCCTCCTCAGCACCATATTCTTAGGCTCCACTTCCCATTCCTACACACAAGGCTATTTCCTAAAACAATGGTTTTCAACGTGTGGTCCCTAACCAGCAGCATTAGCAGGGCTAGGAACTGGTTCAAATGCAAATGCTCAGGCCTTAGTCTAGACTGGTGAGTGGGGTCTGTTAATTGCTGATTCAACAAGCCCTTCAGGGGACTGTAATGCCCCCTCAAGTGTGAGACCCACAGTATGTGTGTGTTGGGGGTGTGTGTCAACAGATTCTGGGACTGGCTGGGCCCCATGACAGGGGCCTCTGCGCCAGTGTCCCCTTCTCCATACAAGGAGGTGGCTGTGGGAGACATTTGCAAAGCCTTCTCCAGTCCTGACTCAGGACTTGGGATGTGCTTGCCAACCTTGCTCCACTCCACTGTACAGTGCCCCTGGCAAACTGTTCTCCCCGGAATGACTCCTGGGGCAAGGCTGTGCATTGCAGCCTCCACCATCTCCATGGACATAATTAGCTGAAGAGTGTCCTGGGTGAGAAGGTCTGACTTAGGAAACAGAGTCTTAACAAAGAGAGGGATTTCTATGGCTGGCAGCAAGATAGTCGCTGGGAGCTGGGGAGGAACAGCTCCACAGAGGCCTGCAGCTTACCCTGCCAGGGCCAGGGCAACCAGAAAGGGGTTTGGGAAATGCATGTTCATGTGGCCACAGGCAGGGGTAGCTCCAGAATGCCTCACCTAGACCAGCCAGACTCACTTCTTCTCAAGTCTTGCATCCATAGAAGGTAAAACTTCCAGTGGCCTACATTGGTGAATGAATGAGTGAATGCATTCATACATTCAGTCACTCAGCAAACAGTCCCTGGGCACCTTGCATCGTGGACCAGCTGTGTGCTTGAGGGGCAGGAAGGGGAAAAGGGGAAGTAGAGAGAGGAGCTGGACACAGGGACACAGGCCCTGCCCCCTAGACTAAGAAGGAGACCTCATGATAGCCAATGTTTATGGAACATATGTTAGCAGGTGTTCTGTTTTACCTGTGTTTACCCGTGTACCTTTAATTCTCACAGTGCCTTATAGTAATAATGCTTCATTATTTACAATTTAAGACCTCTCAGAATACTCACAGATGAAGAAACCAAGGCACAAAGGGGTTAGATGACTTGCCTAATATTAGGTACAGAGTCAGGATGGGAACCCAGGCAGTCTGGCTCCTGAACCCAGGCTTTTAGCCATCAGGCCTCACCCCCCTCCACACGTGAGAGTTGGCCATGAATTACTGTGTTCAACAGCTGGACAAGCACATATAGAGTCCCCACCTGGGGATGTGATAGATAGATCCCCCGCTTTCAGCCTCAATTTCCACCTCTGTAAAGGTTAGTAATTCCTGAGTGACCTCCCTCCTCCCAAAGCCAAAGTGAGGATTATAGATGATGACTGAATTCAAGGAGCAAATTCAAGGGTGAGGGTGTGGCCCTAGGTGACAGGCGGGGCTTCTTTTCACCTGGGCTCCCCTACCCTGAATAGCTTGCCTGAGGCTCTTTGCAGATAAGAAACTTAAAACACAGAGGTAAGTATCTCATCCAGGGCACAAAGCTCAGGTTGTCTGGAAGAGAAAGAGCTCAGCAGAGACTCCTCTCTCTCTTTTACAATATGCTTGAAATTTCTCAATAATAGAATAATTATAGAGGCAGTAAGAAATGCCAAGAGGACAGAGCCAGGACTGGAGTCTGAGTGTTCGTGTTTGATGTCTGCATTCTAAACCCCTGTGTGATAATATGCTCAGGTGAAGGCTGACCCTCATCAAGCTGGAGAGCCCTGGTGATCTCTTGGTGACCCCTCACAGTCATCATGGGGAGATTGGGGTGTAAAGCCTGGATGGGCCAGGGGGTTGGCTCTGGTCCTGCAACCTTGGACCAGGCTCCAGGCCATTCAGTTTTCTACCCCTGCCCTAGCCAAGCTGAATGGGTCTGAGAAGAATGCAGTCTGGTGGCCATGGGTGGTCAGCTCTGCTGGTGGAACATTTGGGTTCATTCAGTGCCTAGAATCAGCTTAGAGGCCAATGTTAGTGCTTGATTTTGATCCTATCAGTTAGCATGAGGAGCCTAGAGGTTCCTGGAAGAGTGATAGGGATATTTATAAGGAAGCACGAGCTCCTGGAACAAAAGGGATAGAGACTAGCCCTTCCCCTTGAGCGTTACAATCACTGAAGCATACTTGGAGGGTCTAGACCAAGGCCACATGGTAAGGATGAATGGGAAGGAGGTCTCCTAAGAGAAAATTCACCATGAAGGGAGGGTGATGACATCAGCAGGCTGACATCTGCACTGGGACAAAGGATGGGAAGAGACACAGGCCTGATCATGGTAAGGTCTGGGAGTGAGCAGTGCTGGGTTTTTCTTATAAATCTGAACATTAACCTACCCTGTAAACTAGCAAGTCCAGTCTTAGGTATTTACCCAGGATAAATGAAAATATGACCTCAAAAAGACTTGTTTAAAAAAATTCATAGCAGCTTTATTCACAAATGGACAAAAACTAGAAATATCCCAAATGTCCATCAACAGTAGAATAGACAAGCAAATGGTGGAATATCCATATCATAAGTAGAATGCTACTCAGCAGGAAGAAGAAACAAACCACAATGTATAATATGGTGGGTCTTGAAAACATTGGACTGAAAGACACCTGCACAGCAGGACTCAATTTATATAAAGTTCTAGAACAGACAAACTATGTTCTACTGGAAAAAATTCAGAACACTGTTTGCCAGGGGGAAGTGGAGGCAGTGTAGACTAACTGGAAAAGGTCACAAAGGAAGTTTGTGCCACAAAGGTTATCTGTTATGTTAATGTTCTATATCTTAATGGTGGTTTGGATTAGACAGGTGGACGAATTTTGCAAAACCTGTTGAACGGCAGACTTAAGATTTGTGTATTTGATTACATGAAAATTTACCTTAAAAAAAGCCTGTAAACAAATATGGAGCTTTAGTTAATGATATACACGTTGAAGCATGTCTGGGTGAAGCATATTGCTGTCTGCACCTTATTTTGAAATACATCAAAAAATAAGGTAGATAGACAGATGGATAGAGGGATAGATGCATGAGAAAACAAAGAAGGCCAAATGTTCACTTTAGTGGGTTTATGGGTATTTGCCTTACTTTGTTTTTTTCCAGTTTTCCTGTATGTTTTAAAATGTTCACAGGAGAATGTTGGGCGGGGGGAATAATTGGTGCAAATTCTCCTTTTTTACTGTACCCTGACAGGCACAGTCTACGCGTGTACTATGATTTATTCAAGGATGCTTCTGTTGATTGACATTGAGACGGACATTGTTCACTGTTGCTAACAAGGTTGCCATTATTTGGGTCTCTTTGTGCACATGTGAGAGTATTTTCTCAAACACCAAAAAGTGGCTTTGCTGGGTAAAAGGCTCTCCTACACTTTAGGCGGCGGGGGGGGGAGGTGAAACTGTCCAGAGACAGAGATGGTTTATTCAGACTCACACATGAAGCGCATGGTGGAACTGGATCTTGCTCTCATGTTTTTGCTACAAAAGGTAGAGTCCTCTCCTTTCGTCTTTGGCTTCCAGTTGATGCCTATCTCTAACTTAAGGGAGATAGGAATAGGGGTCTGCCTTCCAAGAGTTTGGGTTTAGGTCAGATGACAGGGTTCTTAGAGGAAAATGATTAGTAGGGGGAAAGCTTGCAGAGAAAGTGGCGGCTGTCACCCTCAACCTAAGCCTTTAAGTTTAATTTCAAATTTTACTATCCTTGTTGTAAGTCCAAATTCCCTTAGTCTCATTTATAATTTATTTTATTTGATTCTTTTAAGCTTTTTGAAGTGTGTTTATAAATTTGATGCATCCTGTTTTCGTTCAGAGCACTTCGTGTGCTTGATCTAACAAGCAAAACCTTTCCAAGCACCTAAATTACTCTTGTGAATTTAATAAATCAAAATCATAAATATGGCAAATCCCAACTTCTCATAAACATTCCAGTACTATTTACAAACCTAATCAAATTCTCTTACAACTTTTAATTTAAAATCACAAGTCTAAAATCAATTACTCAGGGCGCCTGGGTGGCTCAGTCGGCTGAGCATCCGATTTCGGCTCAGGTCATGATCTCACGGTTCGTGGGTTTGAGTCCCATGTCCGGCTCTGTGCTTAGAGCTAGCTCAGTGCCTGGAGCCTGCTTTAGATTCTGTATTTCCTTCTCTCTCTCTGACCCTCCTCTGCTTACGTTGTCTCTCTCAGAAATAAACAAAAAACATTTTAGGCAAACCATCAAAGACTCTTGAATACTGAGAAAAAACTGAGGACTGATGGGTGTGGGGGAGAAGGGGGAGATGGGCATGGAGGAGGGCACTTGTGGGGATGAGCACTGGGTATTATATGGAAACCAACTTGACAATAAACTATTTGAAAATAAATAAATAAATAAAAAACATTTTAAAAAAATAAAATCAATTACTCAATTACATATTTACAGTGTAACCTCAGATATGCCAAATTCTCTTAAGAAATCACAAACACTGCAAACACCAAATATGTGCAGATCATTCCTAAATTTAAATACAGAAGTATTCATATTATGTGTTTAATGGACTTCATTATTTCTGTATTTAATTTATACCTCCCAGAGGTTAAAAAGACTCCTTTTCACAAAGGGGACTGCTTTCTCATCTGAAGAGAATTTGAGATCTCCTCTCCAGGAGCACTTATTTCACTTGAGGTTAATTCTCAGGCCACTCATTCATGGTCATTCTTTGGTTACTATCCAACAGGGAAGCCATTGCTTATTGTCCAGAGGTTGTGGCTGGCCCTGGAGACTTAGAACCATAATTATCCTGGGGGATACCTCTCATGTACTTTTCAGTGTGATACCAGAGGATTCCAAGTCCATATGTTCAAACTGAGTTATAATTATAACCCAGATCCCCTAGGTGCAAGTTATACCATTACCTAAATTATTTATCTGATTTGAGTCTGCAACACATAGAGCCCACCCCACCCCAACCCTATTACATCTACTTTCATCCAGTGAATGACTTTGTTCAGTACCTAATTGAATTCTCTGTTTTTCCCCTATTTTTCCTTTCCATCAGGGGTACCATTTGTATTAAAATTTAAAATAATGGGGACGCCTGGGTGGCTTAGTCGGTTAAGCGTCCGACTTTTGCTTAGTCATGATCTTGCGGTTCGTGGGTTCGAGCCCCGCATCGGGCTCTGTGCTGACTGCCAGCTCAGAGCCTGGAAACTGTTTCAGAGTCTGTGGCTCCCTCTCTCTCTGACCCTCCCCTGTTCACGCTGTCTCTCTCTCTCTCTCCTAGAAATAAATAAAACATTAAAAAAAATTAAAAATAATGCCCAACTGGATTCTGTTTGACTCCATGCCTTTACCTGGCTCTATGGTTGGTAAACTATATTAATTTTTGCTGCAATACATTGAAGGTGGGACAAACCAATGGAGATATAGTGGTGGCCATGGAGATTCCTTTAAGGGAAATTTTCAGGAGGGCACAGTTGGCTGACAGTTTCCATTGCCCATCTTTGAATCCATCATGGCAATGATGCTGAGGCCACATTGCCCCAGGGCTGCTTCTAGCCACAATTGAACACAGCTGAAATATTGGTATTGGTCCCCTTTCCCTCCCCCACCATGCGATACCTCAAATCTTTGCTTGGTAACTCCCCATGGTGCTGGCCAAGACCATTTTAGAACTGCATTGGAAGCTGACATTTTTCTTCCTGACAATCCTCCCCTCTCTCCTTCCATAGGCAGCAGACCTGCATCATTGCCTACTCTCTACTCCATCTCCTTTTGTCCTTCTCAGGCGTTTCTCCTAATAATTCCTTTGCACATTGAACTCTTTGTTGGTGTCTATTTCTCAGAGGACTCAAACTAACAGAGGTGGGATATGAGAAAACAGGCAGTATGATGGTGGGATTTGGGGACCTGGCTCACCCAATGTCTGGCTGTGTCAAGAAGGACCCATCCCAAATGGCATGTGAGGCACTGATAGTCCTTGGTGCAAGGTGGTAACCTAACCGCTAAAGATTTCACAAGAGGTGACTTGGGGGCCTGCATAGAGATAATGAGAAACTGAGGGCAGTTATCAAACAGTTAAAGGTTAAGTGTGAGATTGGGGCACCTGGGTGGCTCAGTCAGTTAGGTGTCCGACTTCGGCTCAAGTCATAATCTCGCAGTCTGTAGGTTTGAGTCCTGCATCCGGCTCTGTGATGACACCTTGGAGCCTGGAGCCTGCTTCCAATTCTGTCTCCCTCTCTGTCTGCCCTTCCCTGCTCATGTGCACTCTGTCTCTCTCAAAAATAAATAAACATTAAAAAAGAAAAAGGTTAAGTGTGAGAGCCAGAGTTCTCCTTGGTAAAGTACAAAGAAATTGGTATCTTTGCAATGAAAGCAGAGTCAGGACTTGATAGAATTGTGGAGGGTCATATATGTTTACATGCTTAGCTAAGCTTGGTCTGTTGTGCTAAAGGTCTGGCTAAGAAAACCTCAGATTTTGAAACCTGGATGGATACTTCTGGGTGCTGTCCCTAAGAATTTGGACTGTTGACATACCTGAACTGCCAGAGCTCACAGAGGTGGCCAACTCCTCTGTAATAGAAGCTAGCACTTCTTCCTTCTGGAAATCTTTCATTCTTTATCCCCTGATCCCCAAGGAAACAGGAGCCCTGTCCTCAGGAGCTGCCCCTCTTCCTCAGCTGGATGCCAGGTTGATAACTGGAGTTAAATCCCATCATAACCATGGTGAGTTTCAAGGATGAAGTGGAAAAATTAGCTGGCACATTCCAGGGGAAGCCATGGGAGTAGCCCTGGGATTGGATTTTGAGCATGCTTGACAAGGAACAGGAGACTGAATAAGAGGGAATTTATTGGCTTGGGGGCACTTTTTCAGGACACTAACATTTCACACTCTGGCAAGGACTCCAGAGTTTAAGCCAGACTCAATGCTAGGACAGCTCTTAAAAGCCTGGCAATAATGATGACCACTCTGAGCAGGGTGGAAATGCCTATGCCACCCTGGGGGATAGTAGAGGAAGGATAGGAGGGTTCAGGGAGGTGGGGATACTGGAATGGATATCTCATGTGAGGCCGAAAGACCCACCAGAGGATTGTGTTCCATGGGAGGTCCTGAGGACTTGCCATTCACCAAACCAAGAGGTTTGTGCTGGTAAGCAGGGCCCCCACATCCCTAGGTGGTGGCTCTCCTCTGCCAGCCAGAGATGGCAGTATGAAAGGTGGTCACTGGGCTGGGTTTGTAAACAGCCATGGGGAGCATAGGCCCTGAAGTAATAGAGGCCAGGTGGCAGCACTGTCCCCCTGGCAGGAGGAGGGGACCCAATATGGTAACAATCCGTCAAGATGAAGCAGCAGCTAAGTGGGATTGACCCTCTGGGGGTTGTGGAGATGTAAATAGAGCAATGCATCTCTTATGGGCTGAATGTTTGCTCCCCGAATTCAAATGTTGAAACCTGAACTCTTAATATGATGGTTTTAGGAGGTGGGGCCTTTGGGAGGTAATGAGGTTTAAATAAAGTCAAGAGGGTGAAACCCCCATGACAGATCTATATCCTCATAAGAAGAGGAAGAGAGTAGAATGGCCTTCCTCCCCAACCCCTGGCCCCCAAGCATGTGACAATATAACAAGAAGACAGCTATCTGTGAGACAGGAAGGGGGCTCTCATCAGGAACCAAGCAGCTGGCACCTTGATTTTGGACTTTACACCCCAGAACTATGAGAAATAAATGTCTATTGTTTAAGCCACCCAGTCTACAGCATCATGTTAGCAGCCTGAGCTAAGTTGGCATTCCTAGGGGCAAAATAGATAATCAGTCAACCAGGGCGCTCTTGACATCTACAATCAGAAGACAAGCATAAAGGAGGAGGAGGCTGAGGGTGGATGGCTGCCCCAATAAAAAGACATTCGTATTTCTCAGTTCACAGACCTGAGCCATTTCTCATATCTTGAACTCGTTGGCTAATCCTTAGGAGGGATGATCCCAAACCACCACAGCAAGTGTATATAGAGTGACAAGTCCCCATTCCTCTTCCAAGGGCTCTAAGCACATTTACTGAGGTGACTCTACACAGGGGGAGTACTGCACAGTCTCTGCTGATGTTACTCAAGTCTGTGACTGTAGTGCAAAATCAGCTGTAAGCAATATGTGAACAAATAAGTATGGCTGGGTTCCAAGAAGACTTTATGGGCACTGAAAATCAAATTTTATATCATTTTCACATGTCACGAAATGTTATTCTGATTTTTTCCCAAGCACTTAAAAACCATTTTTACCTTTCAAGCAGTACAAAAATGAGCAGTAACACATAGCTCATAATGTAATGACTCCTGATCTAGCTTGCTAACATTTGTCAACTTAATATTTTTGAGAGTCACCGACTGACTATATCTCCCTTGGTCCATGATGCTCAGGTTAGTTCTTCTTTGGAGACAAAAACCTTTTCTTATGTTTTCTCTCCCATGTCTTAAATTTGTCCCCCTCCCATCTTGTTTTTGAGCTTTCAAGAAACCTGGAAGCAGTTAACTTTATAAACTCTCTACCAAAGTATGGCCTAATTTTACTTTATTATGTGGAGCAGTTTTGTTTCCATTCATCCATCACAACCTTTACCACTGTCCTCCACTCCCTAAAACTAAGCCCTGGGCCTTGCTTTTGATAACAAAGATCCAACAGTGTGTTTCTCCAGACAAAGTAATCATCCACTAAGGTGAATTTAACTTTCATCTCTAAAATGCAATCACTCTGGCAAGCCACTTTTAGAATAATACATTTAATCCCTACCACACGTGGCCAACTTGAGCCTCATCACAATTCTATGTGGACGGAGAATAAGGAACTTGAGACTGTGTAAAATCACTTAGGAACTCTAGCATCATGCCAAACACCTCAATGGATGGAAAAAACAGAAGCATAAAACAAGTGTGACTACTATTTTTTTTAATGTTTATTTATTTTTGAGAAAGAGAGAGAGCACCTACACATGAGAGGTGGAGGGGTAGAAAGAGAGGGAGGGAGAGAATCCCAAGCAGGCTCCACATTGTCCACACAGACCCCGAAGCAGGGCTTGATCCCACAAACTGTGAGATCATGACCTGAGCCAAAATCAAGAGTTGGATGCTTAGCTGATTGAGCCACCCAGGTGCCCCCCAAGTGTGGCTATTATTGTCTTTGCTGTTACTATCCTGTCTGTAGAAAATGAGTTGCATACTCAATTGTCTTCAGAGGCCAGACTGGTCCTAAAAGAGACTAGGTATAGGAAAATAGGGACTGATGGGGACTGGGCCAAACTAAAACATGTACCTCCGTTTTAGCACATTCGAAGTATAAATCTATCCCTATATAGTAGTATGCTTGTTAAATAAAACCCATCCATGAGACAGATCCACCTCTCAGGCCATCAGCTTGCAATCTCTGTATCTGTGTTTATCATTTATCTAGCTCATTCAGGCACAAGGCTGTGAAAAGCAACATCCTGGGAAGTGCCTCCTGACACTTCCTGAATCCAATCCCTTCACTGTAAAGAGCAGCAAACTGAAGCTCGTGTCAGGGAAGGGACTTATCCAGAGCAATATACCCAAGCTGTCGTCGCAGGACTGGGATTCAAATTCAGTTCTTCCTAAGTCCCAACCCAGTGCTCCCCCATTCCCTACATCCATCTAAAGGAGTTTGAAACAGGAGGATGCTACGGGTGGCAGAGTGAAGCCTATAGCTGTTCATTCTGGCTGCATCACTTAATTAATTCACCCACCAATTGGCTGAGCAAATGAAAAAAGTGAGTCAGCTGGCATTATGAGTAAGCGGCTCCAGCTGCCTCCCGCCGGCCAGAACTGCCCTATATTTGAAGGTCAGACATCAGAGGCCCAGCTCTCCATGTGGAGTTTAACCACTGGAGCCCACATGAATAATGAAGGGAAAGGATACTCACAGATTCTGGTTCCCAGGCGATCAGAGCCACGTAGCCACCTCCCTACCCTCCCACATAGGGCTCTGATGATTTAAATATCACAGCCACAGGAGCCAGACACACTTTTCAATGTCACCCCAATTAGGGGACTTGCAAGGTTGGATGGGCCCTTGAGGGAAGCACTAGGGACACCTGCTAGATGAGAGAATGAGAGCCCCACAGTCACAGAAACCCAGCACCCAAGTGTTATGAGGAAAATGGGAAACATTGGAGTCCAGCTGTGCTATGGAATGTCGAGCAAATCCTGGTCCTCGTGTTGGCTGCTGCTGTTCAATGGACTGATAGGCTTCTTACTATGCATACTGGGCTGTATTCTCATGAGAAACAAGAGCCATAATGAAGGTGAAAATATCATGTGAATAGGAACGCAGTGAAGAATTTTGGCTCTTTCTATGAAGGGCCCATAAGGTGGCAGTTGAGCGGGGAGGGCTAGTAGAAATCTTTCCCGAGGAGTAAGGTCGTGGTTGCTATTGCCATTTAAAGGGCTCTTTCCAGGATAGAGGAACAGTTGTGCCTCGTGGGGGCCCAGAGGCAGACTGAGGAAGTTGGGTGGTAAGTAGTTTGGAGAACAACAGGAGGAAGACTTTGGTAACAGAGCTATGCAAAGACAGGAGGGACCAGCACAAGAGGCAATGACCTCTCTGTGTCTGGGAGGGTCCAACTAAGGTTGGCTGAGCATTTGCTGTAAGAGCACTGAGGCATCTGATGGCAGGAGAAGGTATGTAGTGACTCACCTATGAGATCTCTTCCAAAGCCTCATGCTCTGAATTTCAGATTTGGTCAGAGGTAGTTGGGGGTGGGGAAAGTGGGGACAGTGAAGGAGAGGAAGTTAAACCAGGAACCAGGAGCTCTGGGTCCAGGCCAGGCTCTTCCCCAGCTTGCTGGACTCTCCCCTGCCCTCTGTCCCCCTTGCCCACTGGGTTCTGCACCCTAAGAAGAATGGCTTCACTGGGTCAGTGCATCTGGGACTCTCCTCCAGTTGCAAATATCTTTGTAGGTAGCCTGTAATGTGGAGGGCCATACTCACAACCAGGGCAGAGTTGCTTGCCCTTTCCGTCCTGGGGACCTTGGTGGTCTCTTCTTGCAATGTTGGGTTGGTGGAGCACTATTTGAAGGCCATGGCTTAGAGACCAAAGGCCCTTCAGCTCTGGCAGTCTATGAGTTTTTAATATGATTAGCATTAGGTTCAAGAATCAAGTGAGAAGACAGAGGCCCCTCTTCACAGATCCTCAGTTTTGTTACCTAGAGGCAGCCCTCTCACCTTCCTAGCCCCCATTCCTCCCCTTTCCCCACCTCCACTGCCCTGAAAACCAAATGTGGGAGTGTGGATTTGCACAGGAAATGACTTGATTAACATCCTGGCTCTGTAGGAGATGTAGAATGAAAGGAGGATGTTAGAATTATGAAAACATGTCCGTGTCCATGGGGAAATCAGTCCATTTTGATATCCTGGGCTTGCAATTAGTCTGTGGGGAGCCAGAGCCCTGTGATTCCTGCCTTGTCTTAATCATCCTGGGGCAAGAGCACAGGCAGCAGCCCCAACTCCAGGGTGGAGAGTGAGAGATGCAAATCAGGCTCGATAAGGCAAGCTCACTCCCTCCCAGTGCAAAGCACACTTCAGTTCCTAGCTTATAACTCCCCACTTTGCAGGTGATCTTTGGAAAAGTGGAGACAATTAATCACCCCAGATCACCTATGAATTTGACGCCACCTGTTGCATTTGCATTTTTCCCTCTGTGAGCTCCTTGAACGCAGGGATGGTGTAGTCTCTGGGGCGGAGGCTAGAGGGGCTCCACCCAGTGCCCATCAGAGAGACCCTTTGCCAGGCTGTGCACTGCTCTCCTCCCCTGCCCCATCATGTGCTTTTGCTTCCAGTGTCTACACCTGTCACTCCCCTTTGGTGGCCTGCTCCAGGCTACAGGAAACTCTTCCAAAAAGTGCAGACTGACTGAAGGGTCTGGGAATTTGGCTTTCCCTTAGCTAATGACTGGCAGGTAGCCAGCCCCTTGGTCCTGGGACAGGACAAGCCAGTGGTGAGACTTACATTCCATAGCACCTGGTAGGATCAGGTCAAAGCTCCTTTCTGTGGCACAGAAATCAGCCCCCATGCCTGAATACAGTGCTACCATTAACCTCTCCTATAGAAATTCTGGAATTGCCACTATTGAGGTGCAATACCACAGATGGCTTCAGGGAAGAGGTGGCATAAAGGAGAGGCCTTGTAAGATGAGGCATGTGCAAAAGGAGTGGCACGTGCAAAGGCATGGAGGCCTCAGTGGGTGGGGCACACCTTGTGTCAGTGAGAATACATAGGAAGGCAAGTGTAGAGGGGTGGAAAAGGTTGGAGACTTCAAATGCCAGGATGAATTATTTTAGATTTATGTTCCAAGTCAGTTTTTTGCCCTATATTCCTTAGCAGCCAAATCCTTTAGAAAACAGAACATCTTATTTCAATCCCTTATTATAAAACAGATAATGAGGGCACCTGTGTGGCTCAGTCAGTTAAATGTCTGACTCTTGATTTTGGCTCAGGTCATGATCTCATGTTCATGAGATGGAGCCCTGAGTCCTGAACTTGGGATTTTTCTCTCTCTTCCCCTCTCTCTGCTCCCCTCCTGCTCATTCTCTCTCTCAAAATAAATAAGCACTTAAAAATTATAATATAACTAAGAGTTATCAACTAGTTTCTATGTGATTTACATGGATTGATTCCCTAAGTTCCCATAACATCCCTACTTGGCAGGCAGTATTTACCATACTCTTTACTTTGGTAAAAGGGGCAGGTGGACTTTGAACCAGGCATGCCTGGGGCTCAGAGCCCTCTGTGCTCAAGCGCTGTGCTATGTTCCACTCACCATCTTTGTTTGGAGTGGGGCTGGAGGCTGGCGCTTTGCTTGCTCAGTCTCCCCTTTCTCGGACAGTGGGCTGCCAGGGTTCCCCACATGATGTGATGGCTCCAGGGAGAAGGGTTTGAAACTGCTGTTCTAATCCACCCCAGGGTTTGAAGGAAGGAGCTTAGTCACACCTTAGCATTGTGTGGAAAGGGATGCATGGGAGAGGAAGGGATAAGGTCCTACTGAGAGCGGAGAAGGTAGAGGCAGGAGGCAGAGCTGGGTCTCTTTATAGCTGGAAGTCAGGGGATACCCCCCTCCAAGCCCAGCTGTGCTGCTTACTCTGTGGTCCTGAGAGAACAAGTTTCTGCCTCTCTCTGGGGTCTGTTTCTTGATTGTACCACCATGGGGTTGGACTAGGTCAACGGTTTCCAACCATTTCAGCAGTAATAGTCAAACACATTTGTCAGTTACATAAAACTGACAAGACTGACATTATTATAAATTTATGTTTCATTTCAAATGTGTAAGCACTGCTTATTATAAAGTCAACCAATGAGAATAATGAGGCTATTTCAATAATAACCCAAATAATTTGAAATCGGGCATTATAAATAATAGTTGCAGTCCAGTATCTGTATCGATATCCAATTTATTTCAGTATTTAGATTTGGTTTCATTGTATTATTAAAATCCTGTTCCACCCAGAAAAGTAGTTGCAAATGGTAACAGATTTTCAAAACACTTTACCTTCCAATCCCAGAATATTCTCCAATTAAATTGATCCAGGAACTTCAAGAGGAATAATAGGCAATTATTTTGTTTCAGGGTTGAATTATTAATAATACCTAAGCCCCGCTCTCATTCCTTAAACAGTAAGTATTAAATTTGGAAAGAGATGATGAATAGGTTTCCTAGTTTAAATATTCATTGTTTGCTAGAAAAATACTTTTTGAATGCAGTTTGAAGGATGTTCAGGGTTGTCATTTAAGAAAATCTCATGCCTCAGTGCCCATCTCTGACAGCTCTTCACTCAAACTTTCCAAACAGTCAAATTGATTTTGTTTTGCATGTTAAATCCAAGCTTTAGGATTCAGTTTTATCTAAAACACATTATCTAGAATAGTAAGCAGAGGAACCATGGGACCGTACTGAGCTCATTGGAGTTAACAGGTTAAACAAGAAGTGCCCAAATTTACACCAAGCAATAGTCCAGTATGAGAGTATCAAGACTTCTGGCACTTTTACCCAATCCCTTGTGACTCCTCAGCCCATCTGTGGTGCCCAGAGCAGCCCCCTAACTGTGCTGGACATGAATCACCTAGGAGTGGGCTCACATGACACTTAGGTCTAGGTCTGAATTGCCCAAAGGTGCAGTACAGTGAGGCAGGTGAGCAACCTTCTCAGGCCATGGTGCCATCTGCTTAGAATCCACCGGAAGCCCAGGCTCACCCCAGAAGCTTTATCCTGAGGGTAACAGAGACTCTCACTGTGCATATTGGCTAGCCCCCATGAACTAAAACTTGAAAGCATGCACGACATTTTTGTTTCAAGGTTTAAAATAATTTACGATATATATTTAGACAGTGCTTGGTGAAGTTAGTAAAGGTCTTCTTTGGATCCTTGCAGGCATTAAAAATCCCAGTTTGGAAACCATAAGCCTTGGCATTCTCTCAAAGGCCCTTCCTGGGCCAGCATCTGAGAGCCATCCAGCCCTCACTGAGTACTATTTTATCCTCCGATTTCCCAACCTCCGATGTTTCCAGGAGTAGAAAACCAAGCCCTCCTGGTCCTCCCCACCCCCAGCCTGTGGGATTCCCTTCTAGGAAAGTCATTACTGCCTCTCTTGGTCGTCTGCCAGCTCTAAAGTGTCTTTTTAATTGCATCTAATTTGGCCTCATCTCATTAAATCCTTAATTTAAATCGGAGCGATCCCTCCAGCTCTGGCTGCCTAATGACAAAGGGGCCCTCACGCTCTTCCCCCCTCAGCTCGGCTCCCCGGTCAGGGCTGCTCTCATTTCCAGGTGGTCTCTCTGGGAGGCTTCTGACAAGTGGCTGTCGTCCTCGCCATGCTGAGTGTGGAGCTGAGCCAAGAGGGCTTCCCAGGAGCAGTAATTACTGGTAAAGGCTCAACCCTCCACCCCACCGGTGCCCCAGCTCACAGGCCCAAAGTCACTGCAGTGACAGCATCCAATTCTAGTGGTGCAAGAATAGGAGCTCAGTGAGAAGACTGAAATTAAACAATAACAAATCCATGATAATTACAGTAGCTAGAACATCATGCTTTAGATACATTATCTCATCAGGGAAGATGTCACTGGCTTCATGTAGCAGTTTAGGAAATTCAAGTTCAAAAATGGAAAACGAAAGTCTTCAGGATATAAACACCACTCTGGCTGGCCTCAGTGGGTGGCCATCCTCATTTCCCCAGGGCCAAGCTCATCTCCTACTGGACTCACCTTTGGTAACGTCTTTTCAACCACCTAGCCAGCTCACTGCCCCAGGACCTTTGCACTTGCTGTCCCCACTGTCTGAAGTGCTCTTCCCCTATGTATTTATCTGGCTCACTTCCTCTTTCCATCAGATGTCAGTTCAAACTTCCTCTTGTCAGAGAAACTTTTCTTGACCTTTTCTGTCACACCTTCTTCAGTCTCTGTGCCGACACCCTGTTTTGGTTTTGTTGTTATTTTTGTTTTGTTTGTTACTGCTGGTAACACTTTTGTGACTACCCCCTACTAAATCATATATTTATCTTTTAAAAATGAAATGCAGTGAAAGCAGAGAAGTATTCTGTCCTCTTTACTGCTCTATGCCTACTACCTAGAACAATGTCTGGCACATACTAGGTCTTCAATTTGTGTTTATTGCTTAGTTCCATCATGGCAATGCCTAGCCATTTCAGGAG
Source organism: Proteles cristata cristata (assembly GCA_017311185.1). Lineage (NCBI taxonomy): Eukaryota > Metazoa > Chordata > Mammalia > Carnivora > Hyaenidae > Proteles > Proteles cristata. The sequence goes on along the minus strand of JAESUZ010003286.1, from coordinate 57,535 downwards.
GCTCAACTACCACATTCCAGCGCTTCTCAACTCCAGTGGTTACCAGGGTTGAGGTCTCCCCTTTCTCTGAATCGATTCTACCAAGGAGAGGCCAAAAGAATATTTCCCTGGGAATAACCCCCAAGAATGCAGCCTAGGGACCTCAGGGCCAGGTTCAAGGTTGAGGTTTGTTGCATTGATGTAGACCTTGGGAAGCGGGTTGCTATAGAAACACCTATTGTTTCCTAGATTCTTGCCATAGAGTGGGCTTCAAGGCTGCTCTGAGCTCTCTGCACTGCTGGGATCTAAGATAGATGCACCAGGACTGAGTAAGAATAGATTGGTCCTGGAGTGCCCGGGTGGCTCAGTCAGTTAAGCTCCCAACTTCAGCTCGGGTCATGGTCTCTCAGTCTGGGAGTTCGAGCCCCGCATCAGGCTCTGTGCTGACAGTCAGAGCCTGGAGCCTGCCTCAGATTCTGTGTCTCCCTCTCTCTCTGTCCCTCCCCTGCTCTCTCTCTCTCTCAAAATAATAAATAAACATTAATTTTTTTTAAAAAAAAAGAATAGATTTGTCCTCTAATTCAGCCCATCGTAAATGAGTCCCCTCACCTGCCTGAGCCTCAGTTTCCTCATCTGTAAGATGGGATTTATCATACACACTTCACAGGGCTGCGGAGAGGATTCAGTGAGATGATGTATATAAAGGACTACCACCCAGTTCGACAGATTCCAAGCCCACTCCTGGTTTTATAAAACTACAAGAAAATTGGAAACTGATTTTATAAAATTCAGTATTTCCTTCGAATGTAGACCGCTCAAGGACTGTGAAGGTCTGAGATTTTCTCCTTGAAAGCTAGCAAACTAGCCTGCCACAGTTACATGGAAGGTGGCAGAAGACATGAATCTCCTGGGTCAGAGACAAACGACTTTATTACCCTTCGGATAGCAAGCAGCATGTACTTCTTGCTCACACCAGTTTCCTTCCTCCCCAAGTCCCACAGTGGTGTCAGAGCAGCCTCAGTAGTTACTACATGCATAATAGGTATGTGCCAAATCCAAAGAACCCCAAGTGTAGATAGCCCAAATATTTTACAATAGCGCATAAACAAATCTATCTTCACCCCAGAGAGAGACATTACCTTTATTTCATCGGACAACAAATAAGCCTGTCCTCTGCCCTAGAGGGAGAAATGATCTCTGTCTTTCAAGGCTGTTCCCTATACCAATATCCATGAAAAGAGAGTCTGAAGTGAAAGCTGACAGTGTTCCTGTTTTTAAGACATGATGGAACATGAGATCCATAGAGAATTGTCTCCAGTAAGGCCATGTGCAGAAGAGATCTATGGGAGTAAGCAGAAGAGATCTATGGGAGTAAGCAGTTGTGGAGAAGAGGTGTACACCGGGTAGCAGAGGCTCTTGCATATCTAGTTCTTTCCATGTTGTTTTGAGTGAGCCCATATGGCATATATTGCAGGCCTCCTCACTCCCCACTTAACCCTCCTGAGGTAAACACACCTTCTGGATTGCTAGGTGCACCTAGCAATTTGTACCCACATAGGGTTCGAATGGAAGGAAAGCTGGGATGGGAAGCAAAGTGCTTTGGAACCAAATTGCCTGTTAAGGTTGGTGCATGGCGGCAGCCATCTCTGAGGAACTTGAAGAATCTGCTTGAAGGCCATTGCAGCCTGATTCATAAAAGTCCCCACTGTAATCTGCCCATCCGCACAGGGGGCAGCAGGGATGACAATACCCCAGAGATGAGCAGGCCTGTCATGTGTCCCCACTCCAGTCTTACCATCTGCAGGCATGTGTTGGGGAGGGGCAGTGCCCACCTCATCCCCCTCAGGGAGAGAAGGAGCCCTGTGTACAAAGAAGAAATGACTCCAGTTCCCCACAGTTCATTTAGCAAGCATTTAATGAGCACCAGGTGTGTACCCAGGCTTGAGCCAGAGGCTGGGGACAGAAATTAATTAGACTTGGTCCCTGCATTGTGGCACTCTCAGGCTGGCTGGGAGAGAGACCATGGGCATGGGCACTGTGTTGCAGGATCAAGAAGGCCATAGCAGAAGTAAGTGAAAAGGAGTTGGCTCCCCCAGGGCAGGAATTCCTGAGTTGAATCTTGAAGGATGAATGGCCAGGAGGGGAGGCAGAGCACAGGAAGACACAATGGTGTAGATGGAGGGGAGATTTGGGAAGCAGGAAACCCTTGAAAACTATGCCACACAGTTTTTCACTTTCAGCTTGCAGGTAATGAGGGGCCACTAAAGGTACGGTACATCAATTCTAGTTATTTTTCTTATTACTAAAGTAAAACGTCCTACTAGAGAGCATTTATAAGAGATCTGTTACCAAAAGAACAGAATACCAATCCCTCTTAACTCTTTCACCCAGGGAAAACTGTGAACATTTAGTGAATTTCCTTCTAGTCATTTACATACAGGCACCCAATCACACAAGCTGGAGCCTAGGATGGGTTATCCTTTTGCTATGCCTCATAGCCTGTATCTTCTTTCAAACTCCTTGAATTAGTAAGACAGATCATGTTGCTTCACTTTTTCTAGCTCACACTCCCAGCCTCCACTGGGAATCTTCCCTACCCCTGCCAGGGTACTGGGATATTCCGACTCAGGCACTTAGGAAAGTGAGGGAGCATCTCACCCTCCCTGCAGGGAGAAGAGGATAATGGCTCCCTTCCTGGACTGCATGTGGTCACTGCCAGCTGCTTGGTGATTTCTGAGCCTGGGCACTGTGCAGGCAGAGCCCAGCCTCCTTGAGGGCACTCAGCCATTCCTCTGAGCACTGCTGCCTCCCATGTCACTTTGGGAAAGTGGATCTGGGCCTCAGCCCCTCATAGCCTGGCTGGAGCATCTCCCCTCTCACAGCTAGCTCCTCTCTCCCTGCCTACCTTGGTAAATCCCTCCAGCAGCTCAGGGTTTTGGAAAACAAAGGCCAAGTGGGAACAGATATCTGTAAGCAGCTCCTCCAGAGTCAATAGAGAGCAAAGGCCAGGTTCCTTCTTGGAACCAGGAGGGAAAAGAGAGGCAAATATCTAAATGCATTATCTGCCAGAAACATGCACATATAATTTTTTAAAAAACCCAAAATCCTCTGCCTCTGACAGTGTAGAGAGAGCTCTCTTCCTTCCTGCAGGTGGATTAATACTCAGAAAATCCTCATCTTTCCTTAATCCTCCTGTTCTAGGGGGAGCAGGGATGGGACTCTCCCTCCCCCACGGGCTGATGAAGAGGCAGGTAATGAGACTCTGGGCAGCAGCCTTGCCTTCACACTTATTCCTGATAATTGGTCACCCCTTTCAAGAACAGGTGGGTCCTGATGCAGTAATTGGCAGGGGGCAGGGCCAGTCCCCCAGGGAATGGAAAGGTGTTAATTGCTCTTCCCCTTCCCCAGGTGTATCCCTACTAAGGAGGGAGCCTTAAGTCGAAGTGATGTCCAGGAGAGGCCCCACAGATGCCAAGGGCAAGGGTTTAGCACTTCCCTCGACACTATAAAGTGAATAAGGTTGACAGGCAATCCTAAAGAACTTGCTGAGGTGAGCGGGAGAGCTGGCACATAGAAGCCAAGGCTGTGAGACTCCACAGCTCCTGGATTGACCACCCTGCTGTCCTGTCTCTTGCTCAGTAGACCGAAGGGAGGGATCTCTCACAGCCCTTTCCAGTTGAGGTCTACAAATCTGCCAACCTGGGGAACTGGAGCAGGACTCAGGGCGCTGAGTCTCTTTCACAGAGGGCTTTCTTGCAAGAAGTGTTTGTTCAGGGCATTGTTCTCTCTTAATAATACTCCACACCCAACACATTTTATTCATTGGAAATTACCTTCAGTCCAACACTTTATCTGCCTGACCTACAGAGTAATTGGAAACAAGAGGATTTCCCTCTGACAGTCAGTGCTAGAGAAAATAGATTGTACTCCCGTCAGAGGGCACGGCGGCCGGAGTCTGCAGTATGTGAAAATGCAGGCAGTTTTCCAACAGCAGCTGAGCATTGGTGTTCCGTTCTGCAGGGGGAGCATCAGTCAGGTCTGGAGTGGGGCAGTGGGCCCTGCTTCAATCATCCCAGGGCCTTCAGGAGGTGGGTATGCAAATGTGCCTGTGCATGCGCAGCTCATAGTACCCCCTTGAGGCCGTGGCCATCCTGAAGGAAGGTCTTAGACACAAGAGACCTCTCTTAGTTAGGGACTCTGGCTCTGCTTTCCAGCATCACCCAAGCCAGAGTCCTGGGGCTGTCGAAGCCGTCCTTCCTTCACACCCTCTTCCCGATCAGTGCCAGGTGCTGGCACCACACCTGCGGCCTCTAAGAATTCTTGTCCCCATCAATATCTTAATCATTTCAGACCTCCATAGTAGCCTCCTTGCTGGTGTTCCTGACCTCAGTTTATTCCCTCCTATCAATACTCCCTTTCTAGCCAGAATAAGCCTCATGGAATTCAAGTCTGATCTGACTACTCCCTTGTCTAAAACCTTCTGTGGTTCCGAATTATCAAATCATGGCATACGAGACCTTTCAAATGCTGGCCTCTGCCTTTTCCTCCTGCCTCATTGCTCATTTCCAGCCCCAGTCTTCTCCAAAAATACTACACCATTTCCTACCTCCAAGCCTTTGCTACTATTATTCCTATTGACTAGAACGTTCTTCCTCCTGCTCCAGAAACCCAAATCCTACTTATGCTTCAAGGACCACTTCTGATGGTACCTTTAAGCCTTCCTGGGAACACTGACCCCTAGTCTTATTCCAGCTTCGGAACTTTTATGTCTGTGGTAGGTAGAATAAACTTGAAACCTCTGAATATATTACCTTACATGGTAAAATGGACTTTGCAGATGTGATTAAGGATATTGAGATGGAGAATAGCCTGGATTATCCAGGTGGGTCCAATTACTCCTTATAAGAAGGATACAGGAGTGTGAGGGCCAGAAAAGGCATGTGACAGTGAATGCAGTGATGATGGGGCTAAGAATGCAAGCAGCCTCTAGAAGCTGGAAAAGGCAAATAATTGAATTTTCCCCTACAACCTCTAGAAAGGAACAGAGTCTTCCTAAGACCTTGATTTTAGCCCAGTGAGACTCATGTTAGACTTCTGATCTCCAGAATCACAAGATAATACATTTGTATTGCTCTGTGTCACTAAGCTTGTGGTCACTTGTTACAGCAGCCATGGGAAATTAATACAACATCATATTGGAGGTAGTTGTTCATGTCTCTGAGTCCCTGGGGACAGAGGACAAAGGCTGGGGCTGGTCCTCCCCTGTATTTCTAGCTCTCAATACAAGGTCTTCCATAGAGATGATGCTTCACAATTACTGGATGGGTGAGTGAGTAAGTAAGACATTTCCTCTCCCTGGCACCAGCAGACCCATTGTGGACAACAGGACTTTGAGGCTTCTTGGGCTGAAATGAAATGGAATTGATTTCATTTCACACCCAGAAAGCATGGTTCCCTGTGCTACTAACCCTATCCCCTCCCCTGCCACATCCAAAAACATTAATTACATTGCCTCAAAGGCATTCTCCCTTGGCTAGGAGACCACTTAGCCTTCCAGCCCTGGCTCACTTCTAGTAACTCCCATGTACATCGACAAGGAAGTTAGACTCCAAGGCTTATGGAACATTAGGACTGCAGGAGCCTCTGCGGTCTCACTTCTCATCATTTACAGATGAAGAGACTGAGGCTGAGAAAGGGAAGGAGCCAACGTGGTCAAACTGTGACAATGTAGTGCCGTGGGGAGAACCCAGCCCAGGATTCTTTCACCTGCCCCTCCCAAAAACCCAGATGCCAGTATTAACATCCCCATTTTACAGATGAAGAAACTGAGGCACAGAGAAGTCAAGTCACTTGTCCATGGTCTGGTAGTTAGTGGTGCTGATTTGAACAGATCATTGCTCCAAAGTCTCTCCTCTCCCCATCTCTGCACTGTGCTGACAGATGGGGAAACTGAGGCCCAGATGGGTCCAGGCAGTGGTAGCTGAAGAGAAATCAGGTTATGGATACTAAAGTTCAAATCAGAGCCCTCCAAACCCACAAGGTGGGGAGTGCCTGGGTTAAAAGGAGGGCTTTGGTGTTTGCCTTCTTCAATTAGGCTGTTTGCTTCTCTGAGTCCAGGGGATAATTTAACTAATGGTGCTGGTTTTCTGACACTATCGATCGGTGAAGATTAAATATGTTTGTCACAGTCAAGTGAACTAATCACTTTATTGTATTTCAAATACTAATTTCATCAGATAGACGTTGGGAGGTGACCCCAGGGAGGTGCAGGGAGACGAGCACGTGTGCAGACCGGGGCGGACAACAGTGCAATCGATGCAGCCAATCTGCCTAGAGGTATCTGGGATATCAGGCTTTCCGGATGCCTGCAGCTGTGCTGCTCAGACAAGAGGAATCTGCATTTCCCCCGGCCTCCTTCATCACTGTTTGAGGCCCTCGTGAAATTTCTCAGGAGAGGCAATTTCTCAAGCATTATTGGAAAATGTTAGATGTTTCCAAATAGCTATCCTAAATCACCCCCTAGCCACTAATCCCACAGCCACTCTGACACTGCTGGATGCAAATGCTGCCGCTCTGAGCCATTAGCCATCCTAGGAACCACCAATTCACGGCAAAACCTGAAAATGAACTAATCTGTCTTTCAGGTTTGGAAAGGCTTTGCCATTTCCATAGCTCAGCATGTTGGACAAGGAGACCCAGGGCTTATTAAATCATCCCCCGGCTCTGGCACAATTGAACAAACCTCTCCTTTAGAGAGTAAGTACATACACTTGGGCAAACACACACTCGCATGCGTATACACGCAAACACGAGTTCATGCACGTGTCTGGACACAAAGACACACAGATGCAAACATGTACACATACACATCATAAAAGCGCACACACGTGGCTTCACAAACATGAAGAGAGACATGAAATGCACACCCCACAGATGCACACTCATGTAAACACACATACACACATGTGCACACACTCACAAACAAGACTCAAAAGTTCCCAAGGAGCAAGATGTTTTCTAAACACAGGAGACTGGTTTGTCCTCCTGCTCACAGAAGCACCTGCAGTGATCTGACTGGGTGATAGTGAAGACGGGGTCAATTTCTCTGGACACAAGCCCACCACCAAATCTATCTTCTTGCTTAGGCAGATTTAATCCCACCAAACAGAGGTTTGCAGCTCTTGCAGCTAAAGTATCTGTGTTGCACACTTGGGTTTCTGAGATTCAGTCTTGTGTCAATGAGACAAGGGAAGGGGCTGTTTCCCAACTTAACTTTAGATGCTAAGGAGTGACCCATACAATCCTTGTGAGCACTCACATAAATGGCCTTAATAAAAAGAGTCCTTTCCAGAGGAAAATATGTACTTCTGCTTGGAAGAAACTTCCATAGCTGCTCACAGAGCACCCCAGGCTGTCTGGACATGCTTAACCAGAGCCCCATCATCAGAGGACAGTCCTTTTATATGGGCTGATGCTTCACATTGTACAGTTTTCTTTTTTTTTTTTAAATGTTTTATTTATTTTTAGGAGAGAGAGAGAGACAGCGTGAGCAGGGGAGGGTCAGAGAGAGAGGGAGCGACAGACTGTGAAACAGGCTCCAGGCTCTGAGCTGGCAGTCAGCACAGAGCCCGACGCGGGGCCCGAATCCACGAACCGCGAGATCATGACCTAAGCGAAAGTCGGACGCTTAACCGACTAAGCCACCCAGGCGCCCCCACATTGTACAGTTTTCAACAGCAACTCTGAAGTAGATAGGCTTTGGAATTTACCATCCTTATTTTAAAGATGCAAAAGCTAAAGCCCAGAGAGGGGAAGAGACTCACTAAAGGGATCCAGACAATCAGTGGCAAGTCGGAACTAGAGTTTGGGTTTCTGACTCCAAGACCAGCGCTTTGTAAATCTCGGGGCACTCTGCCCAATCTTTCATAGGCTTGCAAAGCTCCCTCTTTTATTACATCCTTATTCTGTGTCCAGTCTTCTACTCATTGCTAGATTTGCTGTTTGCAGTTATGCCCTTGATCAGAAGTCCCCATATATTAATACCATCAGACCCGATATCTGCCTGTGGGGCTGGGTTGAGTAGGACAAGACCCATGTTCTTGTCAAGCAATCTCTATTTTTAGAAGCTTATTTTTGTGACTTAGAATCCCTGAAATCTGGAGCTTTCGTGGGGATATTGTTCAAGCTTGGGGAGATACATCCTTCTCTAGGAATCCTACTGGGTTAAACAAGATAGAAAAAACTAGCGGCAACTCCCCAGGGAAACATTGAAAGTCAGAGCAACAACAAACAGATTTGCTGAACATTCTGAATCTTTGGGCATCATTAAAACCCAGAGAACTGTGTGCTAAGTGTGTAACCTGGCCTTCAGTTTCTATTCATGCAATGTAACTCCAGATGTTTTACCCCCTGAAAAGATGTTTTACTATATGACAGAGTACCCAATTTGCAAAAAATATGCCAGTACCTACCCCCAGCCAGCAAAACATTGGCAGTCTGCCAAATCTCCAATGCATTTGTTACAAGCCAGACCTAGGAAATGTTCCACGCGTGGGTTTTGAGGCCTGATGGATTTGTAATTGGAAGACCTGAGCTCTAGCCTCTGTTCTGCCTTCAACTTGTCGAGTGAGTTGCCTGAGGCCTACAGAGCATGAGGCAGAGCTGGCACTGAACACCTATCTGCATGCACCTTTGAGCAAATAAGAGTCAACTCTAACAAGATCAAGCACATCTGAGCACAGGCTGGGAACAGGGAGAAAGCCCATGTACAGTAATCATGTCCAGAGTATCTCCTGGTCACCATGTCAGAGAAGGAAGTATTCTCTGTCCATTGCATTGTTGCCTGTGGACTCCTGGGAGCTCCAGCCTGCTAGGTGCCAACAGTCCTTGCGAGGGCCTAGGGAGGGCCTGTAGGACTCCCTAAATGGGGTCCTTGGGCAGATGGGCATTCTGGATGCCAGGTGGAATTTTCAGGATGGAATAATCAATGCTGTCTCTTCAGCTCTTGTCATGATGGCCACCAAGTCCCCTTCTCTGCTGTCGGCCACTGGCCCTCTCTGTCATGCGTACTGTTGACCACTCACTACTTCCAAAGTCTCTGAACTCCCATGGTTCCCAAGACTACATGTTCCAGGTGCTCCGTCTCTCTGCCTGTTCCTTTTCTCCAGCCTCTTCCTTGAAGGTTAGTATTCTCCAGGGCCATAGTTCTTATCACTCAATCAAACAAGCATTTATCTATCTACTCCCTGAACTATCTCACCCACTCCCATGTAATGCACCCTCAACATTCAAGCTTCAGACTTATCCATCCAACTGTTTAACATCTCCATTTGATGTCCCACAGGAATTTTTCTCACACGACGAGTCCAGAAGCAGGCAGTGTCTGGCATTGACTCAGCAGTTTCAGCATGTCAGAGCTGATGTCTCTGTGCTTCTCTTGGCTTTTCCTTCATGCTTGCATGAAGGCAGCTGTAGTGCCAGCCATCCCATATGCATTCTAGATAGAAAGAAAGATGTGAAGAAGGGCAAAGGGGCCCCAAGGAAAGTCTTCCAATAAGCCCCACAAACAGCTTCCACTTGTGTCTCATGGACACCCCTTCATTCAAGGTGGCAGACTATCCTATCTGCATACAGTTTTAATGGGCATTGTGCCATCCCTATTGTGGAAATAAGAGGAGGAAAAGGAATAACAGGAGACCTCTCTCCTGACTGCACCAGGCTTCTCCCCACAACCCCTCATCTGTACCCTCATCTCTCCCAGCCCCTCCACTAGATCCCCATGCACAGCCAAAATGATGTTTCCAACACGTTGACTGGTGCCATTACCCTCAGCAGCGCCTTCAGCAGGGGTCTGCCCCATCCTGGATGCCCCTAGGTAAGACTCACTGGCCGGTAGGTAAAATTCTTGACTTGGCACTTGAGATCCTGGAGAATTGGTATAATCTTCAGAAACTGAAAGTTGTTTCTCTGCTGTAGTGTTCCTGGTGTATTTCAGACAAAGATAGTGCAGTCATCCTTGAGGGGGAAGGGCTGATAACAGGGGATTTAAAAAACAAACACATTAGCTCTGGCCTGCCCAGATAATGAATAGAGGAGAAGGTTATCTATCTCACTGATTTATATTGTTACGGTTCCGGATCCGGTTCCTTCCTTAGACTGAAGTGGGAGCGTCTTTACATCTCCCGCCCTCCACATTTGCTGCATCAAGGAAATCACATTTTTCACGAACCATGGGAATTACTGAACGGCAGTGGTTTTATTTGTTAAGGGTTGAACTTGGCCATTTCTTCTACCGGGAGCTGAGTCCTGCTGTTATGCACAACTTCTCATCCAGAGAGACACCATGGAGAATAAATCAGGACCAGGACTCAGTGTGACAGCTGCAGTCTGGCAGGGCCCTGAGGTTTGGGGGCTAATGGGGTCTCACGGCAGGCGGGAGCTGCTGCCAACCGGGTTGGGAGGAGAGGTGGGGTTGAGACTTTGAAAAATGAATGGAAGAATTTTGCTACTTCATAAAACCAGTGTCAGTGGGTAAATCATAGGCTGTGCAGGGCTGAGAGGGTTGGCAAGGTCTTCATGATCTGTGAGCTCTGGGTCCTTACTGAGGCTAGGTTTTATGGGGGTCTATGAACCCATGAAATTGTGTGTAATTTGTTCAGGGCATATGTGCCTTTCCCCGGGGTTACAATCCATAGCTTTCCTCAGTTCTCAAAGGTTAAGAACTACTGGTCTGGTTCAACCCACTCATCACACAGAGGAGAACAATATGGGGTCCTTGGAAGAGAAGAGACCAGTTGAGTTCCCTTAGTGGGAAAGGGATATAACTAGAATTAGGAATCAAGAGACTCAGGTTCTAAATTGACCTAGCCAGATTCTGGGTGTGTGACCTTGCGCTGGTCACCTCACCTCTCTGAAGGGTGTTTTATTATTTATTTTATTTTAAAAATATAATGTATTGTCAAATTGGCTAACATACAGTGTAAAGTGTGCTCTTGGTTTTTGGAGTAGATTCCCATGGTTCATCGTTTACATACAACACTCAGTCCTCATCCCAAGTACCCTCCTCCATGCCCATCACCCATTTTCCTCTCTCCCCCACCCCCCATCAACCCTGTTTGTTCTCTGTATTTAAGAGTCTCTTATGGTTTGCTTCTCCCCCTCTCTGTTTGTAACTATTTTTTTTCCCTTACCTTCCCCCATGGTCTTCTGTTAAGTTTCTCAAGATCCACATGTGAGTGAAAACATATGATATGTCTTTCTCTGACCGACTTATTTCATTCAGCATAATACCTTCCAGTTCCATCCATGTTGCTAAAATGGCATGATTTCATTCTTTCTCATTGCCAAGTAGTGTTCCATTATATACATAAACCACATCTTTTTTATCCATTCATTAGTTGATGGACATTTAGGCTTTTTCCATAATTTGGCTATTGCTAAAAGTGCTGCTATAAACATTGGGGTACATGTGCCCCTATGCATCAGCACTCTTTATCTCTTAGATAAATTCCTAGCAGTGCTGTTGCTGGGTCATAGGGTAGTTCTATTGTTAATTTTTTGAGGAACCTCCACACTGTTTTCCAGAGTGGCTGCACCAGTTTGCTTTCCCACCGCAGTGCAAGAGAGTTCCCATTTCTCCACGTCCTTACCAGCAACTGTTGTTTCCTGAGTTGTTAATTTTAGCCATCTGAGTGTTTTATTATGCATACAGTTAAAGAGTTGTAGAGGGGCACCTGGGTGCCTCAATTGGTTGAGCATCTGACTCTTGATTTTGGCTCAGGTCATGATTTCACAATTCGTGAGTCTGAAGCCTGCATCAGGTTCTGTGCTGGCAGTGTGGAGCCTGCTTGGGATTCTCTCTCTCCTTCTTTCTCTGCCACTGTCCCTTTCTCTCTCTCTCTCAAAATAAATAAATAAATAAACATTAAAAAAATAAAGAATTGTAGACAGGATTAAATAAAGGAATTAATGGACTTCCAACACTTACTCACAATGTTAGTATGTAGTTAATTTTTAATAAATATTCTGTGAATCACTGTGTAACTTTGAAAATCATTCTTTTTAGCTTTCATTCATTCAGCGATTATTTATTATCCGTTATATACCAGGACATTGGACGAATAAATAGGCACAGTAACTGCCCTGATGGAGCTGGGAATTAAGTAGGAGATCAAGTTAAGAAAACAGATCATTGCTATTGCTATAACAATGAACTATGACATTGTCCATATAACTGTTGTAATACAGTGTGGTTAATGTCCTAGCAGGATCAGCACAGAACCTGGGAGCATGGGGTGGGGGTGACTAGGGGTGTGGGGAATCAGGAACGACTTCCTGGAGGAGGTAGCAACTAAGCTGAGATGTGAGGGAGAAGAAGCAGCAGTTGGCCACACAAAGAGAGGGCTGGAACATGGTGCAGAAAACAGCCTATGCAAAGGACCAGAGACAAAAGAAAGCTTTTTTTTTTTTTTCCATTTCTTTAGGGAGGTAGAAATAGATCAGACTTGCTGTTTTCAGCTGCTGCAGGCAGCCAAGAGAAACCATGCCAGAATCAACAAGCATACCCGGCACATCTGTATCCCCTCACCTTTCATCATCTATTTATCTTTCCATTCATTTGTTTAATGTTGGCACGTTTGTACATAATCATCTTCTCCTCCCTGTTGATCCAAATGGTACAGCCTTTCTCTAGCTAGCCTAAGAACTCTTTCAGCGTTCCCTCAGTGGAGATGAGGATGCTGGATGAGTAACTGATTTACATCAGGTGGTGCTAGAATTAGAACTCAGGCAGAGCAGTCTGGTGAGCTAATGTTATCAGAGGCAGACAATCACTGTGTGGCTTGCTGGGCTGTCCTAGGCTGGCCAAGCTTCCTGGGTCGCTGTCCTGCCAGGGACAGCCTGAGTGATCACCCTGGAGATGATTAATTCCTGCTTCTCTCGGCCAGCCCTGGGTCTGCAGCCAAGTGCTGCTGTCATCTCTTTATTCTTCTGTTCCACCGTTATTGAAAATCAATAAGCCGTCTAAGCCAAATGAAGTTCAGTGACTGGGACCAAGTCCATAAATCAAATAAAAACTAAATTATATTTAAAAAGGAAAATAGGAATAAGAAGGCTGCTTCGAGGTGGAGCTGGAGTCCCTGAGCTGGAGGTGGAGAGATGAGTAAGAAACCAGTACTACCTGCCTAGGGGGCATGGTATTGGGGCTGAAAGTGTCTCACAGAGCACCCCTCCCTTTTCCAGATCACAAGACCGAGGCCCTGAAAGAAGAATTTCCCCTCTGGTTGCATGGTGAACGGCAGGGCTGGCTCCAGACCCAAGACCCATTGATATTCTCCCTCTACCAACTGCCATTCAAATTATGAAAAACAACAGCTGAATTGAAGCAAATTTAAGAGGAAACCAAAGAGAGACTTTAAATTTTTATGTTGTCAAATCTATAACTCTTTCCCTTAACAGTTTCTGCCTTTAATGTTATGCTTTACAGTCCTAAGCAAAGATGGCTGTTTCCAGGCAAAGAGTAGGCAGAATCATTCCTGAAGCTCACATGGGGCTGGGAATTCTTCATGTTCCCACCAGCTAGAGAGGATAGATATCTTTAAAACATCAGGCATTGAATAGGGTCTTCAAAAAGGTAATGCTTTAACAATGAGGCAAAATTAACTCTGGACCAGTGCTTTGTGAATCTCAAAAGGAACTGATGTGTGCTCCAGAACAAAATCCAATGGTGTTTAAAGGAATACAACAAAATCCAGCAATCAGCAATGTAAAATTTATAACGTCCAGCATCCAATAAAAAATTACCAAGCAGGCAAAGTAGGAAAATGTGACTCATCACCAGATGGAAAACTGATCACTAGAAACAAACCATGAAATGATAGAGAATGGTATATTTAGCAAAGAACATTAAAATAGCTATCATGATCCACAGGGTTCAGAAGATAGAGGAAAATGTGACCATGATGAGGAAAGAAATGGAAGTTTAAAAAATTTTAGACCCACGTGGAATTTCTAGAAATGGGAAATACAGTATCTGAAATGGAAAAAAAAAACCACATGGGATGGTATTAATACCAGATTGGACTTTGAAGAAGGGAAACTAAAACTTTAGAAACTATCAAAAATAAAACATATGCTTACCATATGATCCAGAAATCCCACTCTTAGGTATCCACCCAGGAGAAATGAAAACACTCAGATGAAGACTGGAATATTTACTGCTTTGTTCATAATAATAAAGAACTGGAAACAACCCAAATGCCTATAGATGGATGAAGGAATAAACAAAATGTGACATATCCATACAATGGGATACTAGGCATCAATAAAAGGACTAAACTACTGATACTTTCAACAACATAGATAACTCTCAAAAACCTTATGCTGATTGCAGTTCTATGAAATTCTAGAAAAGGTAAAACTATAGGAATAGAAAGCAGATCAATGTTTTACTAGGGTGAGGAATGAGGGGAAGGAATTGCCTGCAAAAAGGCAAGGGAGAACATTTTGCAGTGATGGAAATGTTTTCTATTCTAATTGTGGAGATGACTACACAACTGCATGTATTTGTCAAAACTTATTAAATTGTTATGTGTGTGGGGAGATATGGGTGTGGTTATACAAAGGCAATGAGGGGAATCTTTGTGGTGAGGCAACTGCTCAGTATCTTGGCTGTGGTGGTGGATATGCCACCCTACACGTGGGATAACATTGTATAGAACTAAATACACACCTATAAATGATTACAACTAAAACAGGAGATATTAATAAGGTCAGTGGTTGTTATCAGTGTAAATATCTAGGTTGTGATACTGTACTGCAGTGTTATAAATTGTTACCATTGGGGAAAACTGGGTAAAGTTTACATGAGATCTCTCTGTGATGTTTATTACAACTACATGTGAATCTACAAGTATCTCAATAAAAGGTTCAATTAAAAACTCATACAAATAAAATTGTTAAATTTTATCATATATAAATTATTCCTCAATGAAGCTGATATTTTAAAAGTTCTGTATGGTTCTCTATAGTAACGTTACACTGGGGTACCTGGGTGGCTCAGTCTATTAAGTGTCTAACTCTTGATTTTGGCTCAGGTCATGATCTCATGGTTAGTGGGACTGGGCCCTGTGTTGGGCTCTGTGCTGACAGCGTGGAGCCTGCTTGAGATTCTCTTTACCTCTCTCTCTGCACCTCTCCCTTCACTCTCTTTCTCAAAATAAATAAATAAACATTTATAAATAAGTAAAATTACATTTCTCTTTATAACCTGCTCTTTCATGAAATCTTCAACAGGACTTTTGCTCTATTTGTATAGAAAATTACAAATTAGAAATATTTAGGAGTTCTGTATGTTTTTTTTCTAACACACCACAAAAATTGATGATTTGTTCATTCCTAAACTAATAAAGATACTGTCTTGAGTAAGAGTCCTAAACTACCCCTAGGAAAATGTAAATGTCCACCTATATTTTCTTTTTATTTCATGTTTTCCATTTGGATTTAGTCTACCAATGAAATTTATTTTGGTCTCTGTTATTACAAAAAAATGTTTCTATTTTTCCAAATGGTTAGCAGGTAGTGCTGACACCACTTTAGTGTGATCCATTTCTTCCAAATCCCCACATATATATTTAAATAGTTACCTTTATCATGTACTGAATTGGCACCTAATAATTTCATCTATTTGTAGACTCTCTGCTCTGTTCCATTGACTCAAATGTACCAAATTTCTTTGCCAGTACTTCCCTGTTTTCTTTATTGTGACTTTGGAATATGTTTTAATGCCTCCTCTTTCACTATTTCTTTTCAAAATATTCTTAACTATCCTTGCACATTTATGAACTTCAGAATCATTTTGCCAAGTTTTCAAATGTCCTGCTGGATTTTAACTGGCGTCTTATTAAATTTACAAATCCATTTGGGGAAAACTGATAACTTCACATTACTGAATCTTTCTACCCAGGAGCACGAGATGTCCAAGGCCACCACACTGCACAACCCCACGGGGCACCATTAACATTGGAGTTGTGAATGTTCAGCCTGTGTGGCCATAGACAAAGGGCCGTAGATTTATCTGTCCATTTATTCAGGTTGTCTTTACATGTCTCAGTAAAGCATTGTAGACTTTGTCACATAAATTTCTTGTTACATTAATTTCTGGGTCATTTATATATTTGCTACTATTGTGAGTGGGCTCTTTTTATCCTCTGGGTTTTCTTGCATCTTATTGCTAATGTATGGAGAATTACTGATTCTTCTTTTTTCATTTTGTAACTGATGACCTTACTGAATATTCTAGTTGATGCCTTTGGATTTCCAAGCTAGAGAATTATATCATGTGCAAATATTATCTTTGATTCCTTTTTTGTGCTATTCATACCCTTTGTTTAAGAATCACTCAGCTGTCCTCTGTCAAATGAGAGTGGTAATCACAGGCATTCATGTCTTGTTTCTGCCCACAATGGGGAGGTGTCTGACTTTCGCTTTGGGTGTGATAGTGGCTTTTGGTAGGAGTTACTCAGTTAAGGAAATATCTTTCTATTCCACGTTTTTAAGAGCATTCAGAATTTGGAATTAAGCTTGAATTGCGTTTTGTTGTTGTTGTTGATGCATTTTCAAGGTAATCATATGATACATCTCGTTTGGCCTATTAATGTAAAGAATCATATCAATAGATTTATATCAAGCCATTCTTACCTTCTTGAATAAACCTTATTTGACAGAGTATACTATCATTTTAATATACGTCTGAATTTTATTTGCTATTGCTTTATTTGGGATTTAAAAAAAAAATCTGTGGGCAAGCATGCTGTATTGTGACATTCCCATTAGGCTTGAAACTCAGGGATATGCTGGGTTTGTAGAAAGGGTTGGGAAGCTTTCCATATTTATCTTTGGTCTGGAACTGTTTAAATAGCATGGGAATTATTTGTTTCTCAAAGGTTTAGAGAAATTTGCTCATAAAACAGTGTGAGCTCTTGGCCTTATTTGGTAAAGGCTCCCTAATAATTGTGTTGTTTCCTTCCATGGTTTTTTATTTTCTTTCTTCAGTTAACTTTGTGAACTTATATTTTCTTACAAAATTATCAATTCCTCCCAGTTTTAAAGATATTTAGCATAGATAAATACATAGCATAGTGTCCTCTTATAACTGTAAAATCTCATAAATATCTGGTTCCATCACCGTTCCTAATTTTAATGCCACATTTTCTGTTTTCTCTTTTTTATCTTGATTACTTTTTCCTGAAGTATGTATAATTTATTGGACTTTTGGAAGAAACTGCTCTTGGTTTTATTAATCCCTCTACTGGGTTCTTGTTACTGAATGTGTTCAGTTTTATTTTAATGTTTATTGCTTTCTTCTTATTATTTTTCACACGTTCATTTTGCTGCTTTTTTTCTAAACTTCTTGAGCTAAATACTTAGATGACTAATTTTTATTGTTTCTTTTTAAAATATATGATTACATTTTCTCTGAGGACAATATAACTGTAATTTTTAATATATAATATTTTTATTTTCTTATTTCCTTATATGGAATATACTTTGATTACCAATCTTTTTTTTCTATTCAAAATTTTATTCTTAAAATATATTCTTTGTGGTGTGCCTGAGTGGCTCAGTTAGTTGAGCATTGGACTCTTGATTCAGCTCAGGTCATGATCTCAAGGTCATGTGATCGAGCCTTGCACCGGGCTCCATGCTGGGCATGGAGTCTGCTTAAGATTCTCTCTCTCTCTCTCTCTCTCTCTTTCTTCTGCCCCCCCCATTAAATACATACATACATGCATACATGCATACATACATACATACATACATAAATTCTTTGTAATAGAGACTCCCTATCAATTTGGCTGAAGCCTTCACATCTGGGAATAAAACCCCACATTCTGAAGTGAGAAGCCAGACCATCTCTATAGGTCTTGCTAAGGAAGAATCTGGAAATAGTTTTACCATCTTAACCTCATATCTACCTCAAGTTTATAAAAAGGTTGAGACTGGAGAGTCTGTGGGAGAACATTTCTCTGAGAAAGTTGTTGGAGGTATTTACCCTTCCCTCACCTGGGAGAGGCTGGGAATGCTTTCCTCTCATCTCCATACATGTCCCTTAGAGCCTGGAAACAGTGGTCTAGGAATGACTGACTCCTGGAAAATTCAAAGGCCCGAGGGCAAAGCTGTCCACTTGAGGGAGCAGAAAGAAAGAAGACTGAATAGAAAATGAGTCACACTTCTGTCAGCAGAAGGGATCAAAGATGCATACATTTTCTCATGGACCTATTGTGGGTTACATGGGGAGACTGAACCTGGGGCCATCTTGATAAGGACTTTGCCCCAAAAGTCCACTTGGAGGATTGATGAACCCAACAAAGATAATGTGAGGGAAATGGATCTCTAGACAGTCCAGGGATCAGGGTTGGAGTCCATTGGAATGAGTTGGAATAGTAATAAGTTACCAGACAGAGACAAGTTTTATCCTGTCCTGGAGATTATAATTGCAGGGTCCCAGGTGGAGAGATTTCTGTGAAACCCACAAAAGTGCCAAGGAACACCAACACTGACCCTAACAGCACCAGCTACATCAGATTGTGCAGTTGCTTCTGACACTGGCTGCCTCTGGGCCCCACATGAAGGGGTCAGTAGACCTCTCATGGACTGAGAGGCTGGGGGTGGAGGAGGCTGGAGGAGGGGAAATGTGACACAGGTGCTCTATGCCAACTCCCCTGCCAGAGGTTTCCCAGCCCTGACTGGCCAGAGCAAGGAAGGGGAGAAGCTTTAACTAAAGGTATGGAACATTTTCCTTACTGAAAAAGAAAAGACAGTTTTTGTGATTAAAGGTGAGGCTTTTCTTGTCTTGTTTGTTTTATTCAAGGATAACTGGAAACACTGTGGGACATACCAGATTGTACCGAAGGATTGGAGAAGAAATAATCTATACAGAACTAATTTGAAGGGACGGCAGGGAGAAAGAATCAACTTCTTTTCAGAAAACAATTCCATCCTCTTAAATTTGGTCTGTTCAAGCAAACAGCTATGATTTACTTAGATTATGATAAAAGAAGATGGTCTGTACAATTCCAACTTTCTGGAAAGGTTTGGGCCTCTCATGGCCTTGTATACCGCATTGAGGTAGACATTTTTCTTGGCTTCTCAGTGTCTGAACCCCCTTTCCATGTTTGGCATTGAGTGTGCCTAAGGCTTGCTTTCCTGTTCTCTCTTGCTGCTAGAGCCTAGACTCACCCAAGTCAATGCAGCTGCCTTGGATAGGGTCTATTGAGATAAAGAAGTAAGAGCCTTGAAAAATCTACTTCTGGCCATGAATTGTGGCCCCACTGAGACCGAGCAGGGCCAGCAGCAGTGGCCAAGGCCTATTGCCAACTGCATAAATGGCACATCTTGGGGGGGCGCCTGGGTGGCTCAGTCAGTTAAGTGCCCAACTTCGGCTCAGGTCATGATCTCACAGTCTGTGGGTTCATGCCCCACATCAGGCTCTGTGCTGACAACTCAGAGCCTGGAGCCTGCTTTGGATTCTGCATCTCCTTCTCTCTCTGCCCCTCCTCCGTTCACACACACACTCTCTCTCTCTCAAAAAGTAAATAAACATTAAAAATTTTTAAAAAAACAAATGGCACATCTGGGATACAGTGGTGGTAGCTGTGGGGACTTCATGAGGCTGGTCTTACAGCTGAAATCCTGGTTTCTGCTTTGTCTTCCTTTTCTGTGCCTATGCTCTAATCCTGACTGAAATTCTTCCTGACAATGAGAGTGGGGGAGAAAGACAATCAACATGATAAATAAAGACATTACACAGTACATTTGAAAGTGAGAAATGCTGTGAAGAGAAACAAGGCAGAGTAAGGGGAGTGAGGAGGTGAGCTAGGGTAGTCAGGGCCCCATTGAGAAGGTGATGTTGAGCAAAGACTTGAAGGAGGTGAGGGAGTGTGCCATGTGCATATCTGGGGGCCTGCAAGGTAAAGATCCTGGGATAGGAGCGTCTGGAGGTTTCAGAGCACCATATGATGAGTGCGTGAGTGAGTGAGTGAGTGAGTGAGTGAGTGAGTGAGTGAGTGGAGAAGTAGGAGGTAAGGTTAAAGAGGTAAGAGAGCCAATCGCAGTGATCTTGTGGGTGCTTATAAAGACCTTGACTTTTGCTTTGAGTGAAAAATGACAAGCATGGTGGGCTTTGAGCAAAAAAGTATCATAATCTGACTTCCATTTTAGGAGGACCACTCAGGGAACGTGTGGCTGACAGGCTGTAGGGAGACCAGGGTAGAAGGAAGGAAACCAGATCATAAGTTGTGGCTATGTTCCAAGCAAGAGAAAATGGCAGCTTAGACCTGGGTGGTCTCAATGAGGGTGGAGAGAAGAAATCATGTCTGGGATATTGTGGGAAGGAGAGTCAACATGGTGTCTTATGAGAAGTCCAAGTTGAGTCTGAGACCTCTGGCCTCAGTCACCAGAAGACAGACTTGCCGTTTATTGAGAGAGGGAGGGTAAGACAGTCTGGGGATGATTGGCATGTCCATTTTGGACATGAGAAGTTGGAGACTACTCTTAGATATCCAGGTAGAGATGCTGAGTTGGCCATTGGAAATCCAAGCCAGAGGGTCTAGGGGTAATTTGGGTGTGGATATAAACTTGGGAACTGTTAGCAACTAGATGGTGTTAACTTTAAATTGAGACCAAAGAGATCAACTCAGTGTGGAGAGCGAGGGAAACAGTCCAACTAGTGGGCCCTGTGGCATGTTAGTGGTAACAAGTCAGGGAAGAGGAGCCAGAAAATAAGACTGAGAAGCAGCCTCCAGCAGGGGAACCCTGGGTATGT
This sequence comes from Proteles cristata cristata, assembly GCA_017311185.1. Lineage (NCBI taxonomy): Eukaryota > Metazoa > Chordata > Mammalia > Carnivora > Hyaenidae > Proteles > Proteles cristata. The sequence continues at coordinate 36,735 of JAESUZ010003286.1, read as the reverse complement.
GGTTTCCTTTAAGTCAGATGAAGAAAGTCTTACCCAGAGGAGGAAACATTCAAGAGTCACTGGTAAGTCTGCAAGATGACAGAGAATTCACTACTAACCTTCAAGGTATGAAGGTTATTGGTGAGGTCATATCCTCCCCCAATACCTAGTATTGTCGAGCTTTTCCCCATAACCTGGTGGGTGTGAATGTTATCTCACTTTGCTTTGATCTCCCTTGAGATTTACAAGGCTGTTTTCTTTGAGACTCTGGGCATGAGTTAAGTAGGAAAATGGTATTCTGTGGGGTGGATGCTGAAATTGTGGCCACCCCCAAAAGCGACCCTCACTGTTCTCATGTGACTATAGGTTTTTCAAGGATCAGATGATGGGCAGCGGGCAGGGGCAAGGTTGAATGACTTCTTATCTTTTTTGAGTAATTCTGTGTTTCCTGAGATGAACCTGAGGTTTTTCTTTACTTGTCTTATCATTCATCAACTGTCCTTTCAGATTTGGGGAATAAGTTTTTGCTTAGTCTGTGTGTGTTTGTTTTCATCATTGTATTACCAACAACATGGTGGTGGGTGGCAAGCGGAAGTACTAACCAAGTGCCATTTTAAACGGACAAATCTCACTTGGAAATATTTATTTTTATTATTTTCTTAAGTTTATTTATTTATTTTGAGAGAGAAAGAGAGACAGTGTGTGTGCATGCAAGTAGGGGAGAGGCAGAGAGAGGGAGAGAGAGAATTCAAGCAGGCTCCATGCTCAGTGCAGAGCCCGATAAGGGGCTTGATCCCTTGACTCTGGGATCATGACCTCAGCCAAAATCAAGAGTCAGAAGCTCAACTGACTATACCACCCAGGCACCCCAGAAATATTTAAATTTTTCAAAAAGTTCAAATCACCTCTCTCCAAATTCCTTTGTGTTTTAAGTATCCATCTCATAGACCCACCCCTGCTTGCTTAAGTCCTGGAAGGTTTTTGACTTTCATGAGTATGATGGTTAATTTTATGCATCAGTGTGACTGGGCCATGAGGTGCCCAGGTATTTGGTCAAGCATTATCCTGGGTGTTTCTGAGACAGTGTTTCTGGATGAATTAACATTTAAATCACTAGACTGGCCTTTCTTTTTCTGCCATGTTGGAGCCTGTGGAGGCCTCCTGGGAACAGGACTCTTAAAACAACAAATGTATCTGGAAGGCTGTAGTCCAAGGCTGTTTTTGCTGGCTATACGCAGGATCTCTGGAGCCAGAGGGAGCACATAACTCTTCTTAAAATTGAAGGTTATTATACTTGAGATGACACTGAACTCTGTCTAGGCAGAAGATGTGCTTATGGGTACAAAGCAAAAAACAGCACAATGACTTTTGGTGGCAGACCAAACAAAACCAGAGTCATCTGGGGAAAAATAACTCCTGTTCATGAAAACAGTGACATGGTTCATGCCAAATTCCAAAGCAACCTTCCTGCTAAATCCATTGGCCGCAGAATCCGTGTGATGCTGTACTTCTCAAGGACTTAAACTTGCTGAACATAAATTAAATAAAGGTGCAGAAAAATAAATAAATCACTAGATTGAGTAAAGCAAATTGCTTTTCCTATTGTGGTGGGCCTCATCCAATCAGTTGAAGGCCTGGATAGAATAAAAGGCTGACCTTCCCCTGAGCAAGAGAGAATTCTCTTGTTGTGGGGCCTTTGAACTGGAACATCAGCTCTTCCTGGTTCTAGAGCAGTGGCTGGCCTTGGGATTCAAATTGGAACATCGGCTCTGCAGGTTTTAGACTTGGCAGTCTCCATCATATCCATCCTACTGGCTCTGTTTCTCTGGGGAACCCTAACTACTACAAAGAGGAAAACAGAAGAGGCCCAAGAACTTGCCAGTGCAGGCACTTCTAAGTGGTCTAGATGCTATAGGGCTCCTTGAGATGCCTGGCACAGGTGGAGTGTCCACCTCTCCCTCTCAGGGCCTCTACTTCCTCCACTGATATGTCATCAGTGAGGAGTTGGACTGGATGATCCCTGAGGCCCTTTGATTCTAATGTTCTGGGGGCTCTGGGATGCCAAGTCACTGAGAAGTGAGGAGAACCATGCCTCACACCATTTCCCACCTACCGGATCAGCAATGGGCAGTTCCCACCCCGAAACCCGAAAAAACGGTAACAGTGGATGTTGGCAAGGATGTGGAGAAATAGGCAGGAGACGGCTTTTTAAGCAGAAGGAAGAGCAGGAACAAAGACAATAGTGAGGGAATTTACTCCTTGTATTCAACCAAGGCAAGGTGGTTTGGGGTAATAGGATCACTACTTATATAGAGGGAGGGATCTTAATGTGTGAGTATCGCTTTGAGGTTTCTGAAACCCTTTCACGCCCCCCTCTTAAATATACTGTGAGATCAACATTTTTATGCTTATTTTACAGGAAAGGAAACTGAGGCTCAAAGGGCAGAAGCTACTTCTCTAGGGTCAGACAGCTGGAAATCAGCAGGGCTGATATTTAAACCCAAATCTCTCTGTGCTGGTCCCTGACACCACAGAGTCTTTGAGGCTGTATGACTGAGCATATTTAGTCACCTATTTTGCATTATCCTGATGAGAAATGAGTATGTAATTCATTACACCAGCCATACAGTCATTCTGGTTCTACTGTCAAAGTGGGGAAAAAACAAATCCATCATTTCTTGATGTGAGGTGTTTTTATTTTGATTCTCCCTCCTGCTCACCCCCTGCAGAGCCTGGGGAGGAGACAACATTTGATTCTAACAGCCTGTGTACATTCGTGCCCATGCCCGCCTGCATGTGCGCAAGGTGAAGGAGAGATTATAACTTTATTCTCGCTTGGGGGCAACTGGTTATGTCTGGAAACATTTGAACACCCCATAAAGCTCATTTCTTTTGCAAATGAGTCAGATAACACAGAACACTTCAAAGTGAAATTCCGTTGGGCTTTCCATCTGGCTGGCCTCTGGGGGCACGCGTCGTGGGCTGCCTTTGTTAACCAGGTCCTGGGAGTTGGAATTTTATGCTGAAATACAAATAACTGTGCGGATTCAGGGAACAAAGCCAAGATATGATCTCAACTGCATTTGGAGTGCAATGCCCCATCTCCCGCTAATGCTCTCCATCTTCCGCACGAGACCAAAGAATATTTTCTAGCTGCCAGCAGCCATGCTTTTTCATGCCCTGCACCTAGGAGGGCAGGCATGGTTGAGTCATGGCTTATCAGCCTATCTCTGATTACCATGTGCTCATAGATGGAGACTCTTGTCAGTGTGGGCCTTACTCCTCTGCGCGTGTGTTTCCAGAACCTCCCACGTGCCCCAGAGCATTTCCTGGGAGCATCCTGTGGAGGGGCTCACTCAGCCTCTATTCCACCTTCCTACCTGGAGAGCGTGGACAGCTCAAGACCACATTTCCTGCACCCTGTCGTGATGAGAGCAGTGGATGTGAAGTAGCTACCATCCTTTCGGTGCACGCATGTGAGTTTTGGAAGCCAGAGAGACGGAGATCCATTTTGCTACCTCCTACTTGCTGTTCCCTTCTGGCCAGCAAGCTGGAAACACACTGTCTCCCTGCAGTCATGTTCCCTGTCTGTTCTCCTGTTTGGTTTCTAGAGCCTTTGCAGCAACAGCGGTAGTTTCAGCTTTTATATGCAAGCACTGGTGTTCTCAGAGGCATTTATAACCCCTGGGGTTCAGTTCTGTGTTGTCCTGAGGGTTCTTCCTAGAGGCCAGCCTGGAGCCTGTTCCTGAAGTCCTGTCAATGACTGGGTGAGCACTCTGCTCTGGGGCAAATCCCTTCCTCCAAGAGGGCCTGGAGAGGTTGTTGTGTCCCCTGCACTGAACCTGCTTCACATACCTCTAGCCTGGTTTTGATAGGAAATTGAGCCCCTCCTGAATATTTCTCAAGAATTTTATGTGAGGGGTGGGGAATTCACATACATGTCTGTGCTTTTGCCTGCCATCTCTGATTCCAAACTTCCAAAAGAGCTTTCACTTGCCCACCTCTGGTTACTTCTTTACTGTTAGAACAAACAGGTGGTGTGTGTGTGTGTGTGTATGGAGAGAGAGAGAGAGAGAGATTTCAAAATCTGCAAGGTAAACTGGTGGCTGAAGATCCAGGGATGAGTCATAATTTGAATCTGGAGGTAGTCTGCTGGCAGAAATCCCTCTTCTCTCAGGGGAAGTCAGTCTTCTTCTTAAGATCTTCAACTGATTGGATGAGGCCCACCCATATTATGGAGGGTAATCTGTTCCACTCAAAGTCTACTGATTTAAATGTTAGCCTTCATCTACAAAATACTTTCACAGCAACATGTTTGATCTAAATACTGTGACTCTCCCAAGTTGACACATAAAGTCAATCATCACATGTTGTCTCCATCATTTTCCCGAACTCTTTGGACAACTCCAGTCTCCTGTACCCCATCTCCATCATTCCCCCAAACACCACTAATATAAAGATTGAAATGACATCACAGAACAAGAGACAGCTTAAAATTACCTGCCAGATGTTACTGGTGCTCAAGTTCACTAACCATCTTGCCACAGAGAGGCCCTTTCAAGCCACCGCTCTCCTTGACTTGTACCCACTGCCGTGTTGATAAGACCCACATCTCCCCACTTAGTCCTTCCCTTCTCTCTACACTCTCAATAATGAGAAATTCCTGTTGCTTTCTAATATGGAGAAATGTTGTTCCCTTAGTCTCAACTTTTTCGTTTTGAATAATGCTCTTGGCTTTACTTTTCATAAGTCAAGAACTTAGTACCATGTCCCCTGGACAAGAGGAATCTACTTAGTAGGACACTTAGTAATAATTTAGCAATACAAAATGGACATAATCTCTGTACTGACCAGTTTATTTCATAATTCCACCATATCAGGCATGCCTAAGCTCCTCCACTACCTACAGCCTCAGGAAGCAGAAAGCAATGGTTTAGATGGTCTCTGCTCATTTTGGCCGAAGGCAACACTGAGATTTATTCTCTTATATTTGCCTTTTTTTTTTTTTTCTGTTTTCTTTCCAAAATCTCTAGAAAGTTTTGTTCACCATCTCTTCCTTAAAGTGTGGTCAGGATGAAACAAAACACAATATGTAGTTCTGATATTGGATCCTGCTCCAGCTGATTATAAATATACACACCAAGTGATACCTCGCTACCTAGCACAGACTCCCCGACACACCAGGGGACTTATAAGGTAGCTGCAACATGGGGGCACATGTCTGCGTCCCCTCCACCTTATCTGGCTCATCAGGAGAGGGGCTCTGTGTCAGGCTGAACTCAGCCCACATAAACTGGGCTTCTCTGTCAGGTCCTTGGTGGCTGAAGAGCAGCCCTTTGCTGGGGCTTTCGTGGCCAGACAAGTCCTTGCCTGGGCTCCTTGCTACCTCTGGTTCATCTGTGATCTAGCCAAGTGAGAGAGGGTGACCTCTGCTGCTGCTTTGGGCCCACCCTTCTGCCTGCCCCACACCCAGTCCTCTCTGGGGTCCAGGGCATGGATATGCATATGGAAGTCTTAAAGCCTGTCCAGACCACACTGGATGGGTACTAAGCATGGGCAGTGCTAACCGGCCCTCTGGAGCCTTCCTGGCCTCCTTCTTCTCTCCCTCTACATCTCCGAGCTTAGGGAGGAGTGAATGCCAGAGCGGGCTGAGCTTTTCTGCCCCAGGACTGCTCATTTCTACTTCTCCCTCCTGTTTTATCACAGCTTCCCCACCACCAAGGTCTGCCAAGAAACGGTCCTACCCACAACCACAAACCCTCCTGTCCTCTATCCTCCCTTCCCACTCCCTTTCTCTTCCTCTCCCTCTCCTCCTCCACCAGATTCCCCATGAGCACTGTTGCCCAGTTTGGGCACTGCTTTCCTGGCTGGCAGCATCCACACCATGGCTCACCCTGTCCAGAGAAACCAGTCCTCGTTGCATGGGGTTTCTTTGATCTGAGGGCTCCTAATGAGTCACAGCTGTCCTCTGTGCTTCTGCTACCCCTGTGCCTGCTGCAGAATACTGGGTGTATTCAGTGGGCCCTGGGGCCTTTCAGGGGAACCTGACCTAGGACCTTGTTGGTCTCCAGGATGCAGAGCCTTGAATGCCAGAGACTGAATTCAAGATGGGGAAATCCTATCCCCCAAAGCCTCCTACTTGGGATCCCACTGCTCATTCTGGAGTCCTCTAAAACCTCCCTGCCTCCCTCCCCCACCAGTATCCTGTGAAAATTCCCTGGCTCCTACACGGGGCTCCAGCAGCCCCCACTCTGGGCAGCCCGACCAGCAACCTCTACTTTGCAGCCCTCAGGATGGTCCCCTGGCAGCCTCCAGCTCCCATCCATCCACGTTTCTTCCTCCTTTGCAGGGCTGGGCAGGAGTGTGGGTGGCTCATGCCTAGGCTGGCAGTGAGGGACTAGTCAGGTAGTCAAGTTGTCTGTAGGACGCAACTCCAGGGGAGGTCCTGCGGGGCTGCAGGCCAGAGTGACGGCAGGTTGTGTCAGCAGAGCAGAGCGCTGCCCTGTGCACTCTGCCCGATGCTCTAATGTCCTGCATGCACTCTCTTTCCTCTTGCATCTTCACAGCTGTCATGGCAGCACGTTGACTTACATTGGGGTTGACAAGCAGACACTGCCGGTGGATGTATGCAGTGGAGTCTGACCTTGCCCACTCCTGCTGCACTGTGTGCAGCACCCTCAGCACAGGCACCCTCAGAGTAGAAAGGGCCCTGCTCCTACCCCCAGTACCCCGGCGGGGGGGGGTCTCTAGGTGTCCTCCCCCTAGTGATGCCCCTCCCCCCATCTGTCTTATAGTCCACAGAGACCAACTCCTATCTGGTGTCTGACTTCGTTCAGCCTCTGACCATCAAAGCCATAAACATTGAGTGCTCTCAGAGACAGAATGGATGGTAAGAAGAAGCCCGACCTTCTGATACTTTCTCCTTGAGAAGCAGAGTGTTGGGGTGAAAGGGCACAGATCAAGAGTCCAGCAGACCTGGGTTTGAATCCTCGCTGCAGCACTTGGAATGCATGTGGTTACACTCTTCTGCCTGGGCCTCAGCTGCCTGATCTCAAAGTAGATACAACCCCCACATGACAAGGCAGTTTTGTGGATACAATGAGAGAGACTATATGGAGGACTCCGTTGTGAGGCACCTGGGTGGCTCAGTCTGTTAAGCGTCCAACTTCGGCTCAGGTCACTATCTCAGTTTGTGAGATCGAACCCCGCGTTGGGCTCTCTGCTGTCAGCACAGAGCCCTCTTTGGATCCTCTGCTCTCCTCTCTCTCTCTTCCCCTGCCCCACTCATGCTCTCTCTTTCTCTTTCTCAAAAACAAATAAACATTAAAAAAGGAAAAAGGAGGACTGCACTGTACATGTCCACACCCTGGACCGCAGAAGCACACACCACTGAGATGTAATGAGTCAACGCATATGACGGCCACTTGGCATATAGTAGGCATTTCAACACTAAATAGGAAAAGGCTGAGAGGCAGAGAGAACCACACCAGGCACCCAGGTCCCCCATGCCCAGGCCAGAGCTCGTTCCTCAGCCTGGCCCTGTGTCCCTTGCCAATGTCAGTATTTGCCAAATGGTAGATGGCAGAGATCACACCAAATGTGTATTGATCCAAGATATGTGGCATTCCTGCCCACCCATGGACAAGCATCTTCTTGGTTTGCTTCTCAGCCCAAGGAGTCTCCTTACTCCTTAGTTCCTCCTAAGTATCCCGAGATTCTAGGCCTCTGTGGATCCCCTCTGCTTCCCAAGCTCTGTGCTCCTGTCAGCCCTGCTCTCCCTAGAGGCTTGAAGAGGAAATCCCAGGAGACCACATGGTGGGGCAAGGAGAGGAGCAGGTCAGGCTGGACCCAAAGCTTCTGCTCTCACTTTGCCTCTGACTAGATGTGGGACCTGAGGCAAGTCACAGCTTGTGCCCCAGTTTCCCCTCTGCCACTGGAAAGATTATAGGTCTCATATACCAGCCTATAGGGTATTCAGTCCCCTTGCCTCCTGGACACAAATAGAGAAAACTCACCTGGGTCCTCAGGAGTCTTGCTTATACTTACACACCAAACTTATTGAAACATCAGTCTTGTGACAGCCCCTCTTAGCATGGCCTTTGCTTCACTGTCTCTCCATTTGTCACAGTCCCACTTAGCATGCTTAGTCCAAACAGCCTCATGAAAACCCAACACCCAGGACAGTGAGGTATAGTTGAGCAGAAACCCATGTGAAAAGACTGAGATCAACAGATGAATGGATCAAGAAGATGTGGTTTATCTATACCATGGAATACTACATGGCAATGAGAAACAATGAAATCTGGCCATGTGTAGCAACATGGATGGACCTTGAGGGTGTTATGCTGAGCGAAATAAGTCAGGCAGAGAAGGACAAATATCATATGTTTGTGCATATAGGAGGATTAGGAGGAACTTAACAGAGGACCAAGGGGAAGAAGAAGGGCGGAAATGGTGGGGGAAAGGGAGGGAGGCAAACCATGAGAGACTCTTGAATGCTGACAAAAACTGAGGACTGATGGATGTGGGGGGGAGGAGGGATGGGCATGGAGGAGGCCACTTGTGGGGATGAGCACTGAGTGTTATGTGGAAACTAATCTGACAATAAAACTATTTGTAAAAAAAAAAAAAAAAAAGACTGAGAGATGTGACTTGGCTATAGGTTGTGGGTTCAATGAGAGTGGTGCCACCCACAACATTCTCAAACCTCAGGTCTCTTCCTGGCTCCCCTGGCCATCAGCGTGGACATTTACATGTTCATGCAAAACCGTCTTTTCCTTTTCCAACCACGCTACAACATGAATTCAAGGACTTCTGGTCATCCCTGCCTACCTTAGCTCAAGAGACACTATTAAGCTATGAAATTACTTTATAATTAGAAATAACAAAGACCTATAGATACACTGTAATATAACCCACAAAAGGAGCCATGTGCATTTCGTGGGTCTCCAGCCTTAAAACAAACAACTCTTCCCCAGTTGCTTTGATCCAACCATTTCACTTTCCAACAGCTGCTTTGACATATGAGAAACGTGCCAGCAGGTCAAAGCTAAGCTGAATGATTTTCAGGCACAGAGGACAAAAAGGATGCAAAATGTGGAGGGGGTGATTGGAGGTCCCCAGCAGCTGGCCGAATCATCTGGCTCTGTAGCTTGAGGGACATTGTAAGAAAAAGGGAGGTGTCTCCTATAAAGCTTGGGCACTGGAACTTTCTCCAGCCCTGACAGGATCATTTTGCTTTTACATAATCAGCCTGCCAGAGGTGGGTTCACAGACTGTGGAAATGGGAAATGAGCTTAGAGTTATGGGATCCAACTTTCTCATTTTAGAAACTGAGGTACAGAGAAGAGAGACTTGACTCTAAATGTCAGTATCCAGAGGCTTCCCAATTCAGACCAGCTTGACACCAAAGCCCTCCTAGAATGTGCTCCTTGTTTTATATTTCTCTCCTTTGTTAGTGACTTTGTGCTCCTCCCTAAAAGAAAAAGCTCTCTCATACTGCCAGGTCCAAGGTAATTGAAAGACAATTCAATGACCCTCTGCCAACACCCGGCACCTCTCACTACAGCACCCAGCTCTGCCTTTTGATCAAGGAGGTAAAAGCCAGGAAGGTGGCATCATTTGCCCCATTGGTGTCATGAATGTGAGCCTAATGAAGGAAACCGAAGGGTTGTTTCTGACAACTTTTTCTCTCTTCCACCCCTCCTTCTTTCTTCTGTTTCTTTCCTTCTTTCTCTCACTTTTTAAAAAAAAAAGTTTAAAAACACATTTCAAAAATATTCATTCTCAGGAATTGCCCGAGACATCTGGACCTTTTAAAAAGTTATTACCATTTCAATAAACGGGATGTATTTAAAATATTTAAAATGAGATTCCATTTTAAGATCAGTAATTCATTAAGTCGCCTTTAGGATCCTTTCTATACTATGATATTTTTAGCCAAGGTAAACTTCTAAGTTTAGTTGTAATCATTTCCATATGGTTCTCCATAATTAAATACTCTTGATGCTTTTGAAAGTCTTAGTAAATATCACTGAAGATACTTGTCCCTTTTCGTTTTCTAAGTGTAGCGCATATCCAGCAAACATCTGGCAAAGGCTGTGTGTATAGTTACAGGGGCAAATAAAGCTTGGATGACACCTCTGAGAGGCTCACTAGCTAAAGGGGGTACAGACAGGTGAAAACAAGGAGGAACCAGGCATGGCAGGTGCTGAAAAGAGGGCACAGGGGAGCAAACGGAGGCAGGTGAATTCTGGCACGGAGCGGGAGTGCAGCCGGGAGGAAGGGGCAGAGATCCACATGGAGGTTGGCCCGAATCTGGAAACAGACAGGAGTCAGGAAAGGGCAGCTCGGGCAGCAGGAGCATAATGGAAGGCCTAGTGGTGTTGAAGAACACCGTCTGTCTGGGAAACAGCATGTGGTTCCTTCATGGGACTGGAACATGAGGCAGAGAGAGAGAGAAAGAGAGAGAGAGAGAGAGAGAGAGAGAGAGAGAGAGAGAAGGGGATGAGGAATGAGGAGCAAGGAAACTGAGACATTGATGTTGCACAACTGAGCTGATACTGGAGTCCAGAACTGTCACTCCAGTGCTTCTGCCCCTTTAAAAATCCAAAAGTCCTGATCAAGCTACACCCCACTCCCTGTGATCTGCACTCACAGGGGTCCCCAAGGAGTAGAAAGTTAGGGCATGCAGTGGTACACCCCCAGCTCCCAGCTGATGAGAACAGCTTTCACAGAGCCCATCTCTCTGGGGTGCAGTGACCATTTCTGAATGGTGGAGGGCTGGGCTTAGCCTCTTCCCAAACCCTCTCAGCTCTAAGTCTTGGCTCCAGGATTCAAAAGGCAAGCAAAACAAAAACTTTATGCTCTATGAGCTGAGCAGGTGGCCAGTTTGCCAGCCAGCTGCCCGACCTGGCATCAGTGAGTGGCTTGTCCCGCACCAGTGCTTGGCACGGGTCAGGAGGGTTTGGGAAGAGGCTCTGGCAGACTGGCATGCCTGGCCTCCCAGATGACTTCCCAGCCCGAGTGCCAGTGGGAAGCCAACAGAGGCGGGTGGCTGGGGTGGGCAGCCCAAGAGGCAGAGCAGGTGGCCCTGGCACAGCAGGTTTGGGCAAGTCATGTCTGACTGGGGACTGTCAGGCTGCTAGAGTGAAAGAGGGGAACACAGGCATGGATGCACTCAGTGCACAACGGGCAGTTGGGAGTCTGGGGGTGTTGGATCAGGAAGGCTCTGCAGAGGCTTGAGATTGCTGTCTCAGACTGGACACGGAGCATCCGAGGCCTTAGCCAATCCCTAAGTCAGGTGCCCAGCCCTGTAGTGTGGAGGGGAGGCTGGCCCAGCACAGAGGAGGGGAGAGTATAGGGAACAGAAAGCTCACCCACCGAGGATAAGGAGGGTGGCACATGGAGAAGACAAGCCCTGAATGGGAAGGGAGAAGATCAAGGGTCACACTTGCCACTGAGTCCCTGAGTGACCCGTCCTCTCTGGGCCCCAGTCTCCATAGCAATGTGAGGGGGTAACTGTTACCAGTTCTACCTTATCCACTGGAGTCTTGTGAGAAGACAGAATCCTGAGCCAGATAACGGATATGAAAAGACTCATTCTGCCCTTGGCCTCACTGAATCCCGGTCTATGGCCACCCCACAATCTCTGTGACAAGATTTCATGGTGACAATATTTGGGGAGGGGTGTGTGTGGTGGTGGTAGCCTATCTTGAAGCCGTATTTACATACCACTTATAAGGAAGCATTGTGAAAGTCTTTTAAACTGGGCAATAAAGAATACTGGATGTCCTTGTAGAAACTTCTAGATAATGCTTATCTAGTCCTTCTAGATGACCTTTTCTTTCAGTTAATCTGCTCCTGTCATTGTTTTCAAGCTGTTTTGCAACTTTATAAATTGTAGAAAATGGATAGCAATGTGGTGATTCCTGCCCATAAAAATGCAAATGAATTTTGTCCATTGGAGTTGCAATGATTATTGCTCTGTGGATATTAACTACTTTTGTAGCTATTTTAACATTCCTGATTGCCCACAGGTGCAGTTCAGTGACTCCTCCTTTGTAACAGCTTACGGAGTACCTCATGAACTTGTGAATGAAATACAGTATTTGACACATGTTCCTTTTGTATCTGTAGGAGAATCATTGTATTAGTTTCTTGTTGCTGTGTAACAAATTCCCACATTGACTGGGCTCACAGTTCTGCAGGTCGGAAGTCCGTGCAGAGAAAGGCTGGACTCCGCACTGGGTCTCCTGGAATTGAGGTATCAGCCAGGCTGCATTCCTTTCTGGAAGCTCTGGGAAAAGAATCACTTCCGAGCTCATTCAGGTTGTTGACCAACTTCAGGTCTTTGAGGTTGTAAGACCAAGATCCTTGCTTTCTCTCTAGCCATCGCCAGGGGACCGCTGTCCAGCGTCTGGAGATGCTCTCTTACTGGCAGTTCACAACACAACAGTGTGCTTTCTTCCAGGCCTGCAGGAGCGTCTCTCTGGGTTCTTCCTCTATGACCACCCAGAGGAAATGCTCTGCTTTTAAAGGGATCTCCTGATGAAGTCAGGACCACCCAGAATGACCTCCCGTTTGCCACATAATACTACATAATCACAGGAGTGCTATGTATGTATAGTTTCCACCCACACTCAAAGGGGAGAGGATTTTACAAGAGTGAGGATCACTGAGGGTCATCTTGAAATTCTGGCTGTCACAGATGATTTTACCTAACAATAACAAAAAAGCTTTAACACAATTTATAAAACTGAGAGACCATCAAAGAATGGGATGGGGCTGGTAGAGATTATGAGGATGCTAAAACTCTCCTCAATAGCCCACCCTTTGGAATTGCCACTGACCTAAGCCTTGACCCACTTTCAGGCCAGCTTGTCAGTAACGATGAGTTTGGCTATCTATCTCCCCAACCAGACCAGGAACTCCTCCAAAACCAGCACCTAGTCCTACTCAGGTCTTACCTAATGTGCACCCCATAAAGCAAGTCCTGGTGAGTGATTTGGTGTCAGAGTGTGAGAGGTTTTCCTCCCTATCTTCCTTCTCATGTTTTCTGGTTTAAGAACAGAATACCCACTAACACTCATCTCTTGGGCCTGGAGGTAGGATACAGTGGAGAAAGGAATGCCTAGACACTCCAGCAATGACCATAGTGTTAGTCAAATGGGAACCGAGGACTCACAAGAGCCATCAGACATGTACCCTGAGGTATCAGGAGTGGTTCTGATTCCCACTTGCTGTGACGGTTCAACTTCAGGGCAGGGGGCAGAGAATGAGACAGAGGCACTGAGTGTTCCATCTGGTCTATCTCCATACCCTCCATCCCGTCTTCCTCTACTGGAGGAAACTTCAAGAACCCAGAGCTCCACCAGCTTCTTGCTGCTACCCCAACCCCAGACAGCCCATTCCATCTTTGCCTCTGTGCTCTAGGGGCACACACTGCTTACTTTGCCTTGTGCTTCCTCCTTTCTAACCTCCACAAGGGAACTTCTTTTCGTTCTTTAACATTCAACTCAAATATCAGGTCTTCTAGGAAACCTTGAGGCACCACAGCAGTGGAAAGAAAATGGGCCTGGAAATTGGTTAGAATTTTGTCTGTGTGGGCTTGGGAAAATTACATAAGCTCTCTGAACCCCCGTTTCACCTGTAAAATGAGTACAATGCAATATTTAGTGATAAAACCTATCTTGGTGACTGATCACAGAATAATAATAGAATAGCGATTATGTGTCTCATGCTTGCCATATGGCGGATGTAGTGCTAAGTGCTTTACATGTATTTTTCATTTAATCTCCCAACACCTCAGTAGAGGAAGTTCTACTATTTTCTTTTGCAGATAAGGAAACTGAGGTTAGAGAGGTTGAACCCTGACTCCAGACTTCAGGCTTTTAATTATTATGCCATTCTACCTCCTAGAAGATACTCAAGAAATGTCATTCCTTTTCCCCTCTCTGTTCCTCACCATGTTCACGCCCGGACTATCAAAATTGTTTGCTCATTCCTATGGGTCCTCATAGGCTTTGTATACCCAGTGCCTCTGTAATACTATGGAAGAAACAGTATTTATTTTTTTCATATGTTCCTGCCTCCTCCAGCCCCTAGCATTGCACCTGGCACAGAGCAGGCACAGACTACCTACTATTCAAGTGAATTAATGAATCATCTTGGGTTTTTTAGGAAGTGACCAGGGTATAATTTATAATAAAATGATTATGAACCATGCATAAATAAAAAAGAGAGAAGACTGCCCCCTCCACTCCATTCCCCTTCCCTCATACTATCTCAGCTGAAGCAATAGGCCCTGCAGGGACCCAGCAGCAGACAGATAAAAACATCAAGGCCCGTTCCAGCTTCACACCAGACCCTGGAATTTAATTTAACTCGTACAGACATCAGTGTTGACACTCCTGGGGGCTCCCCGAGCAGCCTCACGGAACAGCTGGTAACAGCTGCGATGGGTTTGCCTTCACACCTCTGATTAAATCGCAAGGGAATCCCACGGAGGCAGGACCCTGAAAACCATTTTACAGAAAGATGTTCATAGGCTCCTGGGACATCCGCTTTGGAAGGAGCTGCCAAGATCACCCAGTGACCTCTTTGTTTTTAAAATAGCCAAACTGAGGCCAAGGGATTTCCCCAAAGTTGCATGGCCTTCCCAAATTTTGATGAAGCAGCATTAAGAATATAAGCTGCAACATTTTATAGCTTGAGGTGTGCAGTCCTTGCACTTAAAACCCTGCCTTTTGCTCTCTTCCCTACGTGCCCTGCCGTTAGTGTGCACTGCCCCCAGCTGGGTGTAGACACGGGGTCCTTTGCATGGTTAAAGTGGTGCATCAGGCACACGGTTTGCATGAGATCCAGATTAGCATCTGAACTCCCCACTTTATGATTTTTATATTAAATTCTGGCTTTTTGTATTAAGCTGTGACTATATTTATATTAAACTATGACTCTTTCATATTGAACTCTGATTCTGAAAGCAGATAATTCAGTGACAAAAACAAGCTTTTAAAATGAAACAAATATAGAACACACTTCTTGTGATCCTTTTAATAATTTTCTATCACCAGCTGAATTTAACCCTGATCTTATTCCACATATTGATAGAAATTACACTTTCTTTTTTTTTTTAATTTTTTTTAAATGTTTTTATTTATTTCTAGGAGAGAGAGAGAGACAGCGTGAGCAGGGGGAGGTCAGAGAGAGAGGGAGTCACAGACTGAAACAGGCTCCAGGGTCTGAGCTGGCAGTCAGCACAGAGCCCGACGCGGGGCTCGAACCCACGAATCGCGAGATCATGACCTAAGCGAAAGTCGGACGCTTAACCGACTAAGCCACCCAGGCGCCCCTAGAAATTACACTTTCTAACTCACCATGCATTTTGACTTGTAGGCCAACTTACCTTGGAGCTTTCCCCTCAACCTCAATCTTGAAATTAAATTCTCCATGCTTGCTTATTTTATAGTACACGGAACTCTGTCAATTTCATATAAATTAAAAATGTGTTTATTTATTGAGCACATATCACAGCCAAGGTTGAAGGGCTAGTGATTTCTAGGGTAGGGATCTACCAATATGAGTAAGAGGTAGCCTCTGCCTTCAAGGAACTCATAATTAACTACAGAGTAAAATCACTAACAGATCATGGAAAACAAGGAGGTAAAATAAAAATAAGGCCAGAAATTGTGACAAAAAAACATTTAACTACATAAATATTTAAAGTTTCTGTGAGGCAACTGACACTATAAAGGAAATGAAAATACAGATTACAAATGGAAGAAAAGCATGTTCAACGTTTATTACACAGTAAAGGTTAATAGTGTTAATATACAAAGAACTCTACAACTCAGTAGAAAAAAAAAGAAAAACAACTGAATAATAAATTTGCAGAAGACTTGAATTAGAAAGCTCCTTAAAAAGAAATAGAAAAACACAGTGCTTAAACTAACAAAGAAATACAGATTAAAACAACAAAAATATATTTTCACCTACCAGGTTGGCAAGACACTTTTAAAGATGGATAAATGCTTGACGTTAGTGAGGTGGTAGGGAAATATGTTCCCAGTTGGGAGGGGGGTAAATTGAAAGAACGTTTTAAAGCCAATTTGGCAGAATCCATCAAAGATTAAAATGCGGATATCTATTGACCCAGACATTCCATTTCTACAAATTTATTCTGCAGATTTCTTCACTCAAATGCATAGATACACACCCAAGGTGGTTCACTGCATCTGCTTGTATAAGTGGTAAATTTGAAACATTTTTATATCGATTAGGAGATTTATTAAATGAATTAGGACATAGTCATATAAT
Organism: Proteles cristata cristata; assembly: GCA_017311185.1. Taxonomy (NCBI): domain Eukaryota; kingdom Metazoa; phylum Chordata; class Mammalia; order Carnivora; family Hyaenidae; genus Proteles; species Proteles cristata. The sequence continues at coordinate 20,439 of JAESUZ010003286.1, read as the reverse complement.
GCAATATTATGTACATATTAAAAAAAAAAAAGAAGTGATATGAGAGGCGCCTGGGGGGCTCAGTCCGTTAAATATCTGACTCTTGACTTCAGCTCAGGTCATGATCTCATGGTCCATGAGATCACCTGCGTCAGGCTCTGTGCTGACAGCACAGGGCCTTCTTGGGATTCTCTGCCCCTCCCCCCTGCTTCCTCTCTCTTTCTCTCAAAATAAATAAATAAACATTAAAAATTTGAGAAAAGATTCGAGGGGCACCTGGCTCTGCGCTGACAGCAGGAAGCCTGCTTGGGATCCTCCCCCCCGCCCCCCCCGCCCCTCCCCTGCTCATGCTCTCCCTTTCTCAAAATAAATAAATAAATAAATAAATAAGAACTGATATAAAAAGACATCAAAATATATTAAATGAAAGAAGCAAGAAGCTGGATGTTAATATATTCACAATTGTGCACAAATCTAAAATATATATACACCTATAAATATACATTTAAAAGACCTGACAGGATGTGCACTATTAGAATGACCGAGGAACCGGAATCTTGAATGACTTTTATTATCTACTTCTTTTTCGTTGGGTTATTTGTTATTAAAAAACGTAACAAAAGTGTAAAGGAATATAATCTAACTCTTCCTGCTGTTTCCTGTTCTCCGCGCTTTTTCCCAAATGCCACTTGGCTTGCCATGTTGGTTTGCCACGCAAAGCCCTGTGGACATTGAACTACAGGCCACTTGAAGACTCCTGGTTTTCTAGCTTGGGTGATGAATTGGCTATGAAGGCCTCACAAAGATGGGGGCCTACAAGAAGAGGCGGGGGTGAGGAGTGTGGCTTTGGGCATGTTGGGTGTGAGCTGCCTGGGAACACTGTTAGAAATAGTCAGCAGACACTCAGAGGTCTGGGAAGAGCTCTGGGAACTACTTGCCTATAGGTGATTACAGAGGTCAAACTGGATAGATGACACTAAGAAAGGTTATAGAGTGAGAGAAGACGGGGAAGTTTAGAGCCACCTTGGTCATCTTTCTGTCCCTCCAATTCACCAAACTTGTCCCTGCCTTAGAGTTTTTATGTGATTTGAGAATTTATATATTTCTTATCCATTGTTCCTTTTATTATTATGTAATAACCATCTTTATCCCTAATAATACTTTTTTAAAAATGTTTTTATTTATTTTTGAGAGAGAGAGAGAGACAGCGTGAGCAGGGGAGGGTCAGAGAAAGAGGGAGATACAGAATCTGAAGCAGGCTCCAGGCTCTAAGCTAGGTGTCATCACAGAGCCTGATGTGGGGCTAGAACCCACGAACCGTGTTATCATGACCTGAGCCAAAGTCGGATGCTTAATTGACTGAACCACCCAGGTGCCCCCCTCCAATAATACTTATGACACTAATGTCTGTTTTATCCAAATATCTATGCCACTTTCATTTGGTCAATATTTTCCCAGAATACATAGCATATGGCTTTTTATAAGAATTCTGATCAGGGAACGCTGGGGTGGCTCAGTCGGTTAAGCCACCAACTTTGGCTCAGGTGATGCTCTCATGGTTCGAGTCCCGTGTTGGCCTCTGTGCTAACAGCTCAGAGCCTGGAGCCTGCTTCAGATTCTGTGTGTGTGTCTCTCTCTCTGTCCCTGCTTCTGCCCCTTCCTCTCTTCCTCTCTCCCTCCCTCTCTCTCTCTCTCTCTCTCAAAAATAAATAAATATTAAAGAAATTTTTTACAAAGAATTTTGACCTGAAAATTTCTATTCTTTTCATCAGAGACTTTGGTCTATTTACATTTGTGGTTACTATCAATTTTCTTAAATTTATTTCTACCATCTTATTTAATGCTTTAGATTTACCATGCTTTTTTTTCTTTGCTTTCTGTCAGGATTATTGAATCCTCTTTTATCACATGCTTCCCCTTCAGTCTCTAAGAGATGATATATATGATTTCTTCCTTTATTGGCTGCCCTTGATTTTTTAATACGCATAGTGGACTAGGTCAAGTTAATCACTGTCTATATCTTTTTGCCAAACAATACAAGGACCTTAGCCCACCCTGGGTGTCACCCTACCCCTCATGTCTTATTGTTGTCCAGTATTTGAGTCATACCTTATTTTCATATCTTCCAGATTATTAGTAGTATTTTATACATTCAATGTACATTTAGATTTAACCCCATGTTTACTATCCCTTTCCTCCACGTACCTTCTTACATTCTACTTCTCCTGTCTGAGTTTGAATTTCTTCTTCCTAAAGTATATCTTAGCATAATTCTTTCAGAAAGGGTCTGTTGGTGGTAAACCTTTTCAGTATTTATCTGAAAATGATTTTATTTCAACCACTACTTGAGACAGTCCTGTGGTCATGCCCTCTCTCCAATTGTTCACTCTGAGGTCTGGCCCTGAGTTAAGATATATGGGCCAGCTTTTCTCAGCTCATCCACCCTACATACGTGTTCCTCTCCGTGTTGTGACAGGGTCATACTGTCCTCATCTTTACAGAGGTTGCCCACAAAGCACTCCTTGAACGGCAAGTGGTGCCACTGCCGACCATTCAAGTAGATGAACTAGATGATCTCATTGAGCTTCAGGGTCCTCATCTTTAGAACAGGAGGAAATAAAACCTGCGTCTTAGAGAGACTGTGAAGCTCAGGTGAGCCAATGGATGTAAAGGAAATTTGTAAACTGTAAAGATCTGCACAGATATGTGAGAGTGTAATTATATTACCCGGTCCTTCAATACGAAACCAGGCAGTAAAGTCCTTGTGTGATTTAGTTCCAGGAGAAAGCTTTCCCTGTCAAAAGAGTGATCCATGTGGTCCCTGCTCTCAGCAATGAAAGGTGATCATTTTAGTAGCCAGCGCTCTTTTATTGCAAATGATGGAAACCCAAATTGAAACACTTTAAGTCAAAAGGGGGATTTATTGGATCCATGTAACTAGAAGGGGGCGGGGGAGAGGCTGGCCTCCTGCATGGCTGGACCTGGGGATCTATCAAGCAGCCAACACCTCTTCCAGTCTCCTCCCCTGTCTCTCTGCATGTTGGCTTTGTCCTTTCCATCTACACTTTTCTCCACTGGGGAAAAGCGCTTCAAACCTTTAGACTCTCTTCAGCTCAGTAACCATAGAAGAAAAATATTCTTCCCCTTTAGCTTCAAACTAAAACATCATGAGGCAAAACTCAGATTGGCCAGCTTGACCAAATTTTCTAGCCGGGGGAATGATATTTGATGTGTGGCAGAGTTTTATCTCCCAATATCCATTCTCCCCTTGTTCTGGAAACCTCCATTTCTGAGCTGGGCATATTGCTGTCCAGTTAATCCATTTCTCAGTCTCCCTTGCTATTAGGTATGGCCATGTGTCCAACTTCTAATCAATGAGGTATAAGCAGAAGTGCTCTGAGGTATTTCTGGAAGCTCTAAAAGGGAGAGTTGTCCTTTTCTCCTCCCTTTTTTTCCTTTCTATTGCCTGGAATGTGGATGTAATGGCTAGAACTCCAGCAGCCATTCTGCATCATGAGGAATGGAATGACAGCTACATGTGGCAGAGGAGCAACACAGAAGGGAACTTCAATCTTTGATGCCATGTCTCTCCCGACCAGCCTTGAATTGCCTCCTCTCTATGTTTTTATGTGAGAGAAAAATATACTTCTGTCTTGTTTAAGCCACTATTGTGGAGTCTTTGTTATTTGCAACCAAATCTAATCCTAAACGATACATAACTCAGGATGGAGGGAAAGCAGCAATTGACAAAAGGGGCTGGGAAGGAAACACCCCAGGAAAAGTGAAACAATAGTTGTTATAGTAGCCAAGTATTTCCCTTTTTGCTTTGGCCTTTAGGAACCTCTCAGCAGCTAGAGGTATCCACACTCCATGTTCCCTTTCATCTCCTTTTGTCACACGCTCCTTTTCCATGCCTTGATTAATGTCAATCCTTACAAAAGTAAGAAAACTGTAACATGACACCCACCTTTCCAACAATGTACTCCATGAAACATGCATCCCCTCAGGTGCTCTGGAGGGAAAAATGAATCTATGATCAGTAAATTTGGGGAATGCTACCAACTACTTCCCTCTCAGAGATTCATAAAGCACATTAGCATGGTAAAGCCTCTGAGAAGTTTTGCTGTTAAATGAATCTAATTAATTTTCTTTAATTTGGCTTTCTCTCCAAACTTATTTGACCACAGAAACCTCCTTTCTCCCCCGTATAGCATCTGTTAACATGCCATAGTGAAAGATGCTTTGAGAAGCGTTTGATTAGCTAAGCAATGGCAAAAATAGAAGCCGTGACCTTGGAAACTGCTCAGGTGAACAGGTATTTTGGCAGTATCACTTCTATTTATACAGTCACCCACCAGCCATGAGGACTTGCTTGGTGCTGGTTGTACTTGAATCCTGATGTCCTAGCTTTGGCCAAGGTGGGACTGTGGACTCTCTCATTCTAGACCCAATGTTCTGGTGTCTACAGAAATAATTCATTTCCTTTGTCTGCCTGTTGGATGCTACCACAAGTTCAGACCTGCTTTCAACACGCAGACCAATGACAGAACAAGAATTAAAACAAGAGACATCCACATAAGCTGGGAAAGAGATGTTCTCTGTAGCCTTGGCCAGATGGAAGCCAGAGCCCTCTGTGGGTTATAACCTCCTCCGACTGTCTGAGAAATGTGAGGCCTGCTCTTCAGTCATGCAGCTGAGCAGACTTACGTGGCTGATGAGGGCTTTGCATAAGCAGACTGCCATGAAGCCTGGGATATATGCCCTGCACCCTGTTTGGGAGGAAGGTTCTAGTGCACTCTTCCCAGGTCTGGGAGCAGAACTCTGGACTGCTGGCTGGCGATCCACCACAAACTGACAGACCAGAGGCTGCCAACAAGAGGGACTGAGGACAGAGTGAGGGAAAGAAATCCCCAGGCTCGTCTGTGGGGAGAATCCCTCTCCCTTCTGTCACAAAGACAAGCAGCAGCAGGCATCCTACTGTTCTTTCAAGTGGAAACCTTTCTCTCTCGCCACCCCCCAGATACCCAGATCTTTTGAGGTCCATCCCACACACAGAACAGACTGGCCTTAAAGCCAATAGATTGAACTCTGAGAGCTGCCCTTTATTGCTCATCTGGCCTCGGGAGGTCCCTTCAGGTCTCTGGAACACAGAGATAGTTATGAGTGGGAGAAACCCATGGAAATGCCCCAGAAGAGTGTGGAGCACACCCTGGGTGATAGAACTAACTAAATAAGCAAATAAGTAAGTAAGTAAATTAATTAATTTATTTAAATGTCTCTTCTTCCTGGCTTCCAGGTTTTTCTGATTCTGCCAGAGTAAGCTTTCCTCTCCTGAGTCCTTAAATGGGACTTAACAAGAAAGTGGGATTTTCTCACCTTTTCTACTTCAGGCACAAGTGCTTTGGGTACCTGAAACTGAACATAAAGGGAGTCACAACAGACACTTTTAGAATCAGTCTCTATTGGTTTGAGAAGTTACGTCTCAGAGATCTCCATGAATTATGTTTTCAGAGGACTCTGGGGGTTTTATGTTTTATGTTTTTCCATGAACATGCTTCATCCTAATTCTGTGAAAGATTCTTCCTGACCAAGTGCAATTCATTCTACCTTCGCTATGGGGATTTTCAGAACAAAAGTGGTATTGAGTCCCATACTGGAATGACTTCATATATTCCAGAGAGAGAGAAAGAGAGAGAGCAAGAGTGAGTGCTGCAGACAATGAATGGGTGGGGAGGTGGCTCAAAGAAGAGCAAGGGGCAGATTGGTTTTCAGATCTGTCCTGAACCTTGCAATTTTATTCATAGAAGTCAGAGCCAGCCTTGGTGGAAAAGCAGCAGTTAATGTGACTGTAAGCTCTGTCAGAGGATTCCTTATTCTCTTGGGCAGAGCAGCAGCTTATGCTATAGGAGGGAGATCAAGCCCTGTTTGTACACACAAATTGCTTTCTCCCCCTTTCTTGGTAACAAAACCCGGAAACTGCTATGGGAGCATGCTTTAGCATTCCTGTTGCATGGGACACTGACTGCTCTCTCTTTTCTGGTATAGATTCCTCCTCCCCAGCATATTTCTCAATGCAGTGGGACCAGGGGCCCCTGGGTTCAACCCTTTGAGGTTTTTCTGCTGCCACAGAAAGTGAAATCCACCCCTGAGGACGGCCCCCCTCAGCATTGCACTGCAGACCCCTGAAGGGAAGACCTCAACCCACTCATCAGGAGGTCCAGGTTTAAGTGCAACCGGGTCCCTGACTCAACCACATCTTGGGGAAGGGAGACCCACATCTGCTCACTCTCCATCCCCCAATACAGGTCAGGACATCTAGACCCATCATGGACCCCAAACAGGTCCAGGAACTTGAAGGTCATGTAATAGACAAAGCACATGGGCATAGTAAAGGCTCTGGGACGTCCTGTAGTGAAGTAATAGGTTCAACTTTGTTTAACTTGGTGATTTCCATGTTTAACTAACCCTGCACCACTTTTCTCATGGAACACTCATTATCTCATTCAGCAGCATTCCACAGAATGCTGGAAAATAATGCCACGGTGCCATTCACAGCCATGCCCAATGTCCCTGGAGGATAGAGACAGCATCTGATCCAGGTTTGGGCTGACAAACCTCAGCACAGGACCTAGAAGATAGTGTTTTCAGAATGAATACATGAGTGAATTAATGAAATCGTACCATGTTTAGTCCAGGATGAACCTGGGAATTATAACTGTGTGCCAAACACTTTTCCAGGGAAATTAAGCCTGTGGCCAAAGCATAGCTTGGTGAAGACCAAATCTTTTCTTTTTTTCCTCTTTTTTCCAACATTTGCACCAGTTACAAACTGGCAGACATTGAACCAGATCTGTCTAACATATGTGTTTTGTTTGGCCCAGTACACGGGTTTACTTTTTTAATGGCTTTAGGTAGGGTCTCAACTCTGCAGCATAGCTCGGTTCTGCCCCTTCCTCTCCCACCCAGCCTCTACTTCATTCACATCACCTGCTTAGCTCCTGAAAGCTTTGAGTTTGCCATCCAGAGTTTAAATCCCCCCTGGGAAGTTGCTTTTTCAATCTGACCGTGAACATCATGAATTTATTTTGAAATGGGTTTGCCTGCATGATTTCTCATGCAGATCTTGAAGCCCTAAACCATTTGTGATGAAAGATCTATACGGCACAACATGGCTCAGACTCTAGTACACTTGAGGCGACTCCCTGAGCCTGACAGTGGGGTGGAGATAGTTTAATCCCTGTACCCGTCTTCCCACAGTGGTGATTCCCAAGCCTGTCACTGGGAGAGCTTGTGGAAGCCCACACTGCTGGGCTCACCTCTGGAGCTTCTGGACCAGTAGGTTGGCTAAGGGGCCAAGGATTTGCATGCTGTGGCTGATGGCCCCAGGGCCACACTTGGAGTCCGCTGCTCTATAATTTATAAAGCTCTTTCCCAACTGTTATCTTATTAGACCCCCACAACCATGTGAACAGGGCAGGAATCACTACTCACAGTCACACATGAGGAAAGAGGGACCCAAAAGGCTAGTCTATGACCAAGGTCACACAGTTTGACTTGAATTGGGTCTCCCAATGCCATGTCAATCTGCCTGCAAGGCAAGGATGTGGCTGAACATCACCCTGCTTTGGGACAAGGCGATGGGACTGGTGAACAACACTTTAGGAGCTTACTTCACTACAGGAGAGATCTCTGCTCCGAAGCAGGAGCTGACAGCCTCCCTTGGTCCCTCTCAGCTCTCGGACTCCACACTGTGGCCCTATGTGGACAAGAAGTGAGGGGGCCCAAAGGAGTCCAGCAATACCCACCCCACCTCTGACTGGCTTTTGATCCCTTAACAGCTGTAGGCATAGCAGCAGAGGAGCAGAGATGCCGCACCCACTGGAGTCAAGACACCCCTTACTGAATTTTCTATGTAGCAACCAAAGTGGAGTGAGAGACAGGCACAGGCTGCAGCTCCTGGGAGGGGAAATGACGGGGGGTGGGGGGGAGCACAGACCATATGGAGCAAGAGTGACAGAATTTGGCAGTGTAGTCTCTGCAGATGGGCCTGCTTATGTCCACACACAATCTGAGGCCAAAGACTGAATCATCTCTCTAGCAATTTCTTGTTTCCAAACACGTCTTTTGAAGAATGTGGGGATGCTCGGTGCAGATATCCGCAGTCCTCGCTGGGAAAGGGTATACAGATAACAGAAAAGAAAAGTTGCTTTTGTTGGGAGAAGGAAGAGGTGCAAAATGCCCACTTGAGCAAGGTGGAAGTCGCTGCATAGTGGAAGGGATCCTGGTGGTTTGGGTAGCATTTAGGGAGTTCACAGCCAGTGTTTTACATGTTTTCTTGTATGATCTTCACAACGCTTTAAGGGGGTTAACATTGTCAGCCCCATTTTACGGGAGGAAAGACTGAGATTATAGAGGGCAAAGATTTGTCAAGGTTTCCCAGCTGGTGGGAGCAGAGTCATGAATGAGGTAAAGCAAAATGGGGCATCCACACATCCAGGGGCACCCTCCTAAAGCCAGGATTCTGGTCTTCTAGCTGGTCTGGTGCTCCAGCCCCTGTGTGGCCTTCCAGTAGTTACTGGGTCCCCACGAGGGCTCCCCAGGGTCAGTCTTCAGGATGAAGTCTGGACTGCTCTGCTTGGCATTCAAGGCTCTGCAAGGCCAGGCTCCAGCCTTGTGCCCAACCTTCCCCTACGTGCACCAGGGTTGGGTGCAATCAAGGCAGCTCACCATTCCCTGAAGACACTCAGGGCTGCCCAGACTCCAATGCTGGCTTTGACGCCTTCCGGTCACAGGTCCCTTTGTCTTGACTTGTGCCCATGTCTTTTCTCTCCTCGCTGAAATGTCTGCTCTTCTAGGACTACAAACCCCCTCTCCTCAGGTCTCACCCCTGCATCCTTTACACAAGTGCACCACCTTATGGTCCACAGAATGCTGTCCCCCCTGCAAGGTGACAAAGTAAGGTAAGTTTTAGCCCCAGTCCAGACGGAGGCCAGAGAAGAGAAGGGACGCGGCCATGTTCTCACACCTAGTTGGCAAAGCCACAGTGACAGCCCAAGTTCCCAGACTCCAAGAGCACCTAGTGCTCTTCCCATTATGCTCCATTTTGGGGATAGTGTTTATTTATTCAAGAATAAGCTGGCCATCTGCACAGAGGTGGTGGCCACATGCCTCAGGGTTGCCCTTGGGGAGAAAGGGGTCTGTTAGTTTCCTATTGCTGCCATAACAAATTATCACACACTTAGTGGCTCAAACAATACATGTGTATAATTATCATACAGTGCTGTAGGACAAAAGTGTGACACGGGTCTTGCTAGGCTAAAGCCAAAGTGTCAGCAATGCTGTGCTCCTTTCTGAAGGCTCTAGGGCACAATCCATTTCTTGCCTTTCCCAGCTTCTAAAGATCACCTGTGTTCCTTGGCTCATGACCCCTTTCTGAATCTTCAACACCAGCAAAGAAGGCTGGTCAAGTTCTTCTCAGGTGGCATCTGTCTGACCTCTCTCCTGCTCACCCCTCTTCCATTCTTAAGGACCCTTGTGATTACGTTGGCCCAGCTGAGTAGTCCAGGATCCTCACCCTCTTTTAAGATCAGCTGATTATCAACCTGAATTCCATTTCAATCTTAATTCCCCATTGCATGTAAACTAACATATTCACAGGCTCCAGAGATTAGGACACAGACCTCTGAAGGGGACGTTATTTTGTCCATCACAGGGACAAAAAGAAGATTCCTGCCCCCAGAAACCATCAGTCAGTCACTTGGTAGAGTAGGTGTGTCAGACCTCCACCAGATGTGCCAAGGCTTCAGCAGTCTCTGCCTTGGGACGCAGTCCCGAGGACCTTGGAGAGCTCATGGATGGGGGCCAGGGATTCTGACAGTTCAGCCTTTATAACCCGGAGCAAGCTCCCCAGTGCCAGGCTGCCCAGGAATACCAAGGCTGCCCTGTTCAAAGGCATATGGTGCTTCCTCATCTTATTCATCTCTTCATCTGCCTCCCAGACGTACTGCTCATCCAATTTCAGGACACAGCACCATCTCTACCCAAACTCCTGCTACCACTCCCCACCATCTCATATCCAGAGGTCTTGCCTATTTATAATGATAATTGGATTACTCAGAATAAAATTCAAACTTCTCATCAAGGCTTCTAAGGTACTATACACTTAGGCCTCAAGTTACTATCCCATCGTTCACTAAGCTCCAAGAAGACTGGTCTCCTTACATCACCTGAACACACTATGTGCCTTCCTGCCTCAGGGCCTTTGCACATGCCATTTCCTCTTCCTGTGACTCTCTTTTCCCACTCTTTCCTGGATGATTCCTACTCCTATTTTAGATCTCAGCTGCTTTCAGAAAAGTCTTCTCTTTATACCTCTCAACTATACCAATGAAGCCTCTCATCTTATTGTCTCTCTCTCAGAAACTGACTCTTTTCTTTAGCAACTATGTCATCATCTCTGTAATCATATAGGACAGAAAACATTCAGGCTCTGACATTGCAGAAAGGTCATCCTTTGGACTAAAATCTATATTCTATCTAGATTTTAATTTAGACTCTGAAATTTTATCCTCTCTTTGCAAGGAACAGTAGTGAGTTCAACCTTAGAACCTCAACTTTAGCATGCTAATTTTTTTTAATGGGCTTTCAGGTCAGGCAGACACATTTCCTGCTCCCTACTCCTCCACCAACTGGCTGCATGGCCCAGAGCAAGTAAGTCACTCTTTCTCTGGGCAAATGGCTTTGTCCAGCTGACTATGATCCAGGAGGATATAGAGAACCCCTCACATGTGGGCCATGAGAAGGCCAAAGGCCAGCCAGTGAGAATCCAACACCAAATAGAGATAAGAAAAATTTAACCAAGATACATGTTGTCCCCAGGACTCCCCCCTCCCTTTTATCTCCCATTAGCATCCTGCATCTTCAGGACAGCAACATTCTCCCAGCAAGTCCATTTTACAAATGAGGAAATGGAGGCGAGAGAGGTTAACTGGCTTATACAAGGTCACTTGGCATGTAAGTTGAGATGCTGATACATGAACCATGTTCTTCCTAACCCTTCACTGAGATAACCAAATTCACAAAAATGAATTCCATGTACAGTGCATTTCACAGTCTATGTAGACCTCTTTCCCATCTGCCATTGTCTCTGAATTCTACAACAATACCTTGGCTTGAGTATCATCAGTCCGTTTGTTCAGATAGAACATTGAGATTTAGAGCAAGGAATTGACTGGCTTAAATCAGTGGGTATATAAGTTACCTACTGCTATGAATGAATTTGTCAGCTTGAAAGAGTACACAGCATTATCTCATAATTCCTGTGGGTCAGGGACCCAGGCACAACCTAGCTGCATCTTCTGCTTCATGGTCCCTCAAGAGGCTATAATCAAGGTGTCATCCCAGAATCAGTGGTCTCATCTGAGGCTCAACTGGGGAAGAAGGATTTTTTTAAAGTTTGTTTGTTTATTAATTTTTAATGTTTTATTTATTTCTGAGAGAGAGACAGGGTCAGAGGGAGAAGGAGACACAGAATCTGAAACAGGCTCCCGGCTCTGAGCTAGCTGTCAGCACAGAGCCTGATGTGGGGCTCGAACCCACGAATCACAAGATCATGACCTGAGCTGAAGTCAGACGCTTAACCGACTGAGCCATCCAGGCACCCTTAAGTTTATTTATTTTTGAGAGAGAGGAAGAGAGAGAATCCTGAGCAAGCTCAGTGTTATCAGCCCAGGGCCCAACATAGGGCTCGATCTCACAAACCATGAGATCATGACCTGAGCTGAAATCAACAGTCAGAGGCTTAACCAACTGAGCCTCCCAGGAGCCCCTAAACTAGGGAAGAAGAGTCCTCTTTCAATCTCATTTACATAGTTGTTGCCAGGCTTCAATTTATTGTGTGCTGTTGGACTGAGGTCTTAATTTCCTCACTGGCGATGGGTAGAAGACCACCTTCAGTTCTTTGTCATGAGCGCCTCTTCAATATGGCAACTCGCTTTACTGAAGTGTGCAAGAAGGCAGTACAGTCATGGTCTTGTACCCTAATCATGGAAGTGACAAGCCACACTTTGCTGCATTCTATCCATCAGAAAAAGTCATTAGGTCACTCCAGACTCTCACCCTAGGGGAGGGAAATACACAAGGACATGACTCTTAGCAGGTGCAGAGTATAGGAGGCTCTAAGTCTGCCTACGACAGCAGGGAGCTGGGCTGCTCTGAGTTTGGCCCTTCTTCCTGGATCTGGAAGCCTACTGGCACAATGGGCGGAGGTGGCTCGTGGATATCTTCCGTTGTCAGCACTCTAGGGAGGTTCTCAGGGCCACGCAGAGCTCGGGCCAGATTTCCCCATCCCAGGAAGAGAGCTGGCCCCTTTTTAATTACACTGTTGCCCCCGGGGAAAGCCTGTGCTCTTCTCTGGATAGTTTTACACCCCCTCCCCGCTTACTGCCATTTCTGTCTTTAAATCAAAGCTGCTCTCTGTTCAAGGGCTCCCAGCCCCAGGCAAGACGAGGATTTATGAGTGGGTGATCCAAAAATGTAACATAAAGGAGTCAGGACCCAGACAGTAATGTAAACTGAGAGGTCCTGGAGAGGCGGGCCGGTGGCCAGGGCTCAGTAACCTCTCAAATCCCATAACCATCATGGCCTCCGCCTTTATGAAACTCTTCCATCATCCTCCCTGCTGCCTGCCCCCACCGCCCTTTCCACCGCCCGCACGGCAGCCTCCCACCCCCAGCCCGCACCCAGGTCCCCACTATCTGCCTCAGCGTGCCTTCCACTGTCCTCTCATCTCCAGTCTCCCACTCAAATCCTTCTGGGCGCCAGTCCATGCGGACAAACTCTTATCTCCATGTCTTTGTTCAAACTGTGTCTTCTCCTGGAATTGCCCTTTGCCCATGCCCCGGGGATGAAGCCCTCTTGAGGACTCCTTCCCTCACCTGTCACTCTCTGTCCCTTACTCATGGCACTGAGGACTGTAGGCCTTAGTAATGAAGTCCATTATGTCCACGCCAGCCTCCTTGCTTAGACTGAGACTTCCTTAAGGGTAGGGGCTGGAGCTGGAACCGACCATGGTCTTACCGCTATGTAACACACAGGAGGTGCTCAATCAATGCTAGACTGATGGAAAAGTCAGAGTTAGCATCAGTTTTCAGTGGAGAGAAAAATAGCGTTCTCCCTTCACATATTCCATGTGTGGTCGGTCAGTGGCTGGCCAGCCACCTGCTCCCTCCCTCTTCTTCAGCACTCTGCCTGGTACTCAGGCTGGCCTGGGTACAGCACACTGGCCCTGCCTCCTCCCCTGTGCTCAAAGCACCTATTCTAGCTTCCACAGCTGGGAGCTGAAGGCAACAAAGTCTTGGCCACGGCAAAGACACATATGTGGGGCCACACACATCCTGAGGGGCACAGACAATTTGTCCTCAGAAGATGCCACCCCACCCCTTGCCGTTCTTGACTTAACCCAGTTGCCTCTTCAAGGGAGTCATCCTTGATGACATCTTCCTCGCCCTTCCTTCAATCAGTCCCATATTCCATAAATTCTACCTTCTGTTCAAAGTGTTTATCACATGTGTGCCTCTCTCTTACCTTAACTGCCCCTGCTGTGCCCGGGCCACCAAGGATGCTCTCCCTGCCTCCACCTCACCCTACTCATCTATCCTTCACTCAGGTGACCAGAGCCATCATTCCTGTCACATCACTCCCTTGCTCAAAAACTTTTGCTGGCTCCCCCTTGCCTGAGCAATGGCCCTCACCTCTCCAGCATCCAGGCACTCCTGACTCCGGCTGCCCAAGGGGCTTCTCCAGCCTCCTGTCCCAGCACACTTCCCCTTGAGGGCCTGCACTGCGGACCACTTCCAGTTCCCCAGTACTCCTGGTGCTTTCCCAGCTCCTCTGGGAACACTCTTCTTCCTCTCTGCCCATCTAACCCCACTGTCCTTCCAGGACAGCTCGAAGTCTGCCTCCTCCATGAAGCCTTCCCTGACCACTTTCTTCAGTCCCCTGGGCTCCCAAAGATTTTGCATTAAAGGATAAAAGGCATCCTTGTGTTGCCCCCCCTCACACCGGATCCTGAACACCTTAGGGGCAAGCCCCAGCCTCATTTTCCCCTTTCTTCCAACCCCCTGCTGCTGCCTCCTCTGTGGAGACAAAGACAAAGGCGTCCCTTGGAGGAGGGGAGCTGTCTTGAAATCACTTGGAGGCTCCTGACAGCTCAGTCCCAGAGAAGAAAGCTGCCCAGAAGGCGGCACTCCCAGGGAGGGGTTCTCGCCAGAAGGCCCAGAGCTGGGCCTGAGCCAGAGAGTGTTTGCGGGAGCCCAGGGGTGTGTGGATGGGAGGGGGGGCTTGGCAGCGCAAAGGGTGGTTTATGATCCACTCTTGTTCTGGTTCCCTGATGTCTTTGTTCAGAATCCCCAGGGTGCTTCTCTCCAAGCAAGGGGGTGGGGGTGGGGACAGTTCAGAGTGGAAGTGTGTGGGCCTGGGAGGAGCCAGCTTCCCTCTTTCCTGGGGGGGAAAGGGGAGGAGCCTAGAAGGAGCCCTTCTGTGAAAGTGCATCGCCTGGTGCAGGGCCGGCTCTGATTCCTGCTCCTCCAGGTCTGCCCCATCTCTATCCTGAGTCTTTGCCTTTCCCTCTTGGGCTGGCCCCTTCTCTTCAAAAAGCTGGCAGGATGGTATTTCTTTCCTCATGGAAGAGGGAGAAGAAGACAGAGGAGGATGGAGCCAGATGGGGAGGAGGAGGAATTCATGGAGTAGGGACTCCTGGCTGTGGGCCACTAGGCACGAGGTTCCTAGGGAAGAAGAGCTGGAATGGGGTGTGAAGATGTCCAGGACATGTGTATAGGGCTCAGCTTCGTGCCCAGAGCACTCCCTTTCAGCTCCCTTTCCAGCTGAAGTTGCTCTCATTTGAGGGGGTTCTCTGGGTCTGACACCATCCCCCTCTTAAGAGAGACACTTTGCTGAACTCAAGACCAGAAGTTCTGGTACAGCTGTACAACTATGTAATAGGTGTTGTCATCCAGATAATGAGCAGCTGGTCAGAGAAGGTATGCAAGCAGAAGCTGGTGTCACTAGGCAGGCTCTAGAGGGGGTTCAGGTGTCTGGTATGATAAGAGGGAAGATGGAATGATATTTTTTAATGTTTATTTATTTTTCAGAGAGAGAGCATGCACACAAGTGTGAGCTGGGCAAGGACAGAAAGATGGGGGGGCAGAGGGTCTGAAGCAGGCTCTGTGCTGACAGCACAGAGCCCAGTGTGGGGCTCGAACTCACAAAATGTGAGATCATGACCTAAGCTCAATTTAGACGCTTAACCAACTGAGCCACCCAGGTGCCCCAAGATGGAATGATTTTTAAGTTTCCTTCCCACATCCTGCTTCAAAAGACTATTATCAAAATATCCCTATTTAGACCAGGGCACCTGGGTGGCTCAGTCACTTAAGTGTCCCACTTCAGCTCAGGTCACGATCTCATGGTTCATGGGTTCCAGCTCTGCACTGGGCTCTGTGCTGACAGCTCAGAGCCTGGACCCTGCTTTGGATTCTGTGTCTCCCTCTCTCTCTGCCCCTCCCCTGCTTGTGTTTGTGCTCATCTCTCTGTCACTCAAAAATAAATGAATGCTGAAAAAAAATTTTTTTAATATTCCTAATTAGAATAAAGATAAAATAAACAGGCATTAAAGAGGGCTAGACTTACATCCATTCCATGGAATACCACTCAGCAATAAAAAGTAGTGAACTTTTTTATTGACACATGCATCAACTTGGATGCACCTCCAAGGAATTATGCGGAGCAGAGGGGATGGGGGAACCAATTCCAAAATACTGTATGATTCCACTCATATAATGTTATTGAAATGACAGAAGTTTAGAAATGGAGGACAGATGAGAGGCTGCTGATGGACACAAGGTGCTGGCACAGAGGTGGGTGTAGTTGTGAAAAAGCGTTCTTAGTTTCCTATTGCCGCTGTGATAAATGGCCAGAAATGCAGTGGCTTAAAACAGCACAGGTTTATTCTCTCAGTTCCGGAGACCAAAAGTCCACAATCAGCTTCCCTGAGCTAAAGTCATGGTAGTGACAGGGCTAGTATTCCTTCTGGAGGCTCTAGAGGACATTGTGTCCCTTCCCTTAGGCTTCAGGAGGCCACCTTCAGGCTTTGACACATGACCCCTCCCAAGCATCACTCCAATATCCATCATCTTGTTTTCTGTTTCTTCCTTTGACCTTCTTGCCTGCGTCTTACAAGAACTCTGGTGATCACATTTAGGGCCCGCCTGGATGATCCAAGATAATGCCCCATCTCGAGATCCTTAATCATGTCTGCAAAGCTCCTTTTGCCATATAAGGTGACTTTCCTAGTTTCCAGGGATTAGTTGCAGGAGTCTTTGCAGGGGGAGGGGTGGTGATGGCATTGTTTAGCCCGCCTCAAAGAGCAGCACAAGGGATCCTTGTGGTGTTGGACCTGTGGACCTATATGGGGTAAAATTGTATAGAACGTAACACGTGCAAACACAATTGAGTACAAGCAAAAACTGGTGAAGTCTGAGTAAGATTGGTAGGCTGTGTCCACGTCAATATTCTGGTTGTGCTAATATACTGTAGTTTCAAAGAGGATAAAGTGCGCTTTCCCTGTATGACTTACAAGAGTGCTTTCTACAGTATGACTTACAACTGCATGTGAACCTACAATTCTTTCTCTTAAAAAAAGTTTTTTTAATGTTTATTTATTTTTGAGAGCCAGAGAGACAGAGCTTGAGTGGGGGAGGGGCAGAGAGAGAGGGGGAGACACAGACTCCGAAGCAGGCTCCAGGCTCCGAGCTGTCAGCACCGAGATGGACGCAGGGCTCGAACCCATAAACTGCAAGATCACGACCTGAGCCGAAGTTGGATGCTTAACCAACCAAGCCACACAGGCACCTCAAATACGAACTTCAGTTAATTACAAAGTGCTAGACTGAGGGTAGAACAGAGCCAATGTGGTTATCTTCTCAGTGCCTCTCACCCAGACACTCCCAGTACTGCCCACACAGTGGGCTCTCAGGAGTCATGTTATGAAGTGAGCGCACCCTCCTGGCTGTGTGTGCCTGAGCCAGGAGTGAGCATCTGATTCACGCTGAGAAAATTACAGGCACCTTCAGTTCTGTGGGACAGTTTTTCTTTTATTTAAAAAAAATTTTTTAGGGGCGCCTGGGTGGCTGAGTTGGTAAGCGTCCGACTTCGGATGCTTCATGATCTCACGGTGCGTGGGTTCGAGCCCCGCATCGGGCTCTGTGCTCACAGCCAGCTCAGAGCCTGGAGCCTGCTTCAGATTCTGTGTCTCCCTCTCTCTCTCTGACCCTCCCCTACTCACACTGCCTCTCTCTCTCTCTCTCTCTCAAAAATAAAAAATAAAAATAAAAAAATTTTAAAAAACATTAAAAATTTTTTTTTTAATTTTAATGTTTTATTTATTTCTGAGAGAGAGAGAGAGAGACAGCATGAGCAGGGGAGGGTCAGAGAGAGGGAGACACAGAATCCAAAACAGGCTCCAGGCTCTGAGCTAGCTGTCAGCACAGTCTGATGCGGGGCTCAAACCTACGAACCTCGACATCTTGACCTGAGCCAAAGTTAGACGCTTAACTGACTGAGCCACCCAGGTGTCCCTCTTTGGGACAGTTTAGAACTGATACACCAGAGAGAGTTACCCGTGTGATGGCTGGGCTTGTAACATTTAAACAGTGCACTTTGGGGGTCCTGTTGTACCCCGTGGACAGAGGAACAGGGGGTGAGCATTTGCAGGCTGAGAAGATCAGATCCTCCGCAGACAAAAGCAGACAAGAGCTGGAGAATGAGGGCAGCCTGGGTTCCTATATTAGCTCTCCATTTCTTGTGTCTAGTCCTTCTGGGGCATGACTTGATTTAGCCCTTGGATTTTATGAGATTCCTGTGTCCTTGTACAGAATCTCCTCCCTCCCACCCCCTATCCTTCAGTTAGCCAACAAGGATTTCTATTTTTTACAATTAGGAAGCCCAACTATTGAAAATAGAGCGCACCAGCACACAGCCCCATAGCCTGCCCGTCTCTATTCAGGTGCTGTGAGGAGGCCCATGTGCTGCCCCCTCAGGGCCCAGTGCAGGGAACACAAAGCATCCTTTTTATCTTGGATTTAAACCCCCCCTCCGGCCTCTCACCCTCTCTGGGCAGCCCTTATCGGCAAGTGCAGCGTAAGAGAGGGCCTGCCCCCAAAGCACTGTCACCCTGCAACACACACACCATGCACACGGCAGGCACTTGATGAACGATCGTAAGACTGGGTAGAAGCCATCCTAAGAATCGTCAGGCGTGTGGCAGAGGACAGTTTGAGGAGAGCGGGCGAGCCCAAGCACTGTCACATCTTAAGACAGAAGGAGAATGAGAAGAGCCCAAGTCAGCTCCCCCAGGCAACCAGGAAACAATTTGCAAGATGGAATTCAACAAGCAATGCCAACAAGATCATAATGACCATATTTATGGGGGAATGTGGAGGCCCAAGCGTGGGTTTTCATTATCGTGTGTACAAATGTGATCGTATCCGTGCAGCCAGCCTCCTGCTCCAGGCGGCAGCTGTTGGCTGGTGCATGGTAATTTGATGTAAATTGCCCCCAAATATGGTAATTCTCTCCTCTGCCAGGGGAGTTTGAAGTCACAAACCTGGAGATGTTGGCAGCAGATGTTTTCTTACTTCTCTTGCAGGCTGCTGGTATTATAGAAAAGGGCAAGCAGACCCAGAGACAATGCTTACCTTCACTAGCTCTGATGTGTGTCTATGCTGTGTGACCTGGAGTGAAACACTTTACCTCTCTGAGCCTCAGTCGCCTCATCTATAAAAGAGGCATAATGTCTGCCAGGGTCGCTTTGATGATCAAAAAAGATACACTCAGAATACCTAGTACAGTGCTTTGGTTAATATTATCTTTTTGGATCTCAGTGTTGCCATTTGTGGGAATCAGGCAGTCAGTGCCCAGGGTTCTTTCCCAGTCCCCAGCAGTGAGCTCCTTCAGGCAGAAAACAAGAGCAACGTTATTAAAATGAATGTCAACATGCTGTGGGGAAGTCTAAGGAGGACAGACTAAGGGTTAATATCCTTACAATCTAAATGCTCATTAGAATTTCTAAGAAAAATATCAATACCCCAATATGTAAATTAGCAAAGGACACAAATAGACAGTTCCCACCAGAGACAAATAGCAATCAAACCCAAGGAAAAATGTCTTTTCTTCTCTTCTCTTCTTTAATCAATAGTAAAAGATATCAAGTTAAAACAACCCCAAGGTGGCTTTATTTCCATAAAATAGGAAAAATATTAAAAAGAGGTTACCTGATCTAGGTGAAGTTTCTACAAAAGCAAAAAACACCAGCTGCTGGGGTGGCCATCTGCACTGGCATGGACGTTTTCGAAGGCAATCTAACCATGTGTACCAAAAATCAAATCAAGACAAATGATCTAGGAATCTCACTAATGTGTATTTCTCCTGAGGAAATCATTCAGTAGAAGGAAGAAGCCAAATGAACAAAGATGCTGTGAAAAAATGTTAAAACGGACAGTATGCATCCATTAATGGGAGATGGTGAATCAAGCCAGAATGCTTCCACATGAAATACTCTGAAATGCCTGAAAGGGTAGTTATGTTTTGAAGAGTGAGCCTACCATGTGGAATGATGTTTATGGTATATTTTTAATTTTTAAAAAGAGAACAAAAGGCTATTTACAGTATGATTGAAACTATATGCACATGTGCCTGTGGGAGGCAGGGACTGCCTTCACGCAAAGGAGGGGCCGTTGAGAGAAGTGTGGTGTTGGCACAGAGGGACACTGCCCTGCTGCATGAGATTTCTGAATCTCAGTCACAAAAAGTCACTCTGGACTAGTGGCAGCAGCCACAGGGATTTTGTGGACCTGAAAAGCAGGCCTGGGGTGTGAGGGGAAACCCTTTCTGGGGGCTGCTGACAGCTCAGCTCTGGGAAGACTCTTCTTATTGTCAGAGCCTTCTAACAGTGACATGGGCTGGCTCCTGAGGTAGTGAGCTCCCAGGAGTGAGAGGTATGTAAGCCAAGGCGGGAACAGAGCCAAGTGTGGGTGGGCAGCTGGATTAGATGTCACCTGGGATGGTTAAATGATACTAATCATACGCCTACTCTTACCAGAACATCTGGCTAAATATCCCCAAAACAGAAACAGGGCAAACCCATTTGTTCAAGGAACACAGGGAAGGAAATAGGGAGAGAAAGCAGGAAGAGGAGGTTGGAAGGGAAGGAGCAAGGGAGAAAAGAAAGGAAGGAAGGAAGGAGGGAAGGAAGGAAAGAGGAGGGGAAGGGAGGAAGGAGAGAAGGAAGAAAGGAGGGAGGAAGGAGGGAGAGGGAGGAGGGAAGGGAGGAGAGAGAGAAAGAAAGAGGGAAGGAAGGAAGGAAAGGAAGAAAGGAAGGAGGGAAGGAAAGGAGGAAGGAAGGAG